>VYXB01000537.1:191853-305933 GCA_013397135.1 Pachyramphus minor
CGCCTCCAGCCCTCCTGCCCTCCTTCCCTCCCGCCTTCCTCCCCGCCCGGCGGAGCATCCACGCCCGCGGTCGCCCTCCTCCTCCTCCTCCCGGTGCTCCTGCTCTCCTGCTCTTCTCGCCTCCGTCGTCGGCTCGCCGCGGGAAGGTGGGGTACGCGGAGGTGCAAAGCACTGACCTCGCCAAAATCTGACCTCTGGGGCCTTGCACGGCGTAGCCACAGAATCACGATGGAATTATCATTGTCGAAGCACAGAATGGTTTGGGTTGGAAGGGACCTTAAAGATCATCCAGTTCCAACCCCCTGCCATGGGCAAGGACACCTTTCACTAGACCAGGTTGCTCCAAGCCCCGTCCAACCTGGCCTTGAACACTTCCAGGGATGGGGCAGCCACAGCTTCTCTGGGCAGCCTGTGCCAGGGCCTCACCACTCTTACAATCAAGAATTTCATACTAATATGTAATCTAAACGTGCCTTGTGTCAGTTTAAAGCCAAACGCTGCTCATACAGACGGACATTTCCAAAACAGGAGCATAAATGGTGCATCTGGGGAAAAAAGATCCTGGCATGAAAAGGTGAGGGTGTATGGAGAGGGCATGGAAAGGTGGGAAGCAGAGGAGAACATGGCCATCCCTACACCAGGGGGCTGACCACAGCACAGGCACTGGGATCAGAGCACCGGTGAGGTGTTGCTTCAAAGCCCATTTGAGTGAAGTAGCCAAAAAAAACCCATAATGAAGTGAACTTCATAGCAGCACGTAGACTAATTGCAGCAAGGGATCTGCAATTAGGTTTTCAATGGGCATGTGGTGGAAAGAGGCAGGGGGGTGGAATGCAGATGCCGAAGGAAAAAAAAAACAAAAACTCACAGAAAAATGTTACTGTCGAAATAGAGCAAAACTGAGTTGCAGACATGTGCTGAAGGGGAGAAATGGAAGAGGCAGAAACAGGCATTGAGGGAGCCCTTCACAACATGGGGTTTTGTGCTCATTAATGGGCATTCAATCTGTGGGATGAGAATACTACTAGCCCAATGTAATGCCCTTGAAATCCATGCAGTGTGGATACAGGTCCTCAGTGCAGCCCCTACTGCTGGGTAAATCCATACCTGCTTTGCTCTCCTGGCTCCTGATCTGCCAGCAAAAGGGAAAAGCAGGGCAGCACAGGAATAAGCAGCCAGAGGAGGCAAGGCCACTTCTTTGGGGAGCAATGTCACTCCTGCCAGATTCAAGCGCCTGTGAAATTGGAGCCACAGAGTGAACTGACAAACGCAAAGGTTTGCATGAGGTTGCAAAGCAAAACTGGAAGTAAAAAGTAAGTTCCATACTAGACCACTCTCTCTCTACTCATTTCAGGTATCTGGGCCCATAAAAGGCCCAGAATTAGGTTCAGCCCCTGCCCCACAACCTTTAGGACATCCCTGCTGACCTAAAAATCGTCTCCATGGCTTTCCCTCCTACGTGGAGCTTGGCTCACGGCACCTCTGAGCATGTTTATGCTGAAAGCTGTATTGCAGTGCAGAGTTACTTTCCCAAATGGGTACCAGAAGCTCTCCAGATATGGAAGCAGAGGCTCCCACATTTTCTTTCACCCTTTCCAGCCAGGTTTTGCATACAGCTCTGTGCCTCGTATGCATTTGTACACAAAGCTTCATGCAATATTTATGCAAAGCTATTTCAGCTCTTTCTGAGCTGTTGTGCTCTGTACAATGCAGGCATTGCTTCAAAAATAAATTACAGCTAAAGAAAATCTGTCTTAATGTTCAGATTTACTTATTTTTTCACTTATCCCCTGGTAGATTTCAGTCCAATTCCTCCCTCCCAAGTCACCTCTTCCACTCTGAGGAGTGTAAGGTGCTGCTTGTCTCCTGGACTCCCTGCTGGCACTTCTGTGTTCCTCCTTCACAGTGCATGGGTTCCAGGAAGAAAAAGAAACACAAAAACTGCCACAACAGTCAACTCCCTACATCATGTGGAGAGGAGAACTCAGCTTCAACTGAAGCAGACTCACTGTGTAGATAGGATCAGCAAAGAGGAAGGGAAGGAGGATCTGATGAAAAGGCACCCAGGTTTCTCCCCATAGAGGAAGGAATAAGGTGCCACAGAAGCAGTGGGAAGGGGGAGGCTGGACAGCACAGGCAGAGATGTGTGAGTGAGCAGCCAGCAAGAGATGTCAGTTTATGAGAATAACAGAAGGAAAGCAAGGTGTGACCTAAGACAAATCAAGTGAGGGGAGGGCCACAGAGACTATTTGAGAGCCAGGATGCAGCTCAGCAGAGTGTAGGTCATGGAGACAAGGGGAGGGAGAGCCTGGAGAGCCTGGGTGTGAAGGCAGTAGAAAGAGCAAAGAGAATGACCAAAAAATACAGACCCTTTAATTTAATCAGGAAAACAACAAAATAAAGAGCCCATAAGCACTGAAAGAAAAAGTCCAGCAGTAGGTGGTAGAATATGGATGAAAGACAGAGGCAAAAGAGGTGAGAAGATGGAGGAAAGAGTGTCTTTGGTAGGCATTGTCCTTAAGCAAAACAGGTATTTTAAGCATAGAAAGAACAAGAGACTAAGATTTGTTTCTCCCCTTTCATTCATACCACAGTTGATCATCCCAATGAAAAACCAGTCTGAGATAAGAGGGAGGCCCCAATCCCCATATTACCTCTGACTGGACAACTTTTGGAGGCCTCTATCTCAGCAAACCAAACATCTCAAAACCCTTAGCAAGGGCTGAGTAATAGGACTCTCAAATGAAAGAAGTCTCCAAGTCCAGAATTGTCTTCCACTCCTCTCCTGGCTTATGGCAACAGCTGAAGGACTTGCTCTTATACTCCTTTGTGAGGTTGCTATTCCTTTACTGAAATTCCTTCATCAGCTGAAATTCTCCCCAAACAAACTATCCCAGATTCCCCATCCTAAACTCGAAAGTAGAAACAGCAAGAGGGGAGGCAGTGAGTTATCTGCAAGGAAGGAGAAGAGCTGATGACTGAGGAGCTCTGTTGCTAGGATGTTGTGAGAGATGTAATTCTGTCTGGTACAGAGGCGGTTATGAAATGGCTCATCTCTTATGATTATACTATTAAGTGGTAGAAATACTGTGTTTCTTCACATTTCATATATAGGGAATGAAGAGATGGTCCCTGCACCACTGAGTTTACAAGACAAGAAAGACTTCAGTGGCTGCCTCTGGTAATATAAAAAGGAGCTTTGAGAAAGTAGTGGTTGGCATGATGGACAATGTATCCCAGACACTCAGGCAAGGGGAAAGAGTTTCTGACCCCCAGCTCACCATTTATTTCCTTCCCACTGGGAGCAAACCCCTATATCCCAACTCATACATTTGCCTTTCCCCTCTTCCACCCCTGCTGATCATCCAATTCAGCTTAGATTAAACGAGGCCAACTTACACTTGTTGCTTTTCCAAGGTTCATTTCTGACCTGTCACACTGAGTGCAATAAATTGCAAGAACTGAGGAACATGACAATTCCCTGCTTGGGAAATGAAAGCAGACAGACCCTTTCCTTGCTCATTGAAACACAGCCCATCGAATGCACAGTGACACGTCCACTTTGGGATCATGCTTAAGACCCACAGCTGTCACTACACCTTGATACTTTATTTTAATCTATTCCAGTGTTAATTTTCTGAGCATTTCTTAATTGCATTGGATAATATAACAGGGTATAAATCTTATCAGCAAATCAGCCTGGCAGCAGCTTGTGTTATCTTATTACCATGGTTACATTATTATTACAAGTGAACCTTGTGCTCATTACTAACCACAAGCAATTCCAGCAAACAAGCTAAACTGAAGCAAAATATCCTGGCTGGTGTTTCCATTTTTTGTCCAACAAAACCAATTTCTCTGGGTGCTAGGTAACAGCAGCATACCTACCATGTACTCTCAGCCTTCTGCATTTGTTTACTTGCATTTGTACAGCACTGAAACATTTACATGCTGTCAACAAGGTGCAGAGGCCAAGTTCTTTAAAAGTGGGATAGGATCTTTCATACAAACTCACGGTATTCAGATGACAAGCACTGCCCCAGCCTGTCAAAACATTACCATGTTTGTGCTGCTGTGGCAAAAACTGCAAGTGACTTCCACATTAGGGACCATTGACAGCTTTATTAGGCCCCTCAAGGGACCAGTTTCCCCTGGCTCTGATCTGCTCTGACTGTGGTGTCCCATCAAAAGACAAAGTCCCACTTCCCCTCACCCTCAGTGCCACGTGAAGGGACAGATGCTTCCCTTGGGGGTCCCTGCAATGATCTGACTCTCCCCACATGATGTAGGAGAGGGTTAGGGTTAGGGATCCAGGGAGGAAAAGGATGGCATCCCCTTCTCTGCTCCAGACTGTTCATTTGGGCATTTCCTACATTTGGCTGTTCCTCTGCTGCAGATCATTGTCCCAAGACCTGTGCAGGGACTGTGGTTGGAAAGCAGATCTCTACTCTGGTCTGAGTTAAAAGAAAATAACCTCTTCTTTCCTTTTTTGTTAACCCAGATATTTCAGTGATCCACTTTTAAGCATGAGCAGTTGCACTGGCACGACTAAGAAGGCAGAGCTGTGCAGGAATGGAGAGACAAGAGCAGGAAACCCTCCAGCAAAAATCTCCATCCAGAGGGAACGTGGCAGGAAGGATGGACTGTTTGCAAAGCAAGAAGTCACCCAGGAGGCCATGGAAGAGGATGCAGACAACAGCTGCTTGTGGGGAAGCGACATCAGAGCTTCTCCAGACATTCCTGTCACACTACAAGCCGTGCAATGACATTCATTTCCTTTTTTTGCAGCAGCAGCCCATCTGTTGTGTCAGGAAGAGGGCTGATTTTGAATCACCCACTGCTGCCTCAAACACTGTGGTGCTCCCCAAGGCCATGAAAGACCCAATTCTTGCAGAACCTGTGGAGGGCTGGAGAGAGCCACGAGCCCAGCGAGGTGTTGTTGTGCTGCTCAGCAATGCCCACTGCCTGTCAGGTGTCAGACTGGCAAAGGCAAGGCAAAGCTTACTGCTAGTCCCTAGATTAGGGAAGACCTGTGGCAGAATTGGATGGAAAGGGTGGGAAGATGGAAAAGACTCAGGGGGCAACTTCATCTCTCTCTTCAACTGCCTGACAGGAGGTTGTAGCCTCAAGTTGCCCCAGGGGAGGTTTAGGTTGGATATTGGAAAAAATTTCTTCACTGAAAGGGCAGTCAGGCATTGGGACAGGCTGCCCAGGACAGGTAACATCCCTGGAAGTGTTCAAAAGATGTGTGGATGTGGCTCTTGGTGACGTGGTTATTGGTGGCCTTGGCAGTGCTGGGTTAACAGTTGGACTTGGCGATCTTAGAGGTCTTTTCCAACCTTAATCATTCTACAATTCTATGAAAGCCAGGCAAGATCAGCTCCACTTAAACCTCTGTTTTAAGGATAAGAGAGGGTCTGATAAGGACAACAGGGGGAGGGGGAACATGGGGTTAAACGAACCAGTGTCACTTATGATGTTCACAGCTGACAAGAAGCAGAGCTTGAAGCTACTGGCCTTGTTGTTCACCATAAAGGAACTTTACCAGCATTTTAACAAATCACCTCATACATCACACCCTAATGCTGACTGATGGGGGCTGCATTCCCTTCACAGCCTCACGGACACTGCTCAAATGAAGTCAGAGCTGGACTATTCCAAGTGACACTTTCTTTCTCACTTTTGTTTTATTTTCTCCCCATCACCAGGCAGATGATGTCAGTTGAGTTCTGCTGCAATTACTTTCAATTCATCCTTACCAATATCATGTCTGATGTTCTCGTATTTTGACTCCTTTTCTTCTCCTGGCCTGGGTTTCATATTTGTGTTTTAAAATGCCTGAGCTTTGGATACATGGACTTGTACACAGTTTAATGCCTCCTTGCACCTATGCTGCCAGTGTTCATTCAGCACATCACCAGCATTAACTTTTTGCAGAAGAATATCTATTAAACTGTGAAGAATCAGCCACTGGGAGTCAAAGAACAGACAGGATGGACTTAAAATACAGCGTGAGATTCAGACAGCCTGGGAAAAAATTTCCATCGGAAAGAACTGGATCAGCCTGAGGAGGAGAAAGCTTCTCGTGCCCAACAGCCCCACCCTGGGGCTGAATCATTGCTCCACCACACATCCATAACAGCCCCAGCTCAAGTTTTCAACCAGGACCATGGAGGTCCATGCTCAAAGTAAAGCCCATCCCAGAAAAAGGACATAACTTGCAGTACAATTTGCATTCCAGCTGCCTGTGACAAAGGCAGAGGGGGCTGCAGTTGTGCTCTTTGCATGGCCTTGGGACCCCTCAGCTGAAGCCAGACACGTGATGGGAGCCTGGAGCTGGGCAGAAATACTCATGGGAAGGCTTTCCAAGCAGCCTTCCTGCACATGGTGGGAAGCTGAACAAGATCAAACTGTGCCCACAACACATTTCGGTTCATACAAACCTGACAGCAGTGGCAAGGACTTTATTTTGGGTTTTTTTCCCCCTCAGTAAATTTACTTTTACAGCCTTTACATGAGTTCATTCAGTCTCAGCTGATGCTCACTGGGCCAAAGGGCCCTGTACATCAGCTGCACTGCCAGTGAAAAGTGGCCCCTGAAGATTAATCAGGGGCAACCTGCATGGACCTTGTTTGCACCAAACAGCACAATTTATGAACTGTCTTTTTCTTTTGTATATGGGTAAGCTGAGGTGGGCTAAATAACTCAACCAAGGTCACAAGGCTTCAGTGGCAGAGGCAAAAGAGATCAGGTGGATTATTCACTGTCATTTGGGCTCGCTCTGTAAAGTAGATGGCATGGATAAAAGAGGAAGTCTTAAAAAGACCTTTGTGGAAGTATGGGATTATTGGCCTGCAAGGTGCTCCTCAGTGCATCCCTTCATTCCCACCATCTCACTCTCCCATTCTCTGCACCGAAGAACTTCATTTTGCATTTAAGAACTTAGCCTAAAATATTCAGCTTTGTCTGCACACATTGTCTCCCTGGTGGTTTTCCATACTCAGAGGGTTAACAGAAGTAATCTCTTTACTTACAACAACGGGGCAAGGAACCCTAAAAAAAAAAAAAAACGAAAAACAAAAAAGCCAACAAACTACATAAATTTCTTTGCCTGAAATAATTCCTTTTCCACAAGATCTCTTGCTGTTGCTTAGGGCACGTGCCTGGAGGAAGGAAGGTGTCACTGGCTCCAGGCTGTGCACCAGTGAGTCCCATAAAACTGGGAAGGTCAGGTGTGCTGTCATGGAGCCTGTGGCACGTAAACAGCAGGACCTGACTCAGAACAGAAAGGGCTCTGAAGGGACTTACTGTCAGTCTCTGAGCCTTAACTTGAAACCTGAGCAGATTCTAGGGGAGCAACCCTCAAGTCAACTTCTTTCTGCTTTGAGAAACCCTTTTCTCACCAGGGTGGGAGCAGCTCTGGTCCCCACCACGGGGATGTTTATTTCCCCACTTCCCTCCCTCTGTGCTACTCCACATCTGCCTGACTCCTGCACACATCTGCAATATTGGACTCAATGATCTTAAAGGTGTTTTCCAACCTAAACAATTCTGTGGTTCTGTGAGAGACTGGATCTGAATCCAGGTGCAAACTGATCTGCAAAGGTACCTGAATCTCGGCTGTTGCCGTTGTTCCATCCTTTTTTGACTATTGAGCCTCTTATCAGTCTTGGCTTAAGAGGAAATAATACTTTTTAATCTTAATGAAAGCCTTGTCGTGGAAGAAAGTATTTTCTATCAGCTCAGGCATCTGCAAACCTGCAAGAGAAAAGAATGGCATTTCAATTTCCAGAAATTATTGGCCCAAAACTTTGATCTGATTCTCACAGCTGAGCTGTTCATTCAAGGCACACTGCATCTCTTGTGTTACCATTTGCTCTATTAGCATCAGATGTGCAGACGGGAGCATGTTTTAAAATTTTTTGTTTGTTTGTTTTCTTTTTAGAAAAATAGCCTGAAACAACAAGGCAGCACTGGGGATGTTATTTCAATTCAAAAGATGTTGGCATTGCAAATCAAAGCCTCTCTCATATGGCACTCCCAGCCCTGTCCCGGACTGACCCAGCAGCCAGCCTGCCTGTCCTTCCAGAGCTGGGACACAGGACACAGGGACACAGGGGCTGGGACACAGGACACAGGGACACAGAGCTGTGTCTGGTTTGTCCAGAGAAGGCCTCTCCACTCCTGCAATTTCAGCTTTGTCTTTCCTTCCAAAGGTAGTTTCTGGTAACCATTTGGGTGCCCCTGCCACAGGCTGACATTGTTGCCCAGAACTGTTCCCACTTTTCAGATGATTAGCTCCCAGTGGCTCTCAGGTTCCAACTGCTAGTCCCATGCATAATTTATTTCATTTCAAGCCTTTCATCTGTGCATAAGTTTTCCATCTATTCCCATCCTGGCCTCAGACATTCTTTTACCTATAAAGCAGGAAAAGTTGCTGGTTTTCCCACTTCTTTCTGGAGTCTCATTCCTCTCAAACACTGCTTGCCAATTCCAGCTCTTCTGTCACCAAAACACTGTTTCAGTGGATGAGGTTCACATCCATCCTCTTGCTGCAGGCTTTTGAGGACACCTTCTTTCCAGCAGCATCTGTGAAAAGCTCACTGCCTGCAGCTACTCTCAGTTCCCAGCTGTGTTCCTGTGATCCCTCCCTCACCCACATCACCCACAGGGAGCCAGCTCAGCTCATGCTCACCCACTCCTTGTGACCAAACTGGCTTCAGGGGCTCTCACAACAAGGAGAAGCTGGGTACAAGCACCAGAAGAGGACATCACAAGGCCTGCAGGGGGCTTATTTCAGTTGGGCCAACAACACAGCATCACACCTCATCAAATCATAGAATCACAGGTTGCAAGGGACCTTAAAAATCATATCGTTCCAACCCCCCTGCCATGGGCAGGGACACCTTCCACTAGATCAGGTGACACTATAAAGTTGATGTGGGTTTGGTTTTGGTTTTCTTTTTTTAAATTTAAACATTTTGGTTATAACTGCCATTCTGTATTTAGGCCTTTAGCTTCAGACTTGCCTTAAAAACAGGCACAGCTCACACAGCAAGTCGATGTTTGGTGAAGGAATCCTATGTGAATTTCTACTTCTGAGCTACAGAGAAGGTTAACAGTCCCTGCTGGGATTGAAGAGGGTCCTGGAGACAAGCAAACCCCGCAGGAAGCAATCCTGGTGTTACCATGCTGCCTTGGGATCACCAGTGGAAACTGCAGGACATCCAAACTTCTCCATGAGTTGTGCCAGAGCCTGGCTGAACTGTCCATAACTCCCCATGCTCTCTTCATGGTCACCTGATGACCAGGGACGAGTCATGCAGATAGTTTGGAATAGCAATGAGAGCAGATTCAGAGGAACCAGCCTTCAAAGCAGGAATGCAGAGCTCAGCAGTCAAACATTCAGCAGTATCTGGATGCCACTTCTTTTCTAAATCCTTTCAGATGCAGCCTAAGGGGTTAGTATTGACTTTAAAAGCCCCAAGGCCCTGATTCAACAAAAACAGCTAAGCACTTAATAACTTTAAGCACGTGCTCAAGTCTCTTCCTATTCAACAAAGCACTTAAGCACATACTTCACCCCTCTTAGATGGCCCAGACCCAAAACACTGAGTTCTCAGAATTTCTTGTCTTTATTTAATTTTGGAGGGGGGACGGGAATTTGAACCCTGAACCACGTTTTGCAAAGGGTCCCTCTTTGCAAGTGAGTCAGGCTCCAGGTCCAGAACTACTCACCCAAGTGCTGGCACATTCCTGTTTTGGATTGGGATCTGAATTTTTCAGCTTGCGCCTCACTCTGATCTGTGCTTGTGTTCATTGAAGAGATGGAACTGCAGGCAGGGAGCTGTTAAACCATGTTTTTCTGCAAGCTTTGAGTTGATGATGCTGTTCCCAGCTCCACCCAGCTGAGGTGCAAAGCTGAGGCACCACCTCAGAGTACAGAGAGCGGATGCTCAGCCCGGGAGTGTGCAGGATTTGCAAAGCTCCTCCAATTTGGCTGCTTCTCCCAAACTGTAAAGCCTCTGGATCCCAGTCCCAGAACCGTGTGAAATGCTCACATAAAAATGCCATAGAACATAGATTATTGTTAAAATGCCATAGAACATCCACTCAGGGGTTGCAGGGGGAAAGTGCAAAGGGAGTGAGCCTGGTGTGCTGTGAGCCCACCGGGGGATGCAGCAGAGGAAAGGGGTGACAGCCAAGAGGGAGATCCTCAACCTTCCTCCAAGCTGTTGTTTCAAGCTTTCAGCAGACTGAGGAAAACATCATCACGTTGCCTTGCGTACATTTCTAAATGTCACTGCTTCCCCCAACATTTTCTTTTCTTCCTTTTCCCCTTTATTTTTTTTTTTAATTAGTTTTGATTTGTTTAAAACAAAAGCTGAGATCCTCCAGAGCGAAGCAGCAGGCATCAGGAAAAGTAGCAAACAAATAAATCAAAACAAAAACATCTGGGCCACATGGCCAAATCTGAGCCTGCTTCCCGTCTCCCACCAGTGCCAGTTGCATCTCAGCTCATGGAGCATAACTCTTCCCCCCTCTTGCTTTGACAAGGCAGCTCCAGGGCTGCTGGCAGGGCAGAAGGAAGCAAGGAAATAAAAGGCCAGGCTTGTTCCAGGGAGACTGAAAACAAATAGACTGCCAGTTGTCTGGGCGAGCAGGAGAAGTGGTGCTCGGGTGTCTGAGACAGCAGGAGGAGCTGGGAGCCCCTCCATAGGCATTAACAATGGCCTGGAGGGGGAAGAAAAATGAACCTGGTTGAAAACAGAAGGCAGAATCCAAATTGCTGCATCATGAGGCTGCCAGTAAGAGCATCACCGGAGGGTTTATTTATTAAATGGTTGCCAGCAGAACAAGAGGAGGAAGGAGCATCCAAGGGCTACAGGGCCCATATGAGCTGTCACTTTGAGCAACAAAAGGCCCAGGGAACCAGCAGGTCTTTCCTTGCTGATCATGGCAGCAGGAACACCAGGAAAGTCAGAGCAGCTGGAGGGATCAGTTCCCTCAGGCTTCCCTCCACTGCTGCTGGGGTTCAATAGACATCCAGAGTCCTGGACATCTATCCATGCTCTTGTCCTTCCCAGGCAGCTAGACCTAGAGGGAGTCTGGCACAAAGACTGACAATGAGACCAGTAATGAGGAGAGGCAGGAATAGAAACTGCCTGGGGGGCAATACCTGCCTCAAACCTGCCCTGTGAATGTGCTTTGCACTGTACCTGCTCTGAGGGAAAGCACGTGGGCTGCAGACATGGAGCATCCTTCATTCCAGTGGCAGAGGAAGAGTAAATGCCCCATCTGTCCAAGAAGGAAGCAGGAATGGGGAGACCTGCCTCAGCTAAGACACAGAGATGAGAGCAGAGCTGGCACATGTACATGGATCTGACCAGTCACCATCTGGTGCTACTGCCACAAAAATCAGGCTCCTTCACACCACTGGGTGACACAGTTAAACAGGAATTACTCCTGGAAAGAGCAGACTTAGAAAACTGTAATAAAACAAAATTAATAAGTAAATCAACAGCTCCTCACAGCCCAGCAGTGCTGGGAGATCCTGTCACGCTCAGCTGGAATGGGCTCAGCCCAGTGCTGTCAGCTGCATCTCTGTGTTTGAGGTGGTGATGCCAAGGCACTGGTCCAGCAAATGTTTTCCCAGCTTTGCAAATGGATGACATCCTGGTGCAACAAGCTCTCAGAGTTACCCCACTGCATTGCAAGAGACACCAGGCACTGCTGTGATGAGGCAAGAGCTTTATCTTCCATGGACAGGTCCGTGAAGGCACTAACCACAGCATATGTGGAGGACCACAGTGTTGGGAAGGACTGGGTGGCAAATGTTGGTACAATAACAAGGGATTGGCTCCTGGGTGTCACTTAGTGCCCCTGAGGCCATTCCCTGTCCTCTCTCAGCCTCTTTGAAGCCAGAGCAAGATAAAAGGAACAGGCTCCCCAGGGAAGTGGTCACAGCACCAAGCCTGCCAGACTTCAAGAAGTGTTTGGCCAGAGGTCTCAGGCACATGGTGGGATTTTTGGGGCTGTCTTGTGCAGGGCCAGGACTTGTTGATCCTTGTGGGTCCCTTCCAAATCAGGATATTCTATGAAAAGGTGGGGGGAGGCTGGACCCAGGCCAGGAGCCACATCCAGACTGCAGGGTGCTGGCTGGATTGTGCTGGTCAGCTCAGACCTTCCCCACCTCTCCCCAGATCCCAGGTCATTTCCAGGTGGGTGCACCAACACCCAATGTGGGTGTAATGCTGGGTTTACCACAACAGGGGCTTTTGCCAGCACTTCCAGCTTAATGCACAAAGCCCAGGTGGTCCCCACTCATTTAGCCAAGAAGCAGGGGAAAGCTCCAAAGGCTGTTACCCTCTCTTGCCTTTCCCAAACACCCCCAGCAGCTTTTCCAGGTGAGCTTTTAACTGAAGTGACCAAAAAATATTTTTCCTTCTGGAAAAAGCTTATTTTCTATCTCACAACTGCAGAAACCATTGAGAACCTGCAGCCCTCAGAGGGCACAGAATGGCTGTAGCAGCCACCCCTGGGGATTTATTGGGGCAGCCAGGTCTTGGTTTCCCTGGTCACCCTCCGAGGATTTACAGCCCCGTGCACTGAGAATGAACAAAGACCTGCTGTTCCTCATCAGAGACCTTATGAATCTGTCCATGGGGAGGAGGCTTCAAACCCAGATAACCTTTGCAGGGAGAAATGGCCATTCCTGGACTGTAACACGAGAGATAGGCAGAAGGAAAAGCATCTGCAGGGCTCTGGGAAATCTCAGAAAACGAAGCCGGGAGGTTGCATTATTTGCATTATTTGCATTTGCATTATTTGCAAAGGTGGAGAGGAAGGTTAGTCATGGGGCAGCAGGAGGAGGAAAGGAGATTGGTAGCAGAGTTTATTCATGTAAATTTGGCTTATGGGCTGACTTTCTCTTGGATGTGATACAAGTAAAAGCTGCTTCTGCACAGGATTCAAGTTCCAGCTTCTTCTGTCTACAGAGCACAGGATGCCTTGAGATCTGCACCAGTAGGTTTTGAGTGGGCTACACAATTTGACATAGAGCTACGAGGCACCTACAGGCAGTTTTTGGAGTACAAGGGCTGATAAACTTTCAAAGGGTTCTCTGGAGCCCGTGCACTTTGCCCTTCCATCTGTGCAAGGGCTCTGATCTCCCTGTAACCGGGAGCGCTACCAGCAACACTTCTATCAGACTTCACCTCACAGCTCTGACCTGTGTGGTTTTGCTCCCAGCTTGTCTTAAAAGACTGGCATGAGACTTGCACTCAGCCAGTGCTGGATTCTGCTAATGGATCTGACCATGAATCCCACACAGCTGTTTACTGTACCCTTTGCATTGGAGTCACCAGTGAAGGAGGAAGGAGGGTAAACAGTCATTACTATGCAGATTTCAAAGAGAGCTGCATCTGGGCCTTCAGTTTCTGCTTTGTTTGGTGACATCAGGACAAAGTGGAGCTTTTTGCCTTAACCCTTAAGTTAGCAGGGGAAGTATGAATTCGTTGTGATACTAATTGTCATATGCATTAAAAACAACAACAACCTCCCCACCCCCAGACAAACAGTAACACCATTCCTTGGGATTGAAGACACTGCATCTCAGCAAGTGGCTTCCTGGAGGAATATACCCACAAAGGATTAAACTCCCGTTCTAATTAGAAGGGAATCTCTGAGACAAGCTTTTCCACAAAGGAAACAAAAAGGCAGCACTGACACGTCTAATGCATATATTAACACTAAAGACATGGAAATTAATTGGATTTATTACTCGTCACAGCTGCAAAAATGGCTCATTTCTGAGTTTATTTTACAGAGAGTGGCGGGAGGAGTGGGATTTAATAGTCATCTCAGTTAAGCTAATGAGCCAAAACTAATGGTCTGGTCTTGTTTGGAGAGGCCCCAGCTCAGTGGAGCACCTGAGCATGTGTGTGGCTCTCACCATGGTTTCCAAGGGATGCTTGGCATCTGCTGAAGGGTTTGCTGATGAGGGGGACTTGTACAGATGCTTCTGGTCTGCGAGGGAGAGGGAGGACCTTTCCCAAAGGCAGTAAAGATCAATGGGATGATCAGTTGGGACCACCCCATGTTATCATTTCTGTCCAGAACAGAGGAACTGAGTTCCCAGAGGGAAAAAGACAATGAGAAACTTGGTGACATTTTTTTTCCCCCCACATTAGTTTTCTGCTAATTTAACCAGGCCAGCCATCTTTCCAGGGGATCAGACCCACTCCAAAAGAAAGCCATAGTTACCTGGTGATGAGTCCAGCAGGTACAACACTGAGACAGGAAGCCAGGAGCCCTGAGCTGCAGCTCAATACTGGCACTGATGTCCCTAAGTCACAGCCCCTGTCATGTTTTCTAAGCTGCATCACTTGAAATGATGCTAAAACGGTGCCTAAATGAGCTTTCAGAGATCCCTCCTCTCCTGTAGATGAAGAAAAACAGAAGATATTCAATGGGAAAAATAACCATAGAAGTGGCAAGGTGAGTGTTATTTGCAAAGCACTTATCTCACCCCTCCATGAGAGGATTTGGAGGATTTTGGTAGTTTCCTTCCTAAATTAGAAACCAATTTTCTGAGGCAAAGACAGACAGCCTTGGACAGGGAGGTGTTAGACTAACAACAAAAGGGAAAGGTGCAAAGAGGGAACAAATGGAAACTCATTTAGCACATAATGAAGGTGCTGAGAACAAAATTAATCAAAGCAAAGAAGGAAGTGGAGAGAAATTCTTTCATCACTTACTCACCAAAGGTAGGTCCTGGCTAATAAACAGGAATCTCTGTTGTACAGGCAAAAAATTTGGCCTAGCTGGAAAGATGAAAACTGGTGGGAAGTTCATTGGAATGTTAAAATCATGGCTTTTAGGAAGGCTGAAGTGGGGATAAGACAGAGACCTATTAGAAACGGGATCACGAGCATCCAGGTCATTGGACTCAGTAGTAAATAAATCTGAAAATTGATGGCTCAATCATCTAAGATAGAAAGTACAAACCAGACCAACCAGTGTCTGCAGTGGAGCACAAAATCAAACCTGAGAACCATCTGAACACCCCCCTGAGCAGCTGCCAAAGGCAAGGAGGGGGAAAGGGCCAGATTGTCACAGGGAGAAGCTCAAATGGAGTGAATTCTGCAGGAAAGCTGCTTCCAGCATGGAGACAGTGTCTGTGTTTGTAAAAGATGATGGTGATTATTTGCTATCTCAAAATAACTCACACATCCAACAGGAGAGAACTGTGTATCAGACCCTTTTTCTTGGCAGATGCAGAGAATTTGATCACAGCACTGAAAACACACAGTAGCTTAGGTAGGAAGTGATTGCCACTTGAAAACATTTGTAAGGTGCAGATGGAATAAAATCAAACCCAGCCAGATATTGCCTTGCTGCTCTCCCAGGCTGCTCTTACCAACCTGAAAACAATCACGAGCCAAATCAGTTCAGAGAAAAAATTTAAACAGTTAAAAAAAACCAAATTAAAAAAATCCCAAGAATGATAATTGGGGAGTATTGAAGGACATTTCTCTATATTGACCAAAAGCCACAATCTGACAACTGAGAGACTATTCCAGTGGTTAAAACAACAACCCCTTCTTCACCAAGAGGAGAATACAAATATCCTTTATGAAACAAATGGGGAACAGGGAAGCTGAAGGCAGTGAGTACAAATCAAAAGGCAGGATCTATAGATCACCCATAGGGGAAACAAAAGGGTAGGAGACAGACAAGAGAATTAGGGCAATTGCAGCTTTTTTTTTTTTTTNGGAAACTTCTTGTTTTCCATGCATCAATAGCCCTGCAGAAAAGGCAGCAGTGAAAAAGCACCAATTTTGGTGTGTGTCCTCTAAAAATAGCCAGAGGGGAAGGTGACATCCCATGGGGCTGATGACATACTTTTCACCCCAGTGGTAATCATTAGACAGAGGTGAGATAATTTTAAATAAAGGGGTTTGTACAACCTGCAGCAATGCAGAACTGTCTGTGCTGGGCTTTTGCCTTCAAATTTCCCGTTGATGCTTTGTTAACACAAGCAGCTCTGGGAATTTCCATGGCCAAAAAAACGTGTTAGGTAAGGCTGGATAATAACAACATGGGTGCAACACCTAAAACACTGGGAGGAGCCTTACAGTAAATCTCTCCCCATCTCCACTGGTAGTTATGAGCCAGTTGTACCATTGGCAAACAGATCTTTCCTGTCCTCCTAAGGAGCAGTGGGGTTGGCCTCTGGCCTCCTGGATCCTGGAGATTAAATCTCAGGAGGAGCCTGTGCTGTTTGTTGCTGGACACTGCCCTTGGATCAGCGAGAAGGACCAGGGTGGAACAGGATGTTGCTGACACTCCCCTACAGCTCCTGGCCTTGGGACTCACTGTGGGATAAAGAGTTTGCCTTTCCAGCTGGACACTCCCAAACCCTCTTCATCTGGGCTCGTTAACACATTGTTTATTGCCAGTCTGGTTTAGAAGCTCCATCTAAATAATCCTCAGCCCCTTCCCTGCTATTTAGCAGAGCTGGAGCCCTACAGGGAGCTCCCGAAACATCCTCAGTTGCTGGAAAGGCAGAGTTAGTCACTGAAACCTTTACTGATGGAGACAGATCCAGAGGATGGGTGAACCCAGGGCAGCTCATTGAGCACATGGCCAGGATTGCTTCCAGCAAAAGGCACCACTCTGTTCCCTATCTCCCTAACTGACCCCATGCCAACCTTCCCATGGGGAGATGGCAGATGTTCTTTTCAAGATGGGGCACTGACGCTTCATGGCACCGCTGTGTGAGGGTGGCCATCCTGCTACTGACCCACAAAGCTGTTCCCATTCCCACTGCAGCTGGATGGAAATCAGCCCATGTAAATGTGTCCCACGGGCTACTGTTGGCTCAGCAGTCAACAGCTGAGCTGCCCCACTCGTGGCAGTGTGAAAGAGCATCACCAGTTGGTATCTTCAGCTTCCAGTGCCTCAAGAAAGGAGAGAGGCACAGATCAGTGTATTGGTGCAGCCATGGTGAGACAAGTCTCTGAGCAGTGTCCATACACACCCACCTCCACTTTCCCAGAAAACGCCTGTTACACCACTACAAAAAAACCCCCTCATTATTGACTATTAATGGAAGCCTTGTCCCAGGAGCTGGGAAGGAGCAGGAAGGCTGATGAGCCCAACCCAGCTCACCAGAGCCAGGGACGTGGGGCGTGCGGGGCCAAACAGGGATTGATGCAACGTGAGCAGTGAACAGACGAGACCAGGGCTGGTGAGAGAGGAGTCTAAAGCCCATCAGTGGGCCATGAACCCCACCATTTGAGTCCACCATAAACCCCAGCACACTCCCAGTGCTGCTGGCTGAAGTATATCAGTCCTTATTACCCCAGACTGATATTTAGCAAGGGAACAAGCCCATGGAATAACATCCTCCAGATTCATTACTGTCAGCTCACTCAGAATTATGTGTATTAATGACCAGATTATATCTGTTTATATAATACAAATTACCATGGAGTGACTGCAGGCATTGAAACGCTCCTTGTCTGTTTGACACACATAAATAATGGAGGAGCTCACGCTGCATTTGGTACACATGACTAACCTTTTATCCCTGGCACCCCAGTGCAGGCTGGAGAAACGACTCTGGGTTTCAAATTCCTCGCTCCAGCTGTCATTAGCCCCGCAAAGCGTGAGCGAATCGGCAGCTAATTGATGTCCTTGTTGGACATTATTTTATTAGTCAGGCCTGGTGAGCATCAAGTGGAATTTTAATGCCCTTCTATCCTTGGCTCCACGTGGCCCTAAGTGTTAAGGCTTGTAAATAATTAAGTGCACTCTGAGAGTTTTAGGAAGGGGCAAGTAAGTTATCCTGGGGGTTCGGGCTGCTCCGGGTGTTGCGACCTGGCAGAGACGAGCTGGGTTCTCCAGGGGGTGGAAGGAACAGCCCCGACCTTGGGCCCTCAGTGATGGTGGTTTATCAACCAGCTCTGGGGTTCACATCATCCCTGGGTATGGATGGCCCTCAGGGAAGCTGCCATTGGGGAAAAGGGAGAAGCAGGAGCTTGCAAACAGCCCTGAGAGAAGGTTCAGAGGAAGGTTCAGCGGATAAAGCTGCGCTGCCCAGTGCTCGTGGCTGCACGGGGAATCCATCATCGCATCGAGCTGTCCCCAACATGTGGTGAGGAATAAAGGATTTTCACAACCTGCTGTGAGCTTCTGGCTTGTCTGAAAACCCACGTGCCGGGTCATGGAGAGGTTGGGGCTTAATGGCTCATCGGTGGGGGCCCTGAGCATCAACCCTGTGCTGGTCCTGAGCCCCTTTCGGCAGCAGGACCCCCCCTGGGGGACCCGGGGCAAAGTCAGGCCCTTCTGTGAGCGTGGGCAGGAAGGTTTTGCTTTGAGAGGCTGCAGCCAGAGCATGTTGCTTCAAAACTCCTGCCCTTTTTGCTTCTACTTTTTGCTTTAAAACCGGCTAAATAACCGGAAAGTGAGCACGGATTTGTAAATAAATGAGCACAGATTTGTAAATCGGGGACGAATAAAAATCTATTTTGATAGGGACAAAAAAAAATCTATTTTTATATGAAATTATTCAATTTGGGTTTTTTTTCTTTATGATTTTTAACAGCATTGGGAAGTCCACCCTGAAGCCAGACCTCCTGAGCTCCTCCACACCATTCCCTGTTGATCTATCGGGACTTCTCCCCTTCCTTTCCCTCCTGTACCCATTTTTCTGTGACCCCTCTGGGACAGGAATTGTCTCTTCCTACATGAGTACTCTGCATTTGTTCTCACACAGAGCCTCTGGGGTGATGATGCATCATGCAAAAAGATAAATAATTTAAAATAAAACCTTTATCAGTCTCCTGAGATCCCTACTCCAGCCCTGCTTATGTTCTGAGAGGGCTTTCCAGGACCTGAGTGAAAATGAACAGGAAACCTGGGCACACCAGGCTATTCATACATTAGGCAATAATTATAATGTATATTAACTGCCTGGGTGTTGAAAGAGTCCCAGCATGAGACTGCTTCCCTAATAGGAGACAGGAGTGATAAAAGACAGTAATAGATTGCCTTTCAGATGTGGAATTAAAAGCAGCAACTCATTAGATTATTTTTTTTTTCACAGCCTCTAATCGCAAGTAGCTTCTTTTCAAGTCAGATTTCCATTTCCAAGGCTGAGCTCGGCAACACAAACAGAAATTAAAGAGGATGGCAGGGGGGGTGTCCTATTCTGAGCTCCCCAACACCACAGGAAAAGGGAGTAACTGCACAGAGCTCAGCAGTTCTCCCAGCCGGAGCGGGAGCAGGAGCCAGCCCACCTAGGCAGCCTTCTGAAGAGACCAGCATCAAAAGATCAGGATTTGGCAGCTTTTTTTTTTTTTTTTTTATCCTTTAAATGTTAGCTGCAGCCCCTAAATTTCCTTTTTTTAAGAGATAGCCTAAGAAGATAAAGCTTTTGAATTAGAACAATCAAACAAAAAAATTAAGTTACTTCAAAGTAGTGGCAGAAATTCTTAAAAAACTGACATTTCCACTTACTGATCCAGTTTGTCTCTAGCAAGGAATGCTTTCCAGACAGTTTTGGCTGCTGTTTTTAAAAGAAAAGTGTAGAAAGCAGAAGAAGAAAGAGCTGGATTTTAGTTGAGCTGGGAAGCACAGTAAATAACATTCATTAGGTTCTCCCGGACAGTTTTAATGACTCAGAGTTTTAAATCGTTCATTCACCATCTTTACAGGCCAAAATATAGGAAGGTTTCAAACTCAAATCCTTTGGCATGAGTTGCACAATCCATAAAACTCTAAAGGGTGGGAGTACAGGGGGAGAGGAAAGAAGGTATAAAATCAGGCTGGGAATGGTGTTGCTGGTCAAATTTCATCTAAATCAGCCACAAAGTCTGATTTTATCTGTATTGATGGCACCTAAATATAAAGGAGTCCAGAGCACCTCTGTCTTCCCACCCCCAGAGCCAGGACCAGCACAACCATGCCCACATTTTGGCTGCCAGGCCTGGGTAAACCAGGTTTCACCTCCTGCATTTAGAGTAGCCGAGCTCTAAAACACAGATGGAGACTTGGATCCGGCAGCACAAAAGCTGCATTTTTTTTTTCCACCGTGCTGTCCACCTACCCTGGATGGGAAATAAACTCTTCAGCAGATGAGGGTTTACACAAGATTCATGCACAAGGCCAGGCCTGGGGGTTAGGGCTAGCTTAAGGCTCCCAAAGCAGCACGACCCATGTCCCTTGGGAGCGATCCTGCTGTGTTCTCCCGACCAGGGTGCCAGCTAGTCCTGGTAAGCAGGGGGGCTCAGGCAGCTGTGATTTGTCTGTGCCCTGGGATGCTGGAGGAACTGAAGGCAAAACCCTGCAGCTTGGTCACAGCTCTCCTCAAGGGAGCAGCTGGGAGCTTTTCTGGAATCCTGGGGTTGGTTGTGGGTGCACCCCTATGGCGTGTAGTCACAACCACCTCCTGGGAAGTCCACCCCCCTGCCCAACTCACTGGGTTGAGGCTGGTTATAGTGTTTTTTTCCTGCCCTCAGCATGCTCTGATGCCAGTTATAGGGAGTTTTCAGGGTGGTTTAGTGCCTGAATGTGGAGAAATGTGAAGCCCGTCCCCAGAGCCCAGCAGGGCCATCACCCACAGGAGCCCGTCTGACCGATGTGAGATGGGAGCTCACACAGTGCAGACCTTGCAGCAGCAGCAGCAAGTGGTGACATGGACCAGGTGACACCAGCTCTGCCACCAGCCAGAGCTCCCCAGGCCAAGCCACAGTGTCACAACCAAACCTGGAGCAATCCCTGGATCCCAGGTGTGCCGGCACAGGTGGCAAAGTGTCAGCAACTGGGGGTAGAGACCTGCTGCAACTGGGCTGGGCTGTTCCCAGGGAAAGGATTGCTCCCACAAACCCAGCTGCAGCACCTGGCAGGGAGGGAAGAGGGAGAGAGCAGGATCTGGCCTGCAGGGGATGGAGCAATCGTGGCGGGGCATTAAAGGCAGCAGTGGTTGGCCCAGGAGCTGTTTACAGGCATCTCTCTGTCCTCTGGGACACACATATGCAGGGCAGTCCTCCTGGGGAAAAGCACCCTGTGGAGGAAATTTTTAAGGAAAACCTTCAGCA
The DNA here is from genome assembly GCA_013397135.1 of Pachyramphus minor. Taxonomy (NCBI): domain Eukaryota; kingdom Metazoa; phylum Chordata; class Aves; order Passeriformes; family Tyrannidae; genus Pachyramphus; species Pachyramphus minor. Next base: position 212,961 of record VYXB01000537.1, read on the forward strand.
TTTTGGGAACTGGAGCTGGGCAGGGGTGCTGCAGAAGCACCAGCTCATCTGGGGGTGTCTGAAGTTGAGATGAGTTTTGTCATTTTGGTATGAAAGCTCTTGGGGTCAGCGAGGCCAGGGCCCAGATCTCACCATCAGCAGTGTGAATCAGGAGGGGACCCACAGCCACCCATCCACAGAGATACAGCTCACCCAGAGATGATGAGGAGCAGGGGAAGATGCTCTTCATTACATCAGTTTGACGAACATGGTGTGGTGGTTTGGAGACATCCAGGAGAGCCCTGTGAAGGGAAGGGAGAGAACAGGCAGCATTTCCCATTTATCAGCCAGAACCACCTCCTCCATCTCCACTGCCAGACAAGAAGGAGTTTGCAGGAAGGCTCTGTGGTCTGGGCAGGAAAGGGATTTCGTCCCTATCACCCCACACTGTGGCACATCAGGCCCTGCCAATGGTTTCCCTGGATCCAGCGTGGATCAGGATTGCAGCCGTGTGCTTTTATTTGCAACAGCATCACAGCCCTGTGGATTATCCAGCGCCCTCACCAGCTGGATATCAAACCTGGAGTTGAAACCAAAAGCCCACAAATCCAGAGCCTCTTGCCACACTCCAGCTTGGCTCCACTCCCTCGCTCCGTTCATTCCTCCGGAGACAAAAGGCTCAGGCCCTGTGACTGTTTACTTCACAGAAATAGGATCAGGGCCTAAAAGTAGCCATCATCCCCCCTCCAAAAAATCCCCATGGATTAATTTTTGTTGCTAAACACTCTCCCCCTGCTCCCCCTTCCTCCCAGTATCCTGTTGCACGGAGAGCTTGAGCACAAAAAAATGCACAGCTGAAAATGAAGCATCCCCCCGAGAAAACCAGGAAGCCAACCCAGTAGTGAGCCCTTCCCTTTGCTGCTCCATGTGCTAAATCCATTGGAGATGAGCAGTGCAGACCGAGAAACCCCAGGACTTCCCACTCTCTCTCTCTTTTATGATTACCCAAGCCCAGTACAGGCAATAAAATCCTGCAGCCACATCAACAGAATTAGATCAATTCCACAGCTACACGACCGCTTTAAGCCTTATCAAATTACTCCTCATCCTAAGGATCCTGGGGAATAGCTCTTTGCAGGGAGAGCACGAAAGGAGACAGAATCGAATTAAAGCTTCATTCAAATTAAAAGGCTCAATTTTAAAAGAGGCAGGGCCAAGCCAGAAGGAGCTGTGGAAAGGATTTTTTAATGAGCTCGGTGGCAGGAGTGTCTTTAATAATAGATTTGATGGGGGGACCCTGTGACCCGACAGCACACGAGGCACTTCCCTCCACACCACAATAAACCAAATCTCACAGGTGTCACCAAGCACAGGTGTTGGGAAGGCTCCCTCTGAGATTAAATTGAGCCTGAGATTAAATTGCAGTGACCAGAAGAAAAATGTGGTGTCCATCATATGGACAGGCTTGATGATGCTGAGCCAACAGCACAGGGGAAGAAAGCACCCAAGATAATAGTTAGGAAAGAAAATTAATAATTCTACAGTAGCGTGAGACCCCAGTACTCAGCATGTTCTCCTGCCTAGTCCAGATTTGAAAACAAAGTCAGCAGGAGAATCATGAAATCATAGAATGGTTTGACTTGGAAGGGAGCTTAAAGCCCATCCAATTCCAGCTCCCCTGCTATGGGCAGGGACACCTTCCACTAGACGAGTTTGCTCAGAGCCCCATCCAACCTGGCCTGGAACACTTCCAGGGATGGGGCAGCCACAGCTTCTCTGGGTAACCTGTGCCAGGGCCTCACCACCCTCACAGACAAGAATTTCTTCCTAAAATCTAATCTAAACCTGCCCTCTGTCAGTTTAAAGTCATTCTCCCTTGTCTCGTTGCTTCAGGCCCTTGTCCAAAGTGCCTCTACAGCTCTCTTGGAGCCCCTTTAGGCACTGGAAGGACTCTCTGAAGCCTTCTCTTCTCCAGGCTGAACAGTCCCATCTCTCTAAGCCTGTCTCCATAACAGAGGTGCTCCAGCACCTTGGCCCCAGAGCTGGATGCAGGGCTCCAAGCTTTTCCTTAGCTTAATTCACCCATCCACATCCATGGCAGAACTCCCCCATTCCCAGGACAGAGATGCTGGCCTTTAATTTTGCTGCTATTCATGAAGGCAAAATCCCAGGACTTCAGGTAGGGGCTCTTCCCAAACCCTCTCTGTTCACAAATGGGCTGCCACACTTCACTGTGGAAATGCTTGTACCGGGAGAGCTGTGTTGGGGTGAGTGAGGACGCGAATTCTGGGGCCGTGGTTCCACAGAGGAGACCCCACTTCCAGCAGCAGGGAAATTGCAGACCTTCAGCCTGACTTTGGAATGCCTTCCAGTTTGGAGTAAGGGAGGGAGGAGTTTGAGAGGGGGGTGGTGTGACGTGGGACTGTGCCCTTGGATAGTCTCAGAGAGTCTCGGGGCAGCACCTATATATAGATACACATATAAATACATCCATACATATGTATGTGGGTGACACACTGCAATCAGTCTGTCTGCAGCTGCTGACTGGGGCAGTACAATCCTTCCCTAGGAGGGGAAAATAAGCCAGACTCTGCAGAGAAAAGAGAGGAGGATACTGAACTCAACAAAGATAACTAAGTTAAAAAAAAGGAGTGACCTACAGCTGGAGGTGCTGGGGCACATATTTTTTTTTTTTTTAATCCTGTTCCCCCCCTGCCTCTGTCTGGCCAAGCTCTTGCCCGTTCTTGCTGCCAACTTGCTTTCCTGCAGCCTGCTGCACTTTTCCAGTGCCTGAGAAACTCCTGCAAAGCCTCTGCATGGCTGGGGCAGGAGGGTGATGAGTTTGATGGTGCTGCTGGCAGCCGGCTGCAGCACTGCCAGGGAGGAAGCCAGTTACGGAAAAAAAACACAGTTGCAGATTTTTCTTGAGCCCCAAAGCCCTCCCTCTCTTCCCTCCCACAACTGTTCCCATAAATCTCACCTCTGGCTCACAGAGAGTGCCTGTCTCCTCTGGCTGCCCCCCTCTTCACTCCCCTGCTGGCCTGGAAAGGGAGATGGATGGTAATGAGGTGGGACACAGCCCTTGCTGTTTTGGGATGCAATATTGGACAGTAAGTTTGGATGCAATTGACTGAAAAAAAGCCTGGAGAGCTGCAGAATGAGCTGCAGTGATGGAGCTGAACGTGCCTCTGATAACTTTGATAGACCTGAGAGCATCTGCCACCCCCTGCCCCATCCCCAGCAGGGACTGCCCATGGCAGAGCCCTGGGAGAGGGGCTGGTGTTGGGAAGCATCCTCTGGGCAGGCTCCAGAGTGCTTCAGAACAGGACCCTGCTTCCTGCACGGGTTGGAAACAAGTGGTTTGGTCATTATTTTTCCTCTCAGGGGCTATTTCCCTGCCCTTGTCTTGCTGTGTGGTGTGGCTGCTCTCAGAGTAGGACAAGGAGGGGTTTTGAGGAGTGGGAGGGCACTGGAATGCTCACTCCTGTCATGGGGCAGGAGGAGGTATCACCCCCCAGCCCCTGGCTGTCAGCTCAGAGCCCCCTCACCACAAATTTAAATTAAATTCTTTATTCAAAACTTTTCCTTGCAATGGATGCATTTTTGCTTTAGAAAAAAACAAAACAAAACCAGGATACAGGGGTAGGTAGAGTTAGAACAAAAGGCAATGGCTTTAAAGTCATCCTGAATCCCTCAGGATGGCTGGGTCACTGAAGGTTCAGCATCCAACCAAAGCATCAAGGAGCAACTTCCCTTGTTGATGCCTCAATTCCCCAGCATGACTATCCACTGAATCCTTGAACTAAGGGCGATTTCTGTACTTGTTTAAGACATTTCTGTCCTCAGCAAAGCACTGCTCAGGGCTCCCCAGTGCGGAATAGTCAAATCCCATGAGCTGAAATAGCCTATTCCCATGTGCTGAAATTGCTGCACTCTAAAAACATACTTTTAAATGCTTTGGCTGCTGGATGGCAAATGCCCTCAATCCCCACTTGGGACAGGTCCCTTGGAAAGCAATTTCTGATGAATTTTGGTTTTTAATTAGAATGCGGCTGCATAAAAAGTTATAAAGAGGCCTCTAGGGTGTTGTGTTTTTTGATTTTTTCTAACTTTTTTCAGCTGCACTGTGGGGAAAAAAAGAAACAAAACAACACAAGAAGGAATCAAGCAGGCTCTGGTGCTCTCCTGATGAACTCAGGGCAGCCAATCCTGGGGGAAATGCCCAAACAGGCAGCTCAGGTACATCACTCTGGCCTTCACTCACCCAAAAACCCCACCATGCCCCTGCCACGCAGCCCCCACCTCCCTTCCCACTGGATCTGCTGCAGCTTGACTTCCACTCAAGGCCAGTTTCAAAAGGCTCAGTTTAGCAGCAGATGCAGGAACACAGTCAGTCACTGTGATGGTGTGGCTGCACTGCCACTGGTATCAGCCTGACTGAAGACAGACTTTGCCAGGAATGAACCACTGGCAAAAGCTCCAGGAGAGCAGCCCGAGTGCGTTTTTCCATCGCGGCTCACAGATGTGTCATTGGAGGTTCTGCAAAATTTCTCCCAGCATTTTCATTTTCTCTTTTTATAGGCTCATAACCACTTAAAAACGCTTCTTTTGGAGGGGCAGAGGTCCTCCAAAAAAGGGAAGATAAAAGCTGTAAGAGAACATTAATAATTCTATGACTGGATGAGACCCCCGGTACTGGGCTGTGCTCCTGCCTAGTCCAGATCTGAAAACAAACTCAGCAGGAGAATCATGGAATCGCAGAATGGGCTGGAGGGGACCTTAAAGATCATCCTATTCCAGCCCCCTGCCATGGGCAGGGACACCTACTAGACCAGTTGCTCTGAGCCCCATCCAACCTGGCCTTGGACACTTCCAGGGATGGGGCAGCCACAGCTTCTCTGGGCAACCTGTGGCAGGGCCTCACCACCCTCACAGGGAAGAATTTCTCTCTAATATCTCCTCTAAACCTGTTCTCTTTCAGCTTAAAGCCATTCTCCCTTGTGAACCAAGCAAAGCACCTGGACCTACAGATGATGGAGGCAGAAATCTTACCTTGCTGGATCTCTTCGGAGAAATACACACAATAAATACGATCTGCCCAGCACCTCACATGCTTAACAAAAGGCAGGCAACAGTTCAGCAGTTTCCCTTCTCCTGAAGGTGGAAAATCTGCTTGGCTACACTTGCCCCCTTCCCGAGTTGTTGGCACATCCCAAAGAGAGCATGATATTCCCGTGTTTCACGGGAGCAGCATAATATAACAGACAGACCGAGAAATCAAGGAGCAGCACAAAAGCAGTAAATACCAACCACGTGCTGAGCCAATTAGTGAAACAAGAGAAAACCAATTCAGCCTTGGGTTTTCACTCAGAGGCAGGAATGTCTCAGCTGCAGCCCGGGAAGTTGTCGGGCGTTGGCAGCTCTCTGGATTCACCTCATGTAAACTCAGCAGAAAGATGAAAAATACTTCCCTGCTCCAGGCAAAGCTGCTGAGAAGCTACAAAGTGACTGAAAGAGGAGTCTGAAGGCAGATTAATGTGGGGATTGATGGAATAGCCAGAGCAGCCAAACAAACTCAGCTGGACACGTGAGCAGATCGATGGGGATACGTGAGCAGCCCCGGCCTGGAAAGTTAGTGAGAGCTTTGGAAATGAGGGGCTGCCTGGGCCAGGAGCAGCACTTAGGAAATGGGGCTGGGATCAAGGCTGCTCTGATCTCCCCACTGTGTGAGGAGGAACCCCACACAAAAATCAAAGCACCCAAACTGCCAGGGCACTTGGAAGGCACTCAAATGGCAGAGAGCGGAGGGAGCACCACAGTATCCTGCAAAAGGCACACACAACACCAGGAACAGAGGGGTTTGTGCCAGGATCTCTCACCCCTGAGGAAGGGATGTCTTCTAAGCTGGCATTTTAGTTCAATTCCTGAGCTTCTACACCGGGAAGTCAATGTCTGATGCCCCAAGCAGCAGATCTGTTTTGCCTTCATTAACCCATAACCAAATAAAAGGCTTTAAATCAGCTCTTACGCAAAGCTCCTGTATCACTGTCACTGCTTTTTGGCTGCAGGAGCCAGGGCTCCCTGAAATCCTCTTTGCAAACAGAAGGCACCAGGAACAGGCTCTGCTGCTGCACAAAGCTCATGAGAAACCTGCTCCTCTCAGTGGGAATATCAACCCCAGCTAGTAAAAAATAAACTCTTTTAGTTTAAACAGACAGTTTGGCATTGCAGCCAGTCTTCTTCAGCAAGAGCAAATGTAACACTACTGACTTCAACACCCCTTGCTGAAGAACAGGCTTTGAAACTCCTCCTGGTGCTGCTGTCCATGCACCCATCAGCCTCAAAACCAGGGATATGTGGGATTTAAAGGAGGCTGTGCTGCACCAGTGATCAGCAGACCCAGTCCCCAGAGGACAGAGCAGCTAAACCTGACTGCAGGAGACATGGGAAGCCAGAGTGAAGGAAGGCTCAGGCTGGTCTGAGCACCCCAATCCTGGGTGAAGTGCTTGGGGAGCACCAGGATGGGAGGACAGAGGTGATGGAGAGCAGCAGCAAAATGGGCTGAGCTGGGCACCTCATATGGCCTTGAAAGAGCCACCATTTATCACTGCACAGGTATCTGGGCTGGCAGGGAATGGTGACACAGCACTGGCATCAGCTCCCAGTAAAGCACAGGCTGCAGAAGATCCCTCATTCCCCAGCCAGCAGGGAAGGTTTCACATCTGGGGACCTGCTCTGTTTGAGGCTCTCCTAATAAACCCCTCTGACTGTTTTCCCAGCCTGTTGCCCTCTCACCTGCAGCAGGGAGAAGAACAGGACCTTGTGGCTGCCTTGCCATTCCCATGCTGGCTCTGCCAGGCTGGGAGGTCGGCAGCTCCTGTCTATCCACGGCCTGTCCTGGCTAAAATCAATGGACAGGCTTTGCTTTTCAACGCCCTCTTACCTTTGGAAACTCTGGGTCACACCCCAGCTGGGAGCTGGCGTCATTCCCAGATATCCATCAGCTCCCGGAGCCGCTGCCCCTCGCGATGTGATCCCGGCAGCTCATCTGGGAGCTGCTCCACTGACCTGATCCATCACGTCTCTGATATATTTGATCAGGAGCTCTGAAATTTAAAATGCTATTTTAAAAAGTTGTTTTCAAATGGACAAGGATATTCCCACTGGGAACTGGAGACGGGCTGGCTTCCAGCCCTGCCAGGCAGGGTGGATTTGCAGCCACACGGACCTGCACAGTCTGGGGAGCAATGGAGGAGCTGTGGGTGCTATGGGCAGGAAATAGTCATGGAATCATGGAATTGTTAAGGTTGGAAAAGACCTGTGTGATTACCAAGTCCAACCTTTAACCCAGCACTGCCAAGCTCAGCACTAAACCACGTCCCCAAGTGCCAAATCTACATGGATTTCAAATCCCTCCAGGGACGGTGACTCCACCATTGTCATGGGCAGCCTGTTCCAGTGTTTGATAACACATTCCATGAAGAAATTTCTCCTGATATCCAATCTAAACCTCCCCTGATGGGACCTGAGGTTGTTTTCTCTGGTCCTGTCACTTGTTACTGGGAGAAGAGACCAACTCCCACCTCCTTTCAGGCAGCTGTAAAGGGATGGTTTGCTCCATCCTCTGACCAAGCACAAACCCTGGGATTTTCAATCGCTCCCCATGACCTCTGGTGATGCCTGAAGGATGCAGGAAAGGATCAGAGGATGCCAGCAGGGGGATGGGAGCAGGAGGTCCTTTTACAGCCATTTCTCAGCTCAACTGAAGCAGACGGTCGTGGGGCTTTGGCACATTCATCCTTTGGACACCACCTGTGAGAGGTGAACAGGGAACAGAACACACCTCCCTCCTCACTCTGTGCTCCCACCCACCAGCACCATCAGGAACAAATCCCTCAGGAGGGACAGCAACAGAGGACAGGAGGTAAAATGAGAAATTATTTTATTTCATCTCCACTGCAAGCACCAGGAACCTGTGTGTAAACTGGCTTTGCAGCAACAGCACCTCTAGAGCAGTATTTCCTGGCTGAGCAAGACAGCTCTCTGTTAAGCAATAAACAAAACAGATTAAAAACTGCCTATTTCTTATTGAAAACCCCAAATTTCTAATTTCTCCAGGTGCTCACTGCCCAGAGAAAGAGCACATAATACATCCACACATCGCAGCACTGAGGGCTGAAATCCTACACCCATCGGTTTGTCTCAGGGAGGAAGAGTTATCAGATTAAAGATCAGCAAGATTTAAGAACTGGTAGAGGATTTATCACAGTGGTTTTTGCACTCATCTGCTTTAAGTACTGAACCAGGATTTACTCCAAGTTGTCACTATCTGGGCTCTGAGGAGGAAACACACGGAGTCCTTCTACGTTTCTCATTCACTGAGACATCTGAGCCTGTGCCTAAATTTACCCAAGAGAAGGGGCTCATTGAAGCTGGTACAAATATTCATAGGCTTAAATGTAGGCATGTGTTTTAAATATCTTGTGAAATTGAGGCTTGGGCACAGTAAACCAAAATACTTTCCCGTTTCTAAGCTTGTCCCCAGCCCTGCTCCTCTCAGAGCTTCTTTCACGTCACCCAAAACCTTCACACTTAAATTTTCCATTTGGTGTGGATGCTGTGCCAGTTTTACTAGTGGCACCAGCCACCCAAACAGTCCAAATACTCCCAGGGACAAAGGCATGGAAAAACATGTGCTGGGGCTGGATCAGAAATTTGTGTATTACCTTTACCCTAACCCTAAACTATCCAATATCCAAGCACTGTTTTCTTCAGATCATAGAATTATGGAATATCCTGAGTTGGAGGGGACCCACCAGGATCATTGAGTCCAACTCCTGTCTCTGCACAGGACAATCCCACTATGTGCCTGAGAGCCTTATCCAAACACTCCTTGAGCTCTCTCAGGCTTAGGGCCATGATCACTTCCCCCTGAATGAAAAACTTTTCTCGTATCCAAATCCAAACCTCTTCCTAGTGTCAAAAAACCTTTATCCTAATATCCATATATTTCATTTGCCACACAAAAGTATCACAGTTAAATTACCACTACATGAAACAGCTTTTGAAAAAAACCCAAACCCAAACAGTGTTCTCCCTAACAAAGACACCTGGCAAGACACAGATATAGCTGTAAAAATAACAGCCTGTCCTGCATCCATCTAATTTTGTCCCAGCGCAGGAAAAATCCAATCTGTGACAACTGTCTCCCATTTGCTGAAAACCATCAGAATTCTCAGCTAATTTCTTCATGTGAGAACTGTCCTTCTAAGCCATCTCATAGCTCACAAAATGCTCTTACAGAGAGGAACTGGGAAGGAACATTTTAAAGGCTTTGCAAAGAGGACCATGTGCCCTGCCTGGAAACCCAGATCAGTTCTGCTTCTGTTTAAGAGCAGCATTCCCAGGCTGCATTTCCAAGAAGTTTTTGGTTTTACAGCTGTCATGACAGTAATTTTCTCAGCTTTGCGAGGTTCCCTCATATCCTGTTCGAGCTGGCTTATCTCTGTTTAGGAGTGATGTTCCTACACGGCGTTTTTCAGGAACAGATGTTCCAGCTGATCCCGCGTTGCAGCACTCAACGTATTTCACGGCCCCATTTTGAAACAATTAGCCTGTCACTGCTGAAAGAAACCTAATGCTTGGCTACTTGTTTGCTTTTGAAATAAATTTTAAAAAAAAATCAGGAGTAACCTATGATTTATGCTTTTTTCTAAATATGCCAAGATGCTCTAAATTTACAGTTCATTAAAAAGGCAGCATGTCCCGGTTCAGCTGCTGGTCCCAAGATTTGTTATCTGGAGAAACGAATCTCTGGGCAAGGCAGCTGGCAAAGAGCTCCCCCAGTCCCAAAAGTGACACACACAGAAAAAAAAAAAAAAGAAAAAAAAGTAAAAAAAAAAAAGGTAAGGAGAATCTTTATTTACACAAATGAAAAGCTAATGGATTAGTGAGGAGTGTTTAGAGCAGTGGCATCTGTAGCTTTTGGACCACAGGCTGCTGTCAACACACACAGTCTACTGTGGAATACAAGGCAGCCTAATTAATAAGTCCTTAACGGAATCCTAGAATGGTTTGGGTTGGAAGGAACCTTAAAGCTCATCCAGCTCCAACCCCAGGACACCTTCCACTAGACCAGGTTGCTCCAAGCTCCATCCAACCTGGTCTTGAACACTTCCAGGGATGGAACATCCACAGCTTCTCTAGGCAGATGCTCTGGAGGAGATTGCAAACACCCAACAGAGCACCACATAGTCATGTTTGTGATTCCAGTTGTCTGCAGACAACGGCTTGGGCACCATCCAGGCACAGATCCAGTGATGCATTAGATCCACAAGATGCATTAATTGGCTTTGGTGCCATAAAAGCCAAAGGAGCCACATGTAGGTTTATATCAGTGAAGAATCTGATCCTCAACATTATGCAGCATAATACCCACAAAAAGGGAACTTGCCACTGTAATGAAATTATCTCCCTTTGATCTCATCAAGATTCCTCCAGCCTATTTCCACTTGGAGAAAATGATCTCATGGTCATACAGATCCACACCAAAAGGGATTGAGCACCCAGCACAGAGCCCATATGCCACCAACACACATCCCCTACTCATCTCTACGTGCTTTGCACCTTCCCTGATGTGATTTGTAACCTCGTGTACCTTTGTAACCTGCTCCTTGTCATTTCCCTTTTTCCTCTGAGCAACCTGGTCTAGTGGAAGGGGTCCCTGCCCGTGGCAGGGGGGTTGGAACAAGATGATCTTTAAGATCCCTTCCAACCAAACCCATTCTGTGATTCCCTGTATCTCCCCTTCCCTTCAGAGTGCACACACAGAGGGATGGGGGTGGATGAGCCAAGCCTGAGCTGGCAGCCCCAGGGCTGACATTTCCTGGACAGCACAGGGTGCAGTAACAAGGAAAATGGCAACAACTGAGTTTCCAGCATGGAGCAGCTGCCAGGCCACGTGTCCCTGCTGACACACAGCCTGGCAAGGACAGGTCCAGTCTGCCAGGACCAGGCTGAGCAGGAAAAGCATCTCCAGGAGCAGGCTGAGAGCCCAGGCAGGAAGAGCATCTCCGGTGACAGCTCAATAGTGGCAGACAGAGATAGGAGACGAGCTGAGGGTCAGGAGAGGCCTTGCAACAACCACGAGCTTCAATTAACTGAAAACAGCAGAGGCTGCCTGAAATAAAGCTCCTTCTCATATCAGCTGACACTCAAGGCAACTGCATTTCTGACCATCAAAGCAAAACCAAAAAGCTTTGCTCTCTGCGATTGCTCACAGCCCTTTGCTGGGAAAGCCATCCTGCCACTCACAATTTTAGGGAGAGAAATGCTTTCTCAGGCCCCTGGAAGGACCACACAACACAGACACACCAGAGCCATTCCCAGGTATTATATATGTGTATCAGATGCAAAACTCATAAGTGTGTTTTAGTCTCAAGCAAGGAGCAGCTGAAATGAAGGGCAGGAGTGGAGCAGTGAAAAGATTGCAGGGACCATTCCAAGCCACTGCTAATTCCAAATACACATTTAGCATTCAACACTCCTCAAAGAAAGGTTGGTAGGTGAGGTGTGCTCGCTTAGAGGGTCTCAGGTCAATGTTGCTATTGGAAAATGACCCTTGGAGTGGTGAGTTCACCTCTCCCACCCCTGATCCCTGTCACCCAAGGGACACTGAAGGGAAAGACCCACCTTACCCCAAAGGAGGAGTCCCCAAGAGGTGCCTCACATCCTAGAGAGCCTGTTCCAAAAACCATAGGGAGATGCAGAGGGATAGCAGAGATATGGACATCTCCACTGCCCAGCAAACCGAATCCCGCCCTCACAGCAATAGGACCCCTGTGACCTTTTACATACACAGAAATAGTTGTTTTGCACTAAAAGGCAAAGCATGGATCCAGCACTTATGCCCCCTGGAATATTCCTACCAGGTTCATCACTGATTACAGTGATTCTGGCTCCCAGCATCCCCCCAGACTGGCCTTTCTTCCTCTGGGTTCTTGCACATGCCCAGGGGTGCAGCAGGCAGGGACTGGATGACCAGGGTTATAACTCTTGGCTGTGTAATTCCAGCTATGGCGAGGCACTGGCAGAGCCCAGCCACTAATTCACCTCCATGTAAACACGATTATTTTAAATGAACTCCAGACGAGGTTTAACTATAAAAACATCTTCAGTTTTTGCAGCATTTTTAAGTGTTCGGCTCCGAGTCGTTTTCGTTACGGCAAGAACTTTCCCTTTCTTCAGCTTACAAAGAATATTTTCAGCATTAATAATGCCCAACACCCCCCTCCCCCCCCCAACTATAACATGAAAGTCACAAGTCTGAAAGTTAAGCTGCAGCGGGATTTCACGGTCAGGATTTTCCCTTTCTCACCATTCCTTTCCTTACAAACAGGAATGCTTTCTGCTTTCGGAGCCAAGCTGAGGAGAAAGTGGAAACAGTAAGAGGTATTCACTTGGCTGTGTTTCTTTCAGTGTGGCTGGTGGAGGGTTCCCATTACAGCTTGCAAGAAGTGGCAGAGGAACGCTGTGTGTACATGGGGAGGGCTGTACTTTCTCTGAACAGACACGCTTCCAGGAGGCGGCAGATTAAAGAGCTGCTGGTACTTCAGACAGAGAGAAATAACATCTTGCCAGTTGTGTTTATTTGTAGGGCCCCGTGATTTATGCCTTCCCATTTGTAGAGGGGCTGAGAGAAATGGATCACGTGGGATCTGTTTAGATAATCCCCGAGGAAATTCGGAGCACATCAAGCGGGGAGAGATAGGGTTTGTTCTTGGAGATGAGAGGGCCTGGGAAATGGCAGGGAGACGTGAGATTTCCTCAGGATTCTGGAATGAAGTTCAAGGCTCTGATTTTCTGAGAAGATTGAGTGTGGGTTGTGAGAATGAAGCAATTAAGATAACAACACAAATAGTTCAGGTAGGCAGGGATGAACAGTCCTTTGCTGTTATTTACTGGCCCAGTGCAGAGAAAAACAAGTAGAGTTACTCCCTCAAGGATCTTCACCTGTCAAACAGTACAAGGAAAAGATGCAAAACTGTTGCTACAAGCATGAAAGGGGAATCTGTCACCCTCTGACTCACACTCCTGCTCTTTGTTTTCCTTAAGGATGCCTCTTTATGGTGTGTTCCCCATCTCATCCCTCTGCACCCTCCTGGATTTAGCAGAACTTACAGAAACCAGACGCCGTAGTCCCTAAAAAGGTCTGTAAGAACCTAAACAAAACCACTGGCATTCCCAGCCCTGAAAAACATCCTTATGACAATTAGAGAAGGCAAGAATGTGACTGCTTTTAAAAAGAACACACTTATAGCAAAGATGGCTTTAGCTGATTGATCTGGAGAAACAAAACAGCAAAGGACCAGGTTGGACATGGCTTGGAGCAACCTGGTCTAGTGACCAGGGGTCAGTGACCAGAGGGTTTGGAGCTGGATGGTCTTCAAGGTGCCTTCCAACCCAAACCATGCCATGATTCTGCGATTCAAAACCAAATCAGCTGTGCCAAGATGCAACAGCACAGCAGCCCCAGCACAGAACGGGAGATCCTCCTCAGTGCTGAGCTGCACAGCTTAAGGGCCAGAGGAATCCCTGACTCTGCAGCACCTGGCACTGCACCGCCTGGAAAGCTGCTTTAAACACTCGGCATTCACAGACCCAAGTGCTCTTTCAGCAGATGCCGGGTTTCACAGCAGGTCCCACGTTTGATCCGTGGCTCGGTGCCTGCTGCTCTGCCATAGGTGCTGATTAAGGGAACGCAGCAGGGAAGGAGCCGTGACTGCAGCACGGAAAGGGAGGATGGTATTTATGTGACAGGATGCTGAATGCCCTTCTCCAAGGGCACATCACGCAGGAAGAGCACAATTTCCAGAGCTGTCAGAATAAAAAGAAGGGGGTAAAAAAACCTGACAGGATGCCACTCAGCCAGCAAAATCCTCTGTCACTGCAAGAAGCATCTCCCAGAACCCATTAAAAATAAGCTCTAAAGTCCTCATTTCAGTGGCAAGATTTTTCCATGGTGATCAAACACCCAGCTGTCCAGGTGATAACAGGCTGCAGGGGAAGTACAACTGCACCTATATTAAGGAACAGGCAGCAACCAGGGGAGACTTTTTCATCTGACAGTAAGAAATTGGAGTGCTGAGATGGTAGAGCAGGGAATGACCTCACTGTGTCCCTGCATGGGGTGGAGGGGGGGCTCTGCCTGCAGCCAGTTCAAGGCAATATGAAGTGTGAGCAATCCTAATTTGCAGGGCTGGGCACCCCTACCAGGAAAAGACAGAGCTGAGACAGTGGTCTGAAGAGCCCAAGCTGCTGCTTTGCCTGCCCAGGGCAGGCAGGATGAAGACCAGCACTGCTGGGAGTTCATTGCCTTCCTCCCAAACCTCCCTCCCAGCAGCTGGTCAGGCTTCCAGCTCGCTGGCAAAGTACATGACAACAGCAGGATTGCTACTTCCTAACTGGCTTTAGTTTTCTGGGGTTTAGTGAAGTTCTTTGCTCAGCAGCTGCTCATCTCTTCAGATGACTGATTTTTGCATCTCTTTTTCTTCCCAGCTATTTTTCTGGGAACTGCACTAGAGCTGCAACGGCACCTACACGGGCAAGAACCCCACTGGCTTTTAGTTCAAGGCATTTCAGGGGCTTCACATCCCCCTTCAGGGTCCTCAACAACTTCAGTGCAGAATCCATCAGCCTGGAAGACTTACGGGCCTTTAGGATGAAGTCTGATCAAAATGATGATGATTCTCTGCCCCAAGATTTAGAAAGGGGGTGAAAAAGCACCTCTTCCCAAAACAGTCCTTTCTTGGCCTGGAAATACTGAGGAATGACCTCCTCCATGATCAAGGCACCTCACAGTCTTCTGATCCCACTTCTGATTTCACTTTTCTCTCACTTTCTGGTTTTTACCTAAATATGAAGGAATGTATAAGGAAGGAAATAACCCCTGAGCTAAAGGAGTCCACCTTTTGTGCTCACCTCTCAAGGCAGAGAATGAGAGCAAAGGACAAAACCAAGCTTCACATTCTACCCAAAATCTGACAAAACCTGTAGACACGGACATAGGATTGTGGATTTGTGCCATTGCCATCAGAGGAGCGGGGCCCAGGCTTTATTCTGGCCTCTGCTCAGCTGGCCCCAGCACAGCAGTGAGACTTCCATAATTTTACTTGGGATTTCTGGAAAAAACCTTCTGTTGCAGTTCCCTCACCTGGCTCAGGGACACCAGAACAGTGAGATTTGGGTAAGTGATCTGGCCAACAAAGAAGTGAAATCCCATCCAAGCCCTGGAAGGTTGGGGGAGGTGTCAGCACACAAGCATAATAATGAATATTTTGAGATAACTTATGAAAGACACGACTCTAAATCAGGAATGCAGCAGAAAAAGGGGAATAAAAAAGAGATCTCCATAGGAACAATCCTGCCAACCAGGCAAATATCTCAATGTTTATACAGTAGCTTTCAGTGCCACACACAAAATACCCTGGGACATCTATGGAAAGGATGAACTTCCCATGCTGTACCAATCCCGTAGGATGCAATCCTGCCTTCAGTGCTTGTGCCAAGTGTTAACAGGGAGCTGTTAAACAGCTGCAGGGTTCCAGCTCTTCAGTGGCTCCATTTCAGACCAGGATCCAGCAACATTTTTGCACATGTGTCATTTTACACATCTGAGTGCTCGATCCACGGGGATTAGGTTGGCACACACATCTTTGCTCTGTCAGGACAGAAACCTTATCCTGCAGCGATTTGTAAAGCACCTGGGAAGGTCAGCACATGTTTTTAGCAGCTAATTTTGACAACCTCCATCTCTGAGCTATGAATGGGAATAACAAAACCCTCACTTTATCCTATTTCCCACAATTCAGATAAGACGAAGCGTGCACATGAAATTTTCCGCTTCCTATGCTGACAACCAAGATAAGCTGAGCAGGGAAGGGTGACACCAGCACCACACAAACTCCAGTTTATGGCTGGAGTCCTCTCCCAGAGCCAGGGCTGGCCTGGGAGCTGGGATCTCCACCTGTGCCAGGAATCTCATGATGTCCCTCTAGACCCACCCATTGTCTTTATCACTGCCACCCTCACCGTAACAGCAGCTCTTTTATCTTCAGGAAGGGGAGAGGAGGGAAGAAACCCCTGGATTTTTGAGCACCCCACTTCCAAACTGCCGGATTTTTCCTAATCAAAGTCAGAAAAAAAATTCTTTGCAAATATAAAAGCTTCTGGCATTTCAGTTTTGTGCTTTCCTACGCTGCCAGTGCAATCCATGAACAAACACCCTCGTTCTACCGCTTCCCCAAAGTGAGCCACCAGCAAAGTTCACCAGGAATTCAGTCAAACCAAAAAATAAAGGCAGGGTTTTGGTTTCCACGCTTACAATCCTGAACTCCAGCAACACCCTCACTACCCTCCCCACCACCTCTCTGCTGCTGAGATTTAACTGCAGAAAATAGAGCTGTACAGAAGTGGGGTTTTTTTAATACTTTTCCTGGATGGAATTCTATTTGATGCTGTTAAGCTTTGATGACATACCCCAATGACTTGCTTGGAAGAAATCCATTTAGCAAGCTTGCAAATCACGCTGTTTCAGTTCTCTGAGTGCCCAGGAGAAATGTGCATTTTCAATCACAAAAGCTGTAGAAACAAAATGGGACTTGGAGAGGCAGACAGACAAATTCCTTATCAAGGTTTGGCTGTGCTCAGAGAACATGTGCTTACCATTTCCAGCTCCGGAAAACTACTTACAGGAATCTGAAATACAAGACTGAATCCAAAAGTAAGAAATAGATAAATTTCTAGAAGATACTTTCCCCCCACCAAGCCATTTCAAAGTCAAAATGGAGACAGATAAAAACTAAAAAGTATCCCTTCTGTCTCTCCCAGTTTTTCCTAGGGATATAAATACTTGCAACATAATCCATGCACAGAGTGCCAGATTTACAGAGGACCCCTTATGGTTTTGTGGCAGGATGCTTTGTTTTGGGGAAGCCTGGAGGAAGGAAAAGCAAACAGTTTGCACTTTCTTCACCTCTCCAAAATGCTCTTTGACTGGGACCAGTGGAGGTTGCAGTGGGGATGAAGGATTAGCAGATCCCACTGCCACAGGGTAATCCCCACCAGCAGCAGATCTTTGAAGGGTAGTGCCAGGAACCCAGAAGCTTCCAAAAAGATCAGTCAGTCACGAAAAGCGGGGAGAGAACACAACCCCGTGGGGAGTTTTCAAAACTGACTGAAAATGGTATTCACGAGGCGTTTTCTGGCATGTTTTCCTCAAAACACAACTCATTTCTTCAGGATTCAGTCAATGACAATACCTTTGATTAAATGCAAAAGAAGAGAATTAGAGCAACATGTGAGCTGCTCAGCACTGCAGACAGCAAAGCCCAACACAGTTATTTTCCTGGTATGATGAGCCAATGGTCTCTCCCATGGGTCAGGCTGCCTCATCCTTTCCTGAGCACTCTCCTTGCCTGTGTATCCATCTGCTGTCTCCAATCCCATCCCATCCCATCCCATCCCTCGCTTGTCAGCTCTCTGTATGTTCCTGGCCCAATTACTGCACTTTGTTTAGCAAAGAACACTCGTGATCCAGGCTCACAGCCCTGGGCACAGAACAGCCCAGCTCAACCACTATTTACACTGCAACAAAGGGGACCTAAATTATGTATCAGCACCCTAAAACACCCAGCAGCCTGACAGAGCCCCCGGAATATGGTTTCCCAAAGGTTTTCTCTTGCAGGAAAGTTGGTTTAAGAAGCTCTTTCCCTCATCCTGCATTTCCTTATCCTCTCATTTGTCCTAGTGCAATCACTGGTAGCAACCTGCTGCAGGGTAAAAGGACATCTCCATCCTTCCCCAAAAGGCTGCTGTTTATACAAAGCATTGATTGGGTCAACAGTCTGATTTACAGCAGCTCCACAGAGAGCAGCAATCAGCACAAGGACATTGAGAAGCAGCTTTACCTCTGGAGATGTCTGTGGCATCATATGCTGAAATCCAGCTCCCTGTGATGCCATCTCATAGACTGAACATGGGGAAGAAATTCTTCCCTGTGAGGGTGGTGAGGCCCTGGCACAGGCTGCCCAGAGAAGCTGTGGATGCCTCATCCCTGGGAAGCGTTGGATGGGTCTTGGGGCAACCTGCTCTAGTTGGAACTGGAGGGTATTTAAAGCCCCTTCCAAACCAGGACATCTTGTGTTTCCATGTTCTCGTTTTTGTTTTTTTTCAAGCGATGTTGCATTTTGCACAAAGCCTGACACATTTTTACCCTTTTATCCCCCCTAAATGTGCTATTTACGTGTCTGTCACAACAGACAAGAGCCCAAGTCTCTCAGGTGCGTGGGAGACACCC
This sequence comes from Pachyramphus minor, assembly GCA_013397135.1. Lineage (NCBI taxonomy): Eukaryota > Metazoa > Chordata > Aves > Passeriformes > Tyrannidae > Pachyramphus > Pachyramphus minor. Next base: position 231,295 of record VYXB01000537.1, read on the forward strand.
ATTAAAGTTGAGTCCTTGGGATATCACTGACCTTGAAAGGGTTGAAGCTCTCTCTCTTTCCATCTACCCCTGTTGACGCCCCTGCAAATCTACCAAGCCTCATGGTGAATGAGATCAACATAAAATCAAAAGGAGCTTCTGATCTTTCTCTGTGAAGGAGAGATGAAATCAGTGCAGGCTCCATAAAACAAGAGTAATGGGAACTGCTCATGGTTCTGAGCATCTGCAACAACAAAGTGTCTCTCCTCAGTGACGCAGCAAAGCTGGGAAGATGAACTTTTATGCCCCACTGTAACAAGGTACAAGTCAACCCAACAGCAATATTTTTTTCCCCAAGCTTTTGAGAGATGCCTTCACACCACATGTCTTTGAAAGTGCCACAGTATCCCCTCTTTCTCACAGATGAAAAGCTCAGAGTGGATGAGGAACAGAGCAAAAGCTTTGTTTGCCCTGCTTGGAGAAGAGTTCTTTCCTAGTTTTCCTATAGGAATGTGTCCGAATTCCTACTTTTTTAGTTTGTTTGGATGCTGCTTGGAGCAGAAATCCTACCTTCCTCCTGTCACTGTTGGATTAACCTCATTGTCCTGATGGAGGCAATAAAAAATGGAGCAGCCCCTGGGAGGGTGGCACTGCGTCCACGGACTCCTGCTGTTCACCATCACTGTGGCATTTCTGACTGAGATTCTGGAGGGCTGAGACTGCAGGAACTAATTCTGTCTCATGAGAAGGAAAAAAATTACATTAAAAATGTCAACAAGCAACCTTGTCCACACAATCTCCCATTCAGAGATGTTTCAAGATGGGCAAAAAAAAAAATAATCTTTAGGAAAACAAACATAAAAATGCTAAAACATTCTCCTAATTCTGAAAAGATAAATTCCTATTAATAACAATACAAACTCTAATGGTCTCTTTTACATGAAGTGTTGAATTATTGGCTTGTCACAGCAGTCTTTTAAGGATGAAGTGGCTCTGAAGATACCTAGAAACACAATTTTCTTGCAAACTTTGGTTTCAAATATATCTCCCTTTGGCTCAACATTTTGACAATACTGATGTGATATTGAACCAAGCATTTTTCCCTTCAGTGAGAAGGACCTTTGCAGTGGATTTTAATACCAATCACCTTCACCTGTAATACAATAAATATTTAAAAGGCCTTTATTGACTTAAACTCACAATGATTCTGAAAGAACTGAGATTTATTTGCTTAAAAATACCCGACATATTCACAGACAATCATCGCCTTAATTTAAAACAATTACAAAATTATCAGAAAAACAGTAGAAAATAAACAGTGCTGAAAGACTGTTACTTTGATGGAACACCCAGACTATCACACTAGACAGACAAATGTACCAAGCACGAAACCTTTAGGCAGTGACTGTCATAAACAGCCATAAGCTTTAAAATGTGTCTGTCCCTGAAGAATCCGAATCTCCCCGTGCACTGCTCACACTCTGTGCCTCGTCCCCTCTGTTGGTGGCAGGGAGCTGCACTGACACCTCAGCTGCAGAAACTTGGGGATTCAAATGTGGAGCAGCATCTTCTCCTAAAAAAACAGAAGAAAAAAAAAAGAAGAGAAGAGGAAAGAGGAAAATAAAAGCTGTTATTTGCTGTCTGTGACAAATGGCTGAGCTCTACTGAAGTCATGGAAATACAAGTACACAGGCACCCTTACTGTCCACAGTTCAGAGGGTGCTGCTTTAGCCATCAGAGTTCTTATCAGGCAACAAAGGGATGAATTTCTGTGCATATACAGAATCACAGAATCACAGAATCACAGAATGGTTTGGGTTGGAAGGAACCTTAAAGTTCATCTAGTTCCAGCCCCCTGCCCTGGGCAGGGACACTTTTCACTATCCCAGATTGGTCCAAGCCCCATCCAACCTGTCCTTGAACACTTCCAGGGATGGGGATCCACAGCCTAACTGGGACATCCATCTGCGTTTTAAGTGTGAACATCCCAGAGATGGGACTTGAGAAGAGTCATGGGCAAAAATTAATGTACTGAGCCAGAGGAGGGAGATAAGATGAATCAATACATGGAGCAAGAAGAGCAAGGCATGGATCAGGCTGGAGACATACAATGAAGGAAGACAGGAGAAATGGCATTAGGAGAACAGCACAGCATTCACAGAACTACAGAAAGAGCATTTTGAGATTTCAGTTTTCCTGGGGACTTTTAAAGGCAGCAGCTACACACAAAACAAACCCATATCTGAGTCCACATACAAAAGCAAAGGCTGTCTTGGAGTTTTGTTTTCATTCCAGGAAGCTGTAACAATTCTCCCTTCCTCTGTGATAGACTAGGAAATTAGAACACTATTTTCCCAATAAAACCAAGAAGTTAGGCTTTCTTTCATCCCAGTTAATTATCTACTATGTCACTGAAGCAGTAATCTGCATTCATCTGGCTTGTAGCAAAGCACACTTCAAATGGCTAATTAAAACAAAAACCCACTGCTAAAATAAAATTCCATCGGGTGTTTTTCATGCCACAACAGCAGCCAACAGCCTGGGAAGTCAAATATGGACGAGGCCAAAGACAATGAAGCCAGTACCTGTGTCAGCCAAGCCTGTTGCCATTCAGGAAAGCAGCAGGAGCATTTTCTGTGTCCCCAGGGAATCAGCACATTATCCAGAAAAGAGAAGGCTTTGGGGAGACCTTAGAGCAGCCTTCCAGCACCCACAGGGGCTCCAAGAGAGCTGGAGAGGGATTTTTCACAAGGGCATGAAGTGATGGGACAAGGGGGAATGGCCTTAAGCTGAAGGAGGGCAGGTTTAGATGTTGGGAAAAAATTCTTGGCCTTGAGGGTGGTGAGGCCCTGGCACAGGTTACCCAGAGAAGCTGTGGCTGCCCCTGGATCCCTGGAAGTGTCCAAGGCCAGGTTGGATGGGGCTTGGAGCAACCTGGGATAGTGGAAGGTGTCCCTGCCCACAGCAGGGGCATTGGAACTGGGTGGTCTTTGAAGTCCCTTCCAACCCAAACCATTCTATGATTTCAGGATTTGATTCTGTAGCCACGTTTCAGTGACACCAGAAGGTTTTTGAGAAGGGGAACTGAAGGAAAGCAGAGGGTTTATTTGGTCAGACGTGGAGCTGACACTCAGTAAGGACGTGACTGTGCAATGCCCAAGGAAACCCTGTAAATCATCCCACACACTGAAGCAACACTGGAGCTCAAAGCTTTCAAAGCTTGACTTTGTTAATAATTTCCACAGTCGTGTCACATTCCATGATGTCATTGTTTCAACAGCTGTTTTCAGGTTTGTTAAAAAGAAAAGAAAAATGAAAAAATGGAAGGAAAAAAGAAAGGAATATTCTCTTATCCCAAGGTTCTGTAGTAATTTCTCAGGTCTTTGATTCTGGGAGTGCTAAAAGAAAGTATCATATTAGTCTGCATTCTTCCTAACACATACTCTAATATGTTTTACAGACAGACTATAGTCCAATTTTACGATAGATATAAAATGCTAAAAGACAAAAAACTTACAAGAATAATTCCCTCTACTTGTTCAACAGAAAAGTTACCAGGCCCTGAGTTATCTAAATAACCTTAAGCTTAAAAATACCCCAACTCAGCATTTCCCTTTTTAAAAGACAGAAATCTGAAGACTCTGACTCTGTGAGATGCACACAGAAAATACAGAATGTGGATTTTCAGCATTTTAACTGCAAAAAAACTCTGGATATCCTATTTCAGCTACATGGGAGATTCTCCTCCATGACTGCAGCTTCCCAGGATGGGAAAGCTGTTTGTCCTGAAACTCTACATTGGCCCCAAAAATGCAATTACTAAGTAACTCTCACACGTGCTTTATCATTATTACCTTTTGCTGAATGCAACCACGTGCATGCACCGTGCATAAAACACATTATATATAAATACAGGATGGGTATGTGAATAAATAGACAAATATTTATGCCTGTTGCTGTACCCCAGTGACAGTGTTTGTATATACCCTGGCCTGGTTTTTCTTTAATAATGTGATATCCCATTTTATATCTTCTCTCCCCTCAGAAAGCAACTCATAACCAACACTAAGTGGGTTTCCTCTTAAACACCAAGTTCTTCACCAGCACAAATATGCAAATTGCAGTGGTTATAATCTTGTGATATGATATGTCATAAAAACTGAATGGAAAATTCTTCCCCTTAAAAAGCAGGGCAGGAAGGCAGGTATTCCTCATGACTTTTTTCCCCCCTCTTTAGAGACTCTGGGAGTGCTCAGTACAATTTTCTAATCATGTAGTTAGGTGTATTTATAAAAATTTTCCTCGTTAAAGTCCAATACATGGAGCGAGTGACCTCAGGTGACCTCCAGTTTTCCAAAGTCTTTGTCACCAGCTAACAGGATAAATTCATATAAACTGTGAAAACTGACACTCAGGGAGAGTGTGAGAGTCCCTGACTGGTAGAAACTCAGCAGTGACTGAAAACATCTTGGTGACCCACTGATGGAAAAGGTCAGATTTCAAATTGGAGATTTTTCCTGTTCTTGGCAATCTATAACAAATTCATGTACAGTACTAAATTTCCAGACCTTTGTTTAACAGAAGCATAAAAATTAATGGTGTGTCAACCATCCAATGACCTGTGAAGGGAGTTTTTCTCTACAAGGCACCATCACACAGAGAATCAGCTATAGATGAGTGTGTGGTGAATGGATGCCAAATGAAAAAGGAATTAACCCCACTGAAGGGAGGTTTGGTTCCCAATACCATATGGCAACAATAAGAACAAAAAAAAAATGTTTAAATCTTTCTTTTAAATTTTTTTCTATTTGGCAAAATAAAAAGACTAAACTAGTCTGACTTTTAAGCCAAATGAGAACCATGTGCTTTAACTCTTTTGACTCCATGGCCATCTATTAAATAAAACTCCTAATTTAAATTTATCTGGAGATGAAACAGACCCATGTCTTGTAAGTGAAAAGTGTTATCACAAAATCAGAGAATGGCTTGGGTTGGAAGGGAACTTCAAGACCACCTCATTCCAACCCCCTGCCATGGGCAGGAACACCTTCCACTATCCCAGGTTGCTCCATCCAATATGGCCTGGAACACTTCCAGGGTTGGGGCATCCACAGCTTCTCTGGGCAACCTGTGCCAGGGCCTCACCACCCTCACAGGGAAGAATTTTTTCCTAATATCCAACCTAAACCTCCTCTCTTTGATTTTGAAGCCATTCCCCTTTGTCCTGTCACTCCATGCTCTTGTAAAGAGTCTCTCTCCATCAAGACAATAAAGAAGGAGGGGTTTGAGGAATCAGGACCCAGGTTATTGTGTCAGTAGAAAACCAGAACTATAATTACTGTAATTACCTACATATTACTTCCTAAAACTGCAAAATAATCCTCCCTCTACTCCCCAACACAACAACCAAAGCAGCTCAGTTCTAGAGCAAGAATAAACTTCCAAGCATATGCAAAAACAACCCCAGTGCTCTCATTCCTTTAATAGCACGGGTTGATAGGAATGGTTCGTTTCTTCTTCTGCCAGATTCCAGCTGCTTCACTTTGTTTATTCTTGACTTCAAAGTTTAAAACACTGTCCTGTCCCAACAAATAACTTCCTCCAGATGGCATTAGCTCAAGTGTTCTGAGCACTGGGATAGCACAGCACCTGCAGATCTGTAGCTCTGCATCTAAAAATCTTCAATGAATGCGCCTTTTTTTTTCCCTGTGTCATTTCCCCATTTTGCTTTTCCCCTGCATAAAAAGATTTACATCTGGTGTGTAGCTACAAAGACCGTTATCAGGGCAAACAGAGTTGTAAGGAATTCTTTACAGTACAGACTAAAGTAAAGTAAAAGAATATCTACAGCCCCAAAGGTAACAGAACCACTATTGTAGAAACACTTCACAGAATCCCAGAAAGATTTGGGTTGGAAGGGGACTTAAAGCTCATCCAGTTCCAACATGGCAGGGACACCTTCCACTAGACCAGGTTGTTCCAAACCCCATCCAACTTGGCCTTGAACATTTCCAGGGATGGAGCAGCCACAGTTTCTCTGGAAAATCTGTGCCAGGGCCTCACCACCCTCAGCCAAGAATTTCTTTCTAGTATCCATTCCCTGCCCTCTGGCAGTTTGAAGCCATTCCCTCTTGTCCTGTCACTCCAGGCGCTTGTCCAAAGTCCCTCTCCAGCTCTCTTGGAGCCCTTTAGACAATGGAAGGGGTTCAAGGTCTCCCCAGAGCCTTCTCTTCTCCAGGCTGAACAGCCCCAGCTCTCTCAGCCTCTCTTATCTGCTCCTCTTATCTGTAAGTAAAGATGTGACATAAATATTTGTGCCAACGTGTGTCCTACCCACGTCTCCATGGGTATTTGATACCAAACTCAAATTCACTCATTTTCATACATGTTTGTACAAGCAAGTTACCAAGCAGAGGAACCCAACATGCAGCACTTCCAGCAAAACCAAAATGATTCCAGACTTGTTGGGCTAACACACACTGACAAGAAACATCCATGTTTTGATGTAAGTAATTCTGAAGGCTACACTGAAAGGAGAAAATGCACTGCAATGTCAGTTCTGTTATTATTATTGATTATAATTATAGAATATATCCAGTCCAGATTTATCTCTAGCTGTATTGTGCATATTGGCTACTCAGTGTTTCTGGAATTTAATGGCTTATCAAGCTGGAACTGGGTAAGGTAAAGAACTAGTCAGATGGCCTTGAGCTGGTAAATAATACAACTCTCTCAGGAATAAGCAGGACCATCAACAGTTTCTCAAACAATCTAATTGTTTGGACCAAGTTGTTCTCCATTCATTAGAAAGGATAGTTCCTCCTCCAGAGCTTTCCTAGCCCTGGCCACCTTGAATCCATAGGCTTATTTAGGTTATTCAGGAGAAGGTGGCCTTTCTCAGCTCTGCCAGAAATGTGCTTTTTTAGGGCAGGGACCCCCTTCTCTTCGTTGAATACTGTGCCAAGCATTTACCTGGCTGCAGGTGAGACTCTGCCTTCCACTGGGACAGAAACACAGAAAGCAAGAACAAGGTGTCCTGCAAATCCTGCAGGTCTGTTTTTGTAACTCCAACCCAGACTGCCCCAACTTGGCTGGTTCCATGACAAACAGAAAAGATCGTAGGCAAAACAAGGCCAAATTTCTAGGGCTGAGTTACATGAAAGGGGTAGATTTACAATTAAAACACTCGAGTTGTTTCACAGAAATGGACAGACATCTGCAGGACTGAAGCCAAAAATGCCTGGATTTAAAAGCACGAGTCTACTGCTCGAGCTGAAAAAACACAGTTTCACTCTCAAAGGCCTCAGCCAACTCATAAACTTCTGTAAGTGGGCCACAGACACCAGCGGAGACAGAAAACTATATAGTACGAGTTCAGTTCAAGTTTTGACCTAAACTTGGCAAATTCCACCTTCCCATGGTGTAATGTACTCACAGAAACCCTGCACGCAGGCACACACAAAATAAACACGTGCGCGCACACGCGCTTGGCTTGGGTTGTTTGTTTGTGTAACCCCCAATGTATATCCCAGCTATAAATATTTCCTAAAAGAAAATAAATGCAGATCCCAAGCCAGCAAAGGAGGGTGGGACCAGGCCCAGCAGCTCACAAATTTTTCGAAGCGGAATTATTTGAAAATGATTTTTTTTTTTCCCCTCCTCTCACGTCGGAGTTTCGGGTTCGGTGGTTTTTCGCATTCCCATCAATAGCAACACTAAACAGAACGAAAACTAGAAGTACATTGAATAAACCAGAACCAGATTTTTCACAATCCTCACACAGAGACTGGTAGGGAAGGGCAGACAGAAAGCAGCTCCAAAAACATCCAGGAATGAGATTGCGGAGTTTACTAAATAAATATTTCCTTTTGGTGCCTAAAACCTATTCTGCTCCTTCAGATCTGGCATCTTTTGCTCTGTAGAATATCTCACTGCTTAACAAATTCGTTCCCTGGCCATAGCTCTTGCTGCTGTTTCCCAGGAAATCCCTTCCAAGAGATGTGTAATGATCTTTCCAAATGAAGGCAATAATTATTAATGCTAAGAAGAAATATTAAAAGCCCATTTGATTTTTTCCATGCAGATGCCTGTGATTTTTGGATGTGCAATTGGCTTGACACAAACAGTCTTTTCTTAATTTTTAAGCACTGCTGTTTCTTGGCTGCAAGCATTTTCCTGAGGAGAACTGAGATGAGGGTCTGTGGTAAATACTGAAGCAGCAGCTTTTACTTCAAAGTTAAAAATAAGGAATTGGTTCCTTACTGGTCCAGAGGCTTTGAAAAGCCACCAGGAAAACGTGTATCTTGTGCAAGGGCTGGGGGAGGAGTAATCCCTAAATCCACAAGAGACAACCAAGGTAAACAGCTGGTGGAATCAGGAGAATCTGACAAGTGATAATTAAAAAAACTGCAGTTCAAATGGTGTAATTAATATTTTACTTATCCAGTAAAAGTAAATATCACCTACATACCAATTTTTTTTTTTTTAATTTTATGCAAAACCTAACTGGCAAGTGGTCAGGAAGGCAATTTTAAAAGCATGTTTGTATTATGTATTCTGTTACTCACACCTTCATGTTTTGGGGCTCCAAAGGACATTTTAATGCCAGTATCTGAAGCAAAATAAAGAAGGTAAGAAAAAGGAACACGAATGATCGATCGTGGGAATTCACACTTAATTCTGAGATAAAGTTCAGCAGAATTCCCTCAGGAAGCAGAGTCAGTGAGTGCAAACCCAGCAGTAGGACTGGCTCCACAGAGACCTTATATCTTAATGATATTAATTGCAGCAATAGTGCCTGCAGCTTATCTACATCGTGCCCCAGTGCTGCACAAAACAGCAGCCACAGCCTGCATGGGGAGTGGCAAGGAAAAGACATAAAAATCAAAGCATCTTTTTAATTCTTAGAAGTTATGTGGCCTGCTTTTATTGAAAAATAATTAAAAACTATTTGACATGAGTAATTAAAAGTTGAGCGAATGGAGTCGGTGACGTTTCATCGTAAATTAAGGTTTGAAAATTAATCTTCCCAGTTCCCACTTAAAATGCAGATGGGTGTCCCAGTGAGGCTGTGGATTCCCCCATGCCTGGAAGTGCTCAAGGCCAGGTTGGACAGGCCTTGGAGCAATCTGGTCTCGTGGAAGGCGTCCCAGCCCACGGAAGGGGGTTGGAACGAGATAGTTTAAAGTTTTCCAACCCAAACCATTCCATGATTCTATGATCCCCTAAGCAAATGGTGCTCTTTTGTCAGAGTACTGGCCAGGATACACACTGGGATACTCTGGAGTCTCACTGCTTGGATGCATTGACCTGAAGGCAGGAGGGAATCACCAACAGCTACTCCCACGTGCTGCTCTCACACAGCCTTGGATATGTGGTGGATGCCTCCACATCCCTTGGGATGCACCTGTGACCATCTCTAATATCAGACAGGTCCAGGATATGCTGCAAGTCAAGCCTGGGCATGTTTATGTGTTTGCATGGCCTGTGCTCACCAGGCACCACACACTGTCCAGCCCTGCTAATTCCCAGGCACGAGAGAACCCAAAATATCATCAGGAATGCCCAAGGACAACTTTCAGTAAAGCAGTGTAAGAAGGCACAAGCTGCTTTCTACCACTTAAAAGTGTGATGGGAGACCTTGGTGAGCTCTCCCTCAAACAGACAAGAGGATTTCCTGGGCAAGGAGGTTTTATCCCCTCCAGCCATGGCAGGAATCTGCACCCAGATTTGAGTGAAAGTTGGGTATCAGAAAGAAAAGAGAAAACTTTCTGCCTCAAGGGCAGGGCTGCAGGGCAGGATTTTCTCTTTGCAAGTCACTCTTCACATATAGAATCACTAAATGCATTCTTATAATAAAATATTAAATAAGGTACACTCAGTATGAGAAAAACCCACTTCAATAACAAGTGGACCACAAACAAAATAGATGCATTTCTCTACTCTGAATACTAAAATAATCATACAACTATATGCAGTTGTTTTGGTGATTTTCACTTCTAAAGTCATGGGATTCCCCATATGGAAACAGTTTGCCAAGACTCCTCTAACTGTACAACCATTACAATGATCTGGCATATTAAAATGCTTATACCTACAGCACAATTACTCAAAATTCTTGTAATTACACCTTTTCAAAAGGGGATGATGAATGTTTTCCCCACGAAAAAAACAGAACAAGACAGAACAAAGCCAGCCCTATACAGTTAGCATTTTCCAATGGCCAGTCTAATAAATTCCAGGACATCTCTATGCACATTTCTAGCACGTGAACAAACAAACTTAATAAAAATATCTCTGTTCAAGTCTTTTGTTCACCAGCAGAAGGTGGCCACTACAGGTCTCACCATTTGTGCACATCAATGGCCTTTGGAAAATGTATAGGAATAAGAAGCTCTAGGAAATTTAGAGAGGCAAGTAAATGTGAGCTCAGAAAGCACATGTTCAAATAAGGAAAACACTGAATTCTTTACTGGAAGATCTTCTGGGAGCCCACTATTATAGAATCATAGAATCTTTCAGGTTGGAAAACACCTCTAAGATCATCAAGTCCAACCATTAACCCAACACCACAATGCTCACCACTAAACCATGTCCCCAAGTGCCACAGCCACACTTTCTTGAACCATTTCAGGGATGGTGATTCCACCACTCCCCTGGCCAATGCCTGACCACCCTTTCAGTGAAGAAATTTTTCTTAATATCCAATCTAAACCTCCCCTGGGGCAACTTGAGGCCATTTCCTCTGGTCCTGTCTCTGTCCAGCCCCTATTCTGACCTGCTCTTGAAGTGAACACCCAGTGTGATGACAAGATATGTCCTCTCTACAGTCTAATGCCCAGGATCAGAAACTTGGAAAGGTCTGAGAGCCAATGTGTATTTTTATCTTGTGCTATTTTAAAGTTTGTTACAACCTAAAATGATTAAACTTTGTGCAACAGAGATAAGCATTCCTTCTGTTAAAAAAAATAAAAATAAAAGAATCCAAGAACCTTGGCCTGTTACACGGGAATGAGTAAAACCAAAATTCCTTTGCAATACTTGGGTGAATCTCAGTTTTAAATTAGTTCAAATAAATGAGCTGTAGAAATGTACTGCTCTACCTCTATTCTGCATAGTGAGCACACTGCACCTCCTCTTTAACTCTCTCTTAGACACATCACTGCTGATTTTAACATCAGAAACACCTCCATCTCTGCTAACTGGTACAAAATGCAGGGCATTGACTCTTCCCAGTTCAAGTTCTCGGTGCCAAACCTGGTGTGCACCCATTTCATTGACACCTTCCCTCACTGCTTGGGGCCACAAGCAACATTAACAGAGCCTGTAGGCAGCCTGAATGAAAATGATTTATCAGTTCCCTGGGTTTTAATATTCCTGGCTAAAATGCAGGGAAATCTGCACTGCAAAGGAGTGTGTGTGGAAATGTAGCCAGCACATGAAGGAGCAGCTTCCCTGCAGAGTGTGGATTCTGTGATGATGGGACACAAGTTGGAATCACAGAACCATCCAGGCTGGAGGAGGCCCCTGAGGTGATGGGGACAGACACCTGGCTCTGTTCACTGCTGCAGAGCACACACCTGAATTTAGGAGCTGTACAGGGTTCACAGGAACAGCAATTATGCAAAGCTCCTCAAGAAAGCAGCTTTTGCAAACCCTCCACACACCTGACAGTGACACAGACCCCATTATTTTGCACAATCCTAATCTGACAACCAGTGTGAGCCAGCAGGAAAAGCACAATGGCAAAGAAAGCCTTATCTCATGAGTCCCATGGAATGTAATGGCTCCCCAGTATGTTACTCAAAGCAAATTCATTCACATTATGCACACATACACACACACACACGTGCACTTCCAGGTTCAGGAACACTTACTCTGCAAGTATCAGATAAATCAAGCTGTTTTCCAGCAGTTTCTTGCACATACTCACAGTAAGACCAGAAATTTCAGAAACATTATCCATTATTTCCTTTCTCTCCCTCTCTTAAATATCATGCAATAATTGAATCCAGAATATGCTTAACATTCAATACATATACAAGTTGTGGAGTATGTTTCCCCTCATCATTGCACTGCCTACACAAGAGCAGGAGAGAACAAATGCTTCAAGATCTTCTTTCTTTATACCCATCATTTGAATGTCACTCTTATTTGATGCAATAGTGGGATTTTTTTTTTAATCTTGGAGGGAGAGAAGATTTCTTGCAACAGGACTGTCTCCTGCCATGTTGGAAGCCTGGAAAGGACCTGGATCATGCTGGGGCCTCTCAGTGATTGCACTGCAACACAGTTTTAACTCTACTGTAACAGAGGTCTCCAGTCCTTCCCTGTAATAGGTTAATACAAACTCATTGTTCCTTGCTCTGTATTTTTAGAGAGATGCTTGGAAAGGGAGTAGCAGAGTATCCAAAGTGCAGCATCATTCACACAACCTACATTTATCACGCACAGAAGCCTCTCCTAAACCTGATAAGAAAAATCCTCATTAAGAATCATTTGCTTGTTTAATTTTCACTTATTGAGCTTTAATGTACCATAAAAGTAAGTAATAACAGCAGTGCCTTAACCAAATATTGCTTGCCTTGTGTTCATTAATTTCTAGAAGAACACCAAACTGCCTCTAGATACAGGAAGCTGCCGGAAAAACAAAATCTCACTTTAAAGAAAAATTTTTTGGGGTGTGTGTGTGTGTGGAACACCGAGTTCAACAAAAATGTATTGGGTTCACTGTACACACGACACCAGTGGGAATAAGAGCCAGTTCAAGTTCTAAGTTACCATTACTGGGGTAATGGCTTCAAGCTGCACGGCACAGCTGTACGGGCCCAGCCAGACAGGCTATCACAGCAATGCTTTGATAGCATGGGGCCCTTAAGTGTCAGGATATAGAAAAGGCAGCAGTTGTTGGCTGTGAAAACAGTCTGATACAAACCAGATGGGGACTCACTTGATGGGCAACACAAAGGAAAACAATTGGCTCATTCAACAAAGTCAGGCCACTGCCCCAGAGAATTACCAGAAGACAATAACAGTCAACCCGAGTTGATGCAAACAAGAAACAGCCATGTGGTTACGGTTTAAGGAATTGTTTCTCCTCAGACTAAACATAAAGTTTTGATTTCTAATTCTCATATTCATTAATTTCAGTCTCGTTTACAAGCCCCTTCTTCCTCCAAAGTCTTCCGTGTAATTCATTTACGTAGCACCAGCCTTCACACACCTACTTAAACAGGGGAAAAATGCTGTGACAAAGGCAGCTGTATTAATCTAACGTTTCCTGAGGAATGCCAAGACCACAGGACAACTTTCTGAACCGTGGCAGAACAGCATTACAGATACACAGAGTGTTATTGGACACATTTCCATGCCCATGGCAATATATTTACTGATTCTTTTTTTGATTTGAAATGCACAAAGCCCAGTAGGTCACATGCTGGGTGACCAGAGTACAGAGGTCTTCCAGTTTGGTGAAGACTTCTTCTGGTTTCTTACTTAGGTTTCTTTTTTTTAGAAGTCAACTTCAGATCAATTATGTTACCATGTAACAGTTTTGTCAGGCTACAGTTAAAAAAAAAAATCTATTAAAATAGCTATTACCAAACCTTTTTGAAGTAATCAAAAATTTAAAATTGGCTATTTCAGCCATAACTCAAAAAATCCCCAGCCCACTCATTTTTAGAAGCTTGTAGAAGATTATGGTCCAAAATCTTAATTGCTCCTGCTGTTTTATTACAGGAAATATGAAAATGACATGTGCAAAGGTATTTTGATTACAAATTACTTACAGAGATTGCACAATAAGTCAGACCTCTAAGGGCCTTCTGCAATTTCACTCTCAGACAGAAAACATCTGAACTTTTCATATGCTTCAACCCATTCCCTCTGGCAGGCTCTGCTCTGTGGAGCTCCACACCAGTGAAAGGTGGGATGGCAACGCTCTGAAAGGCATCTTGGGTACCCAAGCAAGTGTGTCTACAAAAGGCAGTGGCATGGAGATGCCCTGGATACCTATGGAAATCACAGGGTCCTGGGATCTGTCTGCTTTGTCACACCACCACACATCATGGAATTACAGAATGGTTTGGGTTGGAAGGGACCATAAAGATCAGTTCCACCCCCTGCCATGGGCAGGGACACCTTCCACTGGCCCAGGTTGCTCCAAGCCCCGTCCAACCTGGCCTTGGACACTTCCAGGGATGGGACAGCCACAGCTTCTCTGGACAACCTGTGCCCACAGGGAAGAATTTCTTCCTAATACCTGATTTAAACCTGCTCTGAATGTACGGTTCTTATTTAACAGCTCACTCTGGGCTAAGAGAGAAAGGGAGTTTGTCCTTAAAGAAGTGAAAAATCCCTACTGAATTAATGAAGCAGAGAGTCAAGCCCTAATTGTCTTCTCCAGTGGTTGTGGCTCTCAGCTGCAGTGGTTCCCAAGCCTGGGAGCACGGTTTTACTTCCAAAAACAAGACTGAAACGCAGCCTTGGCTTCATTCAAAACAAACCACCACATACTGCAGGTAGAAAAGTCAGGTTTTACTCCAGTTTCCTGCCATAGGCACAAGAGCCAACCCTCCAACAAAGCCGTTGTGTGCTGGGCTCTGTCTGAGCTCCAACATCTCCCCGGCAGAATCTTGAGGCCCATTTCCAAACGCGCAGCCAAATTCCCAAAACCTCCACTGCAGGGCTGGGCTGTCACAGGGAAGATTTTACCTGCAGTGCTGCTATTATTCATTTTTCACATCATATATATCGAGGTCAGACCGCTTTTTTTTTTTTGTTACACACAGCTGAAATTTTTGGTTGAGTGTCACTCGTAGGTCGTTACCAGAAAATTCCAAACCTTAGGAACAGAACAGCCTTTATCCAGCCTTAACCTCCAAGATACTGCCTGTCGTAGCCATGCATTAAAAGCAGATGACAGAGGAGCAAAAACCTCTTTAAATCCCAGCTCTGCCTGCACAAGCAAAGCCCAACTGCTCTTGTAAAAGTAGTTTTGGACATGGCTCATCAGAGAACGCCTCCACACCAAGTCCAGCTGGAGCAGGGGGAGGCTCGGCTGCCCAGTCTCCCTTCAAGTGAGGATTCCAACAGGAAACTGCTCCCCCCTCCTTTCTCTTCTTTTTTTAATCAGGAAGGAAGCTGCATCTTCAGAAACAAGCATTCCCTGGGTGATCTCCCTGCTTGGCTGTCTCTAGGAGCGGGTCCAATTACTGAAATCAGCATCATGCACTTTGGAGAAGTTAATGGTGTATTTACACTGTAACTCCAACTAGTAAATATTTCCCATTTGTAATTCTGATTTGCGAAATGGGGCACAATGGCAGCTGTTAAGTAAATTAAACAATTTTCTCAAGATCTGCAATTATGGTTTTAGGGTTATAAACACACACTAAAAAAAAAATTAAAAAAAAAATGTCAGAAATGAAACAACTCCCAAAAAATGCTTTTTACTTCTGCTGAAGATACAATGGCCTGACAAGGACCAGCACTGCAGCTGTTATACTGTCTTTAAACAAACACAGCTCTGCTTAACTCTTGCAATGTGTAGTGCATAAAATAAGGTCATGATATGCAACCTTTAGATTATTACATTACTGTAACAACCTGAGTTAGGATGGAGATCAGCAGATCAGTCCATATTAAGCCTAACCTGCTTTGATTGCTTAATTTTGAACCAAAACATAACTAAAATTATACCAGACCCAGAAAATGTGAGATACACATTTTCATTGTTCACATATGGTCGGAAGATTTATTAATTTGCATTAATACTAAGTGCCTACCTGCCATTAGAAAAAAAAAAGAGTTAATAGAAAGGCAAAGTCATGCCTTACACAAAGAGAAACAGTTACTTCCCTGCAACCAAAGCATTGGGGGAAAAAAATGCATTTCACAGAACTGCTCCATATTTTGTGTCACACTCAACAACTTTCACTGAGTTTGTTTAGAACTGGGCTTGAAAACAGTTCTTCTTTCTTAAAAAGCAAAACATAAGTTTTAGATTAGAGCAGAACGACAACACAAAGGTTCTAAATCTAAATTAAGTTTTTCTAGGTGTAGGGTTTTTTTTCTTCTCCCCTCAATGACAGCACTTGTGATAAAAACCAGAACACAGTAGTCCACAGACAAAATTTAACCCATCTCCATCATTTACTACCGTTCCCTGCAAACCCAGTCACCAGAAGCACATTTGTAAGTGGTATTTCAGAGAAGAGGATTTGCTGTATTTTACTTACAAAATGAGTTTTATGGAAGATGAAAAGGGTTTTGCTCAAGCTTTATGTTAGGACACGTTATTCCACACTATTACAAAACACAGCCCCATGTGCAGCCTCAGCAGTGAGCAACAGGTCATGCATGACAACTTTAATCTTCACCCACCAGTCCTTAGCCGATTTTTAAGAAAAATGCTGCTTTGGCAGGCTGCATTTCTCTAAATCAGCATGTTATCAAAGAGTAGCATTACCATTATTTACATAGTATTCTTCATTTGGAAGACATCCTAGATAACATTTACTCCATGCTGTTGCTGTATTTGAAAGTCTCCTGGGCTCCTGGTCTTAAGAAATGAATCCCACAGGCACTGGAAACATGAAGTTATATTTAATTACAGGCAGTCTTTGTATCACTGTATTGAGAAGGTGCTGCTGGAAAAGCCTTTCTTTGCTGCATGAAATACAAGCTCTGTTTACTCCTAAAGTGTCTAGAAAAATAAGAAAATAAAGTACCTAGTAATGCCACTGGTCACCAGCATGAAAACTGCCTGTAAGTCAAGCCCTTTCCCAATATAATAAGCAGTAAAATTTAAAAAATACTATTTGATTGTGGACACAAATCATTTAAATATCCATCTTTATTAGCGAGTTTGGTTTTATTAATTACCTTATTTTTCTTAATTAATTAATTTTTTTGGTAAATCTCCAGTCTCCTTTGTAGAAGAGATTTGGGGGCAGATAGTGAGAATCTGGGGGTTATTCACCACTCACCTTAAGCTACCTCCACTTGGCACACACACAGTCCTGTCCTAATGATTTCTCTCCTACCCAGCCACTCCCCACACTCACAGCTGGACCCCTCCAGGTTTCATGTGGTGCTTTAAAAAGCTGAATTGAGAGCAATTTAAGAACAGGTAAAGCTGAAGGGAGTTCAGCTGCCTCTGCCCAAGGCTCCCCAAACCCATCACAGCAGGAGAAGCAGAAGCTGCTCCTTCTGTTGCTTTGCTCTCACACATGCACAAGCCACTGAGTTATAAAGGGCAACATCTGCCTTCCCTGCCAACCAGAAAAAATATAACAAACTCAGCACATACTGAAGAAATCAAACCTACATTTCTCCTATCACAGTGCTGTCCATGTTTCTCCAGGTTGATATATGTGTTTGTAATAGTCCCTGTCTTCACCTGTCACCACACAGTATCCAGGCAGTGTGCTGCCAGCACCCAAAGGCAGCAAGACTTCCCACTCCAGTACTGATGCTTTTTATAAAAGAAACTAAAAAGAAATAAAAAAAAAAAAGGAGACAAGAGATCTACTTAAATGACTGTTAATCCAAGGAAGGATGGTCATCCTAGAAGATCCTGTGGTGCACCTGCCAATGGAACTAACACAGTTGGCAGCAGGTCTACCTGAGGGAGCTGGAATGGTTCCTGACTCCAGCTTAGCTGGCATGGAAGTACCAGGCTGAAAATGAGAGTGACTGAGGAGTGCAAATATATCTTATTCAGGAAACTGCCTTTGTAATCTCTGTCAGTGGCTACAGCTACCTGGAGATAGGAACTCCAACCAAATGCTGGATAAGACAAAGGGAATGCTATTTCTTAGAATCACAGACTGGTTTGGGTTGGAAGGGACCATAAAGATCAGTTCCAACCCCCTGCCAGGGGCAGGGACACCTTCCACTGGACCAGGTTATTCCAACCCCGTCCAACCTGGTCTTGGACACTTCCAGGGATGGGGCAGCCACAGCTTCTCTGGGTAACCTGTGCCAGGGCCCCACCACCCTCACAGGGAAGAATTTCCTCCTAAAATCTAATCTAAACCCATCCTTTTTCAGTTTAAAACCATTCCCACTTGTCCTGTCACTGTCTGCCCATATAAAAAGTCCATCTCCCTCCTTTTTCTATGCCCTTAAGGTACTGGAAGGGGCTCCAAGGTCTCTCTTCTCATCTCAGGGCTCTCTCAGCCTGTCTCCATAGCAGAGGTGCTCCAGCCCCCTGATCACATCTTGTTATAGTGACAAAAGGCACATCATTTAGAGCAACCAAGAATCTCAATTTAAATTCATTTACCACCCCTGCCAACAAACAGGCATGTGAATTAAAGCAGTAAAAGACCATAAAAATCCATTGCCTCTTCACAACATTATGACAGAAGATGATGTGCAAAGGGACTTCAGGCTCAATTATAGGTCTATAAACGAGCAGCAGGTTCAGCAGAGAGTGTTCCGATCCTTTTCCATGACCTACCACAACACACAGGCCACAAAACAGCTGAGCACACGTACTTTCTAGAGGCACATCAGTTCTTTCTTATTAAACCATGGGCTCAGAGCTGTGGAACCACTAATTTGTGAGAAACTTCCCCCTCCAGAGAAGAACTAACTGGAAACAGCCCTGGGGCTGATGTAAGCATTAAGTACATGGGGAGTCTCTGTCCTTAGGTGGCTTGCCCAAGCCCATTAATTTTTTTTGTGTGTCCCCCATTTATATAAGCAATGTTTGCATGAAAGGGGAAAGCAGGTCAGCCTAGTCAGCCTGCTACCATCTGCTTTTATTCAGAGCTGCTCAAGATCAGTGCCAGTGGGATCAGTGCCCATTAAAGGGGTTTATTGTGTGTGTTTATATTTTGCTCTTTACAATGAAGGCAACAGCAATTACTGTAAGTTTGTAAAAGTGCATACAAATCATAATCCTCAATACAAAGCTGCTTCAGTCAGATCCCAGCATGTTTATGAATCCTAGGCAGGCTGAGGGAAAGGCTGCCCTGGCACAACAACTTCCACAGACTGGGAAGGAGTGTGTGAGTGGCCAGGAGATCTGAGACTGTATTTAATACACGTTACCAAGATCATCCCCTGTTTGCAATCCATAGCAATTCCAGCTGATCCACCACCACATGAGAATCTTACACAAAAGCAAAAGCATCACATTCAAGCCTGACCCCCAGACAGGCTGACAATAGATGGATTTATGCAACTAAAACTGGAGCTGGTGAGAGATCAAAGGTAGGCTGCCAAAGTGGAAATAGCAATTTAGGGCTCTCAGCTAATACATTCCCATTCTTAAGAGTGGATATGCAGCACCAAGAGGTGTCCTCCTTTTAATGAGAATTCTGCCTATGATATGCCTGGCCCCTAGAGACACAAGTTACCAAAAAAACCCTCAAAAAACTAAACTAAACAAAAAAAATAAATCAAATAATCATTAAAAAAACCCTAACTGGCCAAAGGGCAAAAAAAGGGAAAATATGGAGAATTGCAGTGGTACTGCAGCTTAGCAGAACTGCCTGGCAGGCTGGACAGGATCCAGCAGGTTGTCACAAATGTCTGAAAAGTAAATGAAATTATGAAGCGATTTTTTTTTTTTTTAATCTAATTAATTTGGAAGTGAAACCCTTTACATTATTAGGACATACTTTAAAACAGAAGGTCCTCAGAACCCCCCTGGTGTTGTGTGATGTGATACAGGCAGCTGATTGAGCATCAGGCACCTGGACTGGAAATCACATTTAGAGGTAAGAAGGGAATGTAGAGATGGCACAAGGGGGAATGGCTTCACACTGACAGAGAGTAGATTAAAGTTAGATATTAGGGAGAAACTCTTTACTATATTGGTGGTGAGGCCCTGGCACAGGTTGCCCAGATTAGCTGTGGATGCCTCAGCCCTGGAAGTGTCCAAGGCCAGGTTGGGTGGGGCTTGGAGAAACCTGAGATACTGGAAGGTGTCCCTGCCCATGGCAGGGGGTGGAATGATCCTTCCAACCCAAACCAGTCTGTGATTCTATGATTCTGTGCAAAAGGACAAACTCCAAATGTGCACTGGGTGCTTTATGCAGCAGTGCACAGGTTTTCAGTTTACCAGCATGGAAAAGAGACTGGTCCCTCATTATTTTGACATTACAGCCCCCAGATATGAGTGAAATATGAGGCTTCATTTTGTTGTTGCCGTGAACTCCAGTTTATGATTTATAAAAAGCACTTTGAGGGATGCCACAGGTCACTGGATCAGATCACTGCAATCTTTCAAAATCTAGGTTTGAAGAGGGAATCAGATGAGATTTTGGAATATTTGCTTTCAGCCTCAGCATATCTGAAAAAAAGACAAGTAAAAAATCTTAGTATTTGACAGTTTCCATAGAAAGTAATACTTTAAGTGGTGATCATGTCACTTTGAGTAAGTTTTTCTTTCCCTTTCTGCAGAAAAAAACCCGCAGCTGGTGCTGGAATTCACTGAAAATCCCTACTGCTGTGTACAGACCAGAGGAGGGGATTGGTACAGGAATACACCCTGAACCTCAGTAAAATAAGTGCATTTAAACACAAAGATCTGATCAAAAGAGAGAAAGAGCAACTGTGAACTGCTTTCACCTGCTCCAGCAATGGGGCAACTGTCAATCCCACCTCCGGGACTTAAAACTTCTGACCAGGAACATTCCTTAAGCCCACACTGGAAGATTTCCTGCTTTATTCTTTTTACTGTATGAAAAATGCAGAATACCTTCCCCTCCAGAGATTCCCCACACACACCCCCAACACAGCACAGCAGTGGATTCTCAGGAGGACTGGATGAGGATATAGAAAGCTGTGCAGATTTCATGATGGGTGTAAAGCATCATCTGTACAGGCACCAGGGGAAGACTTAAAAAGGGAAGTTTTCTTCCTCTGCACAAACCTCCCACGGCAAAAGCCTCAGCACAAGGTCACAGAAATGTCACTGCAGCAGTGACAGAGCTGTGTCCCTCTGTGACACTTAAGGAGGGTTGCACGAAGAGAAGAACTCTCAGCCTCTTAGAAGCTGAAGGAAATTACCAAGTGAACAAATCCATGTAGATCCATAAGAAAAGGTCCAGGTGATAGGTGGTGTGGAACTGGCCTCCAGACGGGAATGATTTCTCCCTGAGCACAGCACTCAGCAGGAAACCCTCACACTGCAGGGCAATATCAGCCTGCCTTGTACAGTCTTCTTCAAGTATTAACTGTGTCTTCTTGGGTTTTTTCTTTTATTTCTCCAACTGATTACTTGGATTTCAATTCATTTATATGCCTCAGAAAATCAAATGACATTCTGAGAGTCTAAAATGATACCAGAGAGAGTCATGCTTCACCTGCTTGTCCTATTCTTTTCAACTTTAGTACAAATAAGTGAGGGGAAGAAATTACTCCCTCTATGAGAGCAGAGGATCATTTTCCAGAAAGAGATCTTTTGGGAATGGGTACAAAGGTGTGCACAATCCCATGAAACCCCCAGCAGCTCCTGGTGCTTGGCTCCTCATGACCCAAACTTGGAGCAGCAGAGCACACCCACATCACTGTCCACAGCAACAATCCTGCACAAGACTTTGCCTGAAGCAATGAAAAAAAAAAATCACACTTCTGCTTTAACATTTTGTCTGAAAAATAACTTAAGTAACTCAGTGGGAAAAGAAGCAACCACAGATACAAATGACATTTGTTAATAGAAAAATTATACTTACAAAAGCCAAGAAATTAAAAACTCCTGCTCCGAATGTGCTATAACACAGCTAAATACTGACTAACAGTAATTCAAACTAGAAACTCTCAAGCATGACTACTGAGGATTTTAGGTGGAATATTATGCAAAATGCACACTTATTACTCAGATGTGTTTTCTACTGTGTGGGCTATCACATAAATCATATGGACACATGTAGAATAATCAAAAGCTCCTTGAGAACTGGTGTTCTAAACCACTTGGAGCACCTAAAAGCTGATGACTACCTACAGAAAACACAGAGTTTCTGTGGGAGATGCTACTTTGCATTTCCTGACTTGCCCAAATGTAAAATATATTAACTGAATGATGTCCATGAGCCACCTGATAGCACAGAGAGGTAACTGGATGGGAAAACCAGGGGTAAAATGGACCAGAAACATCCCTGGAAGGGCTCCAGGCCAGACTGGATGGAGTTTTGAGCAACCTGGTCCAGTGGAAGGTGCCCCTGCCCATGACAGGGGGTTGGAACTGGATGATCTTTAAGGTTTCTTCCAAGCTAAAAACCGTTCTATGATTCGAACTGTGAAGAACTGAAAAACTCACATAAACCTCTGACAGGTCACTTGCTTGAAAAATGCCATTATTACAGCTGATTTCATTACTCCAATTTCCAAGATCTTCTCTCAGAAAATAGCTGAATTCAAAGAACTACACACACTTTTTCTGCCCCTCAGGTTGTGGTGGTTCTCTCCACAGTGAGGAAGAACAGCTCTGCTTTGCTTCACCAGCTGCTGTTTTCAGGGTGGGATGGAGAATCCTCAGCAAAAGCCTTCAGTGAAATTCAGGCCAAAAAAAGAAACAGCAGGATATTAAGGAAAAAGTAAACTTTCAGAAGAACAGTCATTGAGTTTGACCAAAACAGTTCCAGTTCTAAGAAAAAAAAAAAGAAAAGACCTTTAGCCTTATCCTAATCTTCTTCCTTCCTTGAAGCATCTGGTACAGATTTGCCTCACGCCACAATAGTTTCAAGAAAAAATAACCCAAAACCTAACTCAGAGCAATTCCTGGCTGCAGAAGAGAGACAAAGAAGTATTTAGTTATAGCTATATTTTCAATATTTCAGCTTTCAGTACAGCACCCTGTCAATGTTGACACAGAAGCAGCCCGTTTTCAGTGCTGAACAAGGACCATGGAAGCTTTATTTTTTTTTTTATACAGATTGTTTTAAAGGCTTCTTGTTGTCTTATTCATAATATTGCATAGATCACCTCCTCCACAAGCAATTGTGCAATCTCTCTGTGGCAAGAAAGTCAATTCCTTAGTGTCCCAATATTACTTTCCCATCTACTTATGGCTCCCTGAGTATAATTCACCAGCTGGAGATAGAAGGGAATTACTACTATGAAGTTCTGCTCTCTAGGTCACATTTTGAGAGCACATTTGTGCTGCAGAAAAAATAATTAAGTGAAGATACATCTACCTCTGGTTCTGAGCTGCTCTTATTAAAGTTTAAAAACACTCTGCAAACATTGCTACCTGTTCTTTCATTTTTATTTTAAAAATTCTGAATCCCTTTATTGTGAGCCCGAAAATGCTTAAATTCTGGAAGTATGTGCATTCTCCAACCACAACAATTACTATCAAATTAAATGTATGAAGATGTATGAAAGAACGGTACAAAGATTAAAGGGTATTATAAAGCCAAAAATATATGTGCATGTATATTATGTACTACAACTCTGTGTTTTCAAACCACTGTCTCCACTATGTCTAGAGAAGGCACACATTTCAATTAATAATACATTCAGGCTTGATTTTCAGCTGTAACTTTCAGGAGACTTTAGCCTGTCAGGCATGATACTGTAGCAGTCCTACTGAACTTCAGCTTTCATTAGAAGCCATCAATCAACTTTCCTTCAGTAAAAACACAAGTTCAGTGCAGACCACAAGAAATTTTTGAACAACAAAAGAAAGTTCTATTTTATATATATATATATATATATTTATAGTCATTGAAAGATTAATCAAATATTGGCATGTATTTATAATTTTAAGTAAAAATGGATTGGTTTACATCCAACTTTAGGTCCAAAACCATTTTCCCTTTTCTCCCAACACTCTGAACTCACACTTCATCTCAGGGCTTTAGATTTCCTAAGCTCTACCAATCCAACCACTTACCCTTTAAACTCTGAAAAACTACCTAAATGGTGCTGTCTCCAAAATGCTTCTCCACTTCCAGGAAAGTATTCCTCGTCCCTTGCTATCCCAGTGGAGGCCACCATCTGACATGAAGTTTTTATAAACAGGGTGCTTTGAACTTACAGCAACAGATGTGCTTGATTTCAAAACGCTGTATTTACTTAAACCCACCTACACTTACCATGTTGCAAGTTTTCCTTTTTCTACCAAATGCTTCTTATTAATTTTTCCCCTCAGCTTTTTGCCTGATTAAGCTCTCTGTGGTGAAGCTTATGGAGACAAGACCTTCTGGTTAACGCTGACAGACAGTTGTTTCCATTTGCAAATCCTCCAGATTTTTATTGGCTCATTAAATATGTATACTTTGAATGAGATTTAAATGATCCTGGTATATAAATCACTAAATCACCTTTTTTTTTTTCCCCCCCCTTTGATTCTCTCAAAGAAAATTGACTACTGCCATCTCCTGGTCACGCATTTTCAGCTGACACACAGCCACAGTTGGACTGTGCCCAAATTCCTTGTGTTACAGTGTAGGGAAATGCACAGGAGAAAATAACAGACATGCACCAAGTTGTGCCACTTCAGTTCTGTCAGCTTCTGCACTAATTGTCCACGGATAATTTTTACATTATTCATAACTTTCTTCATATGCAAACCGTGGTTTTGAGATGAGGTTCCAACAACACTGGCCTAGGGCTTTTCTTACCACTTATTATAAATATTTGAAGCAAAATAATTCCCTCAGAATTCTAACTCGAAGAGATGGGGGTTTTTTATGAAAAAATTAAATGGAAGAAGTTCAAAGAATTCTTTTTAAAAGGGCTTGAAGGAAGAATTTGTCTGTGCTAGGGTGGAGCAATTATAATTGCATATATTGTAGACATGCAGGTTTTTAGATTCCTGTTTTTAGCATGTAAGATTAAAACTGCTACATATCTCACTCCAGCACCTCCACAAAGTTCTTATCTGCTGAAACAATTAAACATGGCAGTAATGTGCACAGTTTATGCTATTCCAACACTGACTTGAACCATAATAAACAAAAGATATTCTCTCCCTCTCTTTCATCAAACACTGTTAAGTCATCTCCAAAAATAGCACAGACAATGCCCAGTGTCCTTCACTAAAGAAAATCATTATCTGTTACACACCAGCTTGAAGCCCATCTCAAACCAGGTCCTTTAAACATTGAGAATCTGGGTTTTTTCCCCACATTTGCTTCATCTTAACTTACTACCACTTTTCAGTTCTTGTGCAGCACCCCTGCATTTTCTCATGTGTAGGAACCACTCCCTTCTATCACAACATCATGAATATCTCATTTGCTGAACAGCATTCTATAAAGCAATTAAGATTCAGTTGACTACACAAGATGCACATTGTAATGCTCCTGGCAAACACAAATTTAAATAAATACTTAATTACAAGGGTTTTGATGACTTACATACAAATACATTTAATAGAATCAGACAGTCCCAGAATGGTTTGGGTTGGGAGGGACCTTAAAGATCATCCAGTCCCACTCCCTGCCCTGGGCAGGGACACCTTCCACTATCCCAGGTTGCTCCAAGCCCTGTCCAACCTGGCCTGGAAACACTTCCAGGGATGGGGCAGCCACAGCTTCTCTGGAAAACCTGTGCCAGGGCCTCACCACCCTCACAGCCAAGAATTTCTTCTTAATATCCAATCCCTGCCCTCTGTCACTGGGAAGCCATTCCCCATTGTCCTGCCATTCCAGGCCCTTGACCAAAGTGCCTCTCCAGGTCTCTTGGAGATCCTTTAGGTACTGGAACGTGCTCTAAGGTCTCCTTGGAGCCTTCTCCAGGCTGAATTTCCAATCCTTTGAGTGCACCCCAACAATATCATATCCAGGTACACACACACACTATGTACACACAAGTGCTTGGAAATTTTGTAGTAATGAAAACCTAATTTTAAAAGATCAGAACTTTATTACACATCAGCATACAACAATATTTAAAAGTGATGTGCTGAATTGAGAGAACTGCTTGCTTATTGACATCATTTACCTTCTTGTTGCATCTCTTCAGACATTCTTCTCACAAGAATAACTCGTGGTCTCACAGTCTCCACTTGTGCAGCTCCTTGGCTTTCCTCCTGTGTATCACACATTAAAACCATATTACAAATCTGACTTTTGAGGTAAAAGCACAGCAAGATTACATGGAGCTTCAGGAAACATCCAAAGAGGTTTTTAAAGATTCATTAAAGGATATGCACTTGTTCTCCTTCCTTTTGGCTTCAAAAGAATTCAGCTCTCAATCAGCCTATTGCAGTGCTATTCCTTCTGGACAAACATCCTGGGAACAGCAAGTATAGATGGCAAAGTGACATTTAGACCTGAAGACACAGAAGATCCTCAATTTTTACTCAAAGCATGCAGTGGAAAGAACATACTATTTCCCTGGTATTCTTCAACATCCAGGACTTCTCCCTAGGTATTATCCTCCTGACTAACAAGAGAAAGTTGAAAGGCAAAACAAAAATATCAATTGGTTAGAAAACCCAGGCCCAGTCTAAAATTTATTTCCTTGGCCCAGTTCTTAAAACCATTTTCTGTTCTTGCTGAAATGCTCTTCAGGACCCAGGTCTGCAACAATGCTGTAGGGAAAGTTTTTTAGAAGAAACAAATGCTTTGCATGTTAAAAAGGGAGACATTTGTCAAGTTTGCTTGTTATCTTACATGTTAACTGGAACAGGAATTGTGTCCCGAGGACATTCCATTACAAGCAGACAGGAAATAGGAGAAGTGCAAAACACAGTCACGGAGTTCTAGAATCACAGAATGGTTTGGGTTCGAAGGGACCTTAAAAATCATCTTGTTCCACCCCCCTGCCATGGGCAGGGACACCTTCCACTATCCCAGGTTGCTCCAAGCCCTGTCCAACCTGGCCTTGGACACTTCCAGGGATGGGGCAGCCACAGCTTCTCTGAGCAACCTGTGCCAGGGCCTCACCACCCTCCCAGGGAACAATTTCTTGCTAAGATCCCACCTAACCCTGCCCTCCATCAGTTCAAAACCAGTGCCCCTTGTTCTGTCACCATCTGCCTACATAGAAGAATTCAGCATTTTCTTAGGACAGAAAAATTTGATTTCATCCGTTATTCTGTTGAATCCATGGATAAATATAAGATTTTTTTATGAAGCCTTAAGGAGGAACACAAGAAAGAACATATGTGTTTGCATATCACACAGAATGTGGAGCCTATGGAAAGAATTGCTCTATGACTTCAGGGAAAATTATATGCCCTGAGAAGCAGTGGCACTGCTATTCTCTTGCAGACCTGACGACACAGCACTGGGGGTATTTTGCTGCCCCCAACCAAAAGCTAAAAAGGAAATCATTCACCACTGACTGGGGTACCTCTGCCATCACGATGTTGTGCAATTCTGTTCATCATTTAAAGTGCACAAGATGAGAAAATGTTGAGATTATTTTCTGAAAGCAGAAAGGTCTCATGGAAAGGTGACTGAAAGCCACCAATGCTACAGAACATTAAATGTCAGCAGCACAACAGGATCCTCATGGGTCCATTTCAAGTGTGGGGGTTCTTTTGTTTGCTTGGGGTTTTTGTTTGTTTGTTTTTTGTTTTGGTTTTTTTTGTTGTTTTCTTATAAATTTTTAAGAAGATGAACCACAAACCAGTTTACACTGAACTGAGGTGCAAACAGAAGCTGGGAAATAACATATTCATAACCTACAATTATGCATTCCTGAAGATTAAAAAAGCCATGTCTTTTGAAATACTAAAAAATGAAAGCTAATGAGAATACCAAAGTGCCAATCCCACTTAAAAAATGTGGATTGTATAAAACCACTCATACTTATAAAAGCATATAATGAAAGTATTTTGCAACCAAATTATTCCCTAAGATTTTAACAATGCATTTGGGGCTTCAGATGTTTCAGATTTACCACCTTTGGAATGTTCAGCCAGGCAAATATGACTTCAATGTTCCTGTCCCTCCCGTGATCAAAATGATTTATTCAGAATAGAAGAGCCCAGCTTCCTCCCAGTCATTCTCCTGCTTCTTAGAGCTCAGAGCAGGGGGGCAAAGTGGCCACAAATAACAGTCAATTCCTGTATTGTTGCACAAGAATGGCCAGAAGGGGTCAAACTAAAGATGCATTTAGTCTGCCTTTCTGTCTGACAGTGGCTAAAAGCAAGTATAAATCTACAGAAAAAAAATCTAATGCTAGCAATGGAGGAGCAGCCAAGGAATTTGGGTAGATAAGAGAATTCCTATATGACTTAAACTGTTTGTTTTGGAGTGAGTGACCACGCAGATTTCATGACTAAAAAGGCATTTGCTCGTGCCCTACGTGAAAATTCAGTGCTCTTTCTGCTGGTCAAAATCTGATCTACACACCAGTGCCAGGGAGAAAACAAGTGGGACATAGATGATCCCTGGCACAAGGATCCTGTTTGGACAGACTGCAGGAACCACCCAAGCTTTGCCACAACAAACCACAACATCCAGGAAGATCGTTCCCAGTTAAAACAGACCAAAGCTCTACCAAGGCTGGCTGGACTCTGCCTGAAATAGGGTATTTTCTTCAGGGCTTTCAGCAAACCTTGCTCCTGAATAGATTTGTCTCCTGGCTTTGTGTGTAGGTGATACAGTTTAACTTCAGTGAAGGCAAACACTGCCTGGAGATGGAAAACAAAATGTGAAGCAGCTGATGTGAGAGTCAGTGACTAACCTGGGAGGAAATCTTTCGAGAAGTTTAAAGTGATTATTTTCCTTAAACACTGCACACAATGAATGAATCATTCTGAAAGCCTGAGTCTCCTAAGCTGGTATTATGTTCCCAGAAAATCTGTGATTCCCACAGGCAGGTGACAAAGCAGATCCAGCTGAATACAGATGCCATCCCTAACTGAAAGGAGGGGAAAGGTTCATCGTTGTCACATGGCAGAGAGATGCTGTCAAAACAAACTTTCAAATCATCTGGTACAGGGATCATTTTTTTCTTTCAGAGAAGGATGTACAGATCTAGTAGAGGATCTCATAGGACATAGCTTTGCCCCATCCAGGAGGGATGTTTATTGCCAGTATCACTTACAGGTATGTTCACATCATAGAAAAGCTAAAAGGTGAGCCTGGGAGAAACACTGATTTGGAATCTTACATCAGGAATAAACATGTAGGAAATTGTTTTGGTGGGGGGGGAAACCAAACCTAACAAAACCACACAAAGTGAAGGGGTTTGGTTGCTTGGTTTGAAGGGAGGGTGGGTTTTATGTGCCAGCAGGCAAAAAAAAAAGGCCACACTAAGGGTTCAGATGCAAGAAAAAGTTTCCAAAGGTAAGATAATGTATAACTATCTACATAGAAAGTGTTAGACAATATATAGCTATCTGCATATTTTCTGTGAAAGACACTGTGTCAGATCACCTCAGATTTCTTGCACAGGTAAGACTGTGTACATGGGCAATTTTACACACAGTAAATTATTATTTCCCTGTACCCAAACGAGCAAAAATCAATCCTCACCCCATCAGCTGAGTATAAGGTGCAGGCATCACTGTATTCTTTACCACAGCTAAAATGGGGCTAAAAGAAGGAAACGTGTTTTATCCCCTCTGTCCCCATTACTTTTGGCCAGTGAGGGAATAACAAGGATATATGAACTTCACCCCAACACACACAATGGGCACAGAATCCAGTTTTGCCTGTGAACAGTCATTCCAAGAAAGAGTATGTTCTGCTGATCTCAAAGTGAAAAAGGTATGACACTTCAAATCCTCTGTGAAGATGCAACACATCACTTCAGGTGATGCATTTAAGGACTGCTCAGATACCAACAGCCTCAAGGCTCAAAAACATACACCCAGAGGTGGCACAATGTGGGTTATAATGTGGCAGAGTCAGGTGAATAAATGATACTTTAGGTTATTTTATACAGAACAGCAGGGAAGGCCAGAATTTATCCATGAACACAACAACCACAGTAATATATAATTACTTTCAAACACCCTGTGAAGCTTCACAAATTAGAGAGCAGTCTGCCACCTTGTTTTTAGCTTTTGCCACTTGTTATTTGAATTTATCTCTAGTTACCAAGTAAACCATCATCTCTAGGTAACAGCACATACCAATAAAAAAAAAATTAGCTGTCTAGGTTCGATACAGAGACCAACAGGATGTTCCTCTACATTTAAGTGTTCTGAGAAACATTATCCTTTACTGCCTTTCCAACCCTGCCCCTATTAGGACAAATGAAGCTCCTGAAATGCTGAATCAGTGGGTTATAACTCCTGAGGCCAAATCTCTCATTGCTGCTTCCTCTCCCATGTATCCATGATGTTATTCTTGTGTATGTAATGCTCTGTGCCCCTAAAACGCTGGAATGCCCCATCTGAACTGAGTATCAGATCAGTATTAGATCCTGTGAGAGCAGTGAAGCTGTGAGGAAGTGCAGAAAAGGTAAAAGGAGAAGGTCTGAGCGTGGCAGAAAGGGTGTTGTAAGGATTAGTCAGAGGAAACACAATCATTTTTATTACACACACGTAGTTCCGACTTCAATTTCTCAGCTGAACATGTCACTTAAAATGCACCAGCTCTGTGATGTCAGGTACGACAGTGGAATAGGAAAATCTGTTTTCCAAGGTTACAGTTTGCTCTTTCTGACTAGTCACGGAAAAAATCCTTTCAGCTCACCTGGGACAGATCCTCTGAGAGAGATGTCACCCTGCAGCCTGGTTGGGCTGCTCGCAGAGCAGGATTTGAAGCTGGCTGAGATTCCAGCTCAGACAAAAGCATCGGACCGTGACTTGTATCTGCATCTCCAAGAATTTCTGCTGAGAGAAAAAAGTTCCTTGATGAGCCAGAGCAGTAATTTCCTGGTCAAAACGCTGTGGCAGAACGTGCAGCCTTTCCAGATGCAACAGTGGGACATGCAGCGTTAAAGAGAATGATTTCCTCCTTACGTGGCCTATTGTACATCCTTAAATTATTCTTGTGGGGGAAAAAAAAAGAAATAAGAGTCTGTGGAAATTGAAAAAATAAATCAGTTTTATCATCTGTAGATTTCTAATGTGGCAGCATTTCTGAGGGTTTCAGAGCTGTATAGTTCATCATACCTTGTATGCTTAATGAGCTTTATCACACTTACTGGAAAGAGACTGAAAAGGATTCTTCAGGAAATTATTAAAAGAAACCTGGATATAGTCTATTTTAAAGGGATAATTTGCTCTCTAATCCAGCATTTATCACGCTTTTGCAGCCTGCAAGTATGTAAAGCATCTTTATGAAAAATGTACTGACAGCTCCTGAACTAACTTTAGCCTTCTGCTATCATACAGAGCCAAGGAATGAATTTTAAGCCTAATTAGCTATAATCATTGCTTAATTAACTGTAATTATTGTTCACTTTAAGACTGCATGTGCCACATTTCATTTGCATGTTGGTTTTTATGCCTATGACTTTAAGCACTGAAAACAAGGATTTATAAATGAAGGACTGATCACAAAGATGCTGTTGGGTATCTCCATGAGCAACACCTGCTCCATCCTACAAAGGGACACTATGTTTACATAATACAAATAAAAACTGGTCAAAAAACTGAAAATAACCCAGACACAAGACACACAGTCCCCAAATTTTTTACAGATACATGTGTGAGTCACTCATTCTGAGAGAGAAACTGAGTATCCATTGCAGGGATCTATGGACAGAGAGGCACAGCCTGAAATATGTGAACTTGGACACCCATTGGTGTAACAACTATTTAATTTTAGCCCTAAAAATAATTGTCCAATCAAATGATGGGCCTCCATTGTAGCTGTTGTGGCCATCAGGAAATAGGTGATTTGAGTGGTAATCTTACATACCAGTGGTAAGATCAAAAAGATTTGGAAGGAAAGTGGAAGCAATCAGGGATCATTCCTTCCCCTCTCCACTCCACCCTCCTTCTAAGAACAGATTGTTTCCTATTCACTGTTGACTTCACTAACAAAAGGACTCGGAAACAATATTTTCTGTTTTTCCTTGATACGAAAACACTCTTGCCTTGAAATGAGACCTGAACTTTTATACAATGTTTCCTTAGCAATGCAATGAATGCTGTGATGTGTTCACAGGTGGGGAGGGAGAGAAGCTAAACTACAAATCATCACAATGCAACAGAACCCAGTGTGGGATTATTACAGATTGTGTAAAAGCACAGGGCAATTCCCCTGTGGTAGTTAGTCCAGGGCACTTGTCTCCTCTCAAAAAATATTACAATAAAAACGAGATTTTGAGAAATGAGCTTAAAAAAAAAAAATCAGCAGAGAAACACATTGTCTGTAGATTATCATCACATGCAGGAGCTGGTTTGGCTTTGAAAAGTGTTAAGGTATTTACAGGACAGTCAAAGGGCATGCTAAATTAAATAAATAAATAAAAAAGATAAAAAAGATAACTCCATGGTCCTGAGCACTGTTAGAGACTTGCAGAACCATGGAATCACAGCAGGGTTTGGATTGGAAGGGACCTTAAAGATCACCCAGTTCCACCCCCCTGCCATGGGCAGGGACACCTTCCACTATCCCAGGTTGCTCCAAGCCCTGTCCAACCTGACCTGGAACACTTCCAGGGATGGGGCAGCCACAGCTTCTCTGGGCAATCTGTTCTATTGCCTCATCACCCTCTGAGTAAAGTATTTCTTCCTGAACTCTAATCTAAATCTCTCATCTTTCATCTTAAAACTGCTCCCTTTTGTCCCATCATTATCTGCAAACGATGTAGATCACTGATTTATTCCTTTATCACAGTGTCCTCAGTGCTGACTGTCCTCCAACAACAGAGTTAAACAAGTGACTTGGAGAAATGTCTCACCCCAGGGAGCCTGATGTAACCAAGCTCCAATCAGCAAACCACTTTAAAGTAAATGTTTGACAATGTATAATTTACCAGAATATATTTCCAATGTATTTCAACACGTAGTTGGTCCAAAACATCGGGTCACAGCTTCTTTAAAAGGTTACTCTCTGTGCAACCAGTTCAAATGTTTAATCACTTCAAAACCAAGCAAATATTCTCATATTTCTCCAAGATTATATTTGCCACGTGTCGAACACGTTCAATACGAATCCACTTCCTTCCTAGTGGTCAAGGGTTAATAATGTGAGATCTGCCTCCCTTGTCAGATCATACATGTGATAATTAAAAGGACAGAAAACCAGCTGGCTGATCACTTCAATTTACACAATTTCTGATGAATCAGTGCAACCAAGTTTGTGTTGCAACAGCTTAATAATTATTTCAGTCTAGTTTAAACATATTTAAAACCACAGTCAACAAAGAGTTTCTGCATGCTGGCAGCTGTTAAATTAAACAAGCCTGGATGTACATTTTCAGATAGCAATGGAGACACTGGGATAAAAAATAAGGAAGGGAGAGGAAGGATGGAACACTTGCTTCAGCACTGGTTTCAACTGAAAAGAAATAAAAGTCCCTGGTTCACCACAGCAACTTACCCCTGCACTGCCTTGTACAAGCCATTATGTGTGTGCCTCAGCTATCCATGTGGGAAAACACTAAATATTAATTTCCCTATCATGATAAGAATAGATGAAGCTGAAATATATTGCCATTTATGAGACACTGCAGCATCACCAGGATGGAGTGCTAAAAGCCAAGAGGAGCAGGGCTGTGTAAGGGGACAGAGAGAAGCAGCTTGAACTGCTGGTGTTAATACCTGCCCAATGGAAACCACCTCCATCAGTGGCCAAAGCAAGTGTTTTTCAGGACTGAATTTGACTTAAAAGAATAAAATACATGCTTTACAAGTTAACTTTTGCATAGGCAAGTAGGTATTTGCCAGGATTTTTGTTCAAATTGTTAAAGATTGCAAAGAAGAGTAAACACAGGGCTTGAATTAAATTCAGTTCTCAGAACAGGGATAGTTTCGTTGTAGGAATTGCCTGTAGATTTTGGATTTTGAACATACTGTCTGAAATTATTTCATATTCTGTTACAGAAAACCCTCAGAATGCACATAAACATCCCAGAGAAGAATTAACAGTGTGACTGTACCTCCAACTTGGGTGAGCTGTCCTGGGGACGCAGAGCGGAATCCCTGGTGTGGTCTGTTCTCAGAGCTCTGAGCAGCTGGATGGTCCAGATAAAGGGAATGTCCCATCAGGATTCTCTCTTCTGCTCTGGTCAGCCTTGGTCTTTGACCTTCACTGAGCTCCCCAACACTGCCATCAGAGTCCTACAGAGGACACCAACATCAGAACAGCAGGGTATCAAAAAAACCCCAATTTTGGGGGTTTTCTGGGTATTTCTTCCAAACCCCAGCATTGTTTCTTAATTACATTAACCCTTAAGACACATACAAACTTTAGTCTATTTGCATTGAATAAAGAAAACAAACCCAGGAGATATCATCTGGGTTTGAAATTAAGATCTACATTTATCAGTACTGGACACAAAAGGGTCACTTTCAGCCAAACATAATCTGTTTTGTTATGACATCCCAATGTGATCAAAACCTCAGGTTTATTTTTAGCACATGAAGCCTTTAATGTTATAGATTTGGCCATTGCTGACTGCCTGACCTTGAAACATTGGCAGCACCTAAAAGCTATTGACTCTCTGCTGTACTGCATGTCAGATAAAAGGTTCAATTTTTAAGTAGGTTTGGAGGGCACATAAGATAGGGATGGTTCTCTGGGTCCTGACTTTCAAAGCTGCATGGAAAAAACCGACTTGCTTCCATGCAGGAAAACAGGTTGAGTATACACAGGTGTGCACAGTATCATTCCAAGGCAATATTAGTAACACACAGGAGAATATTGTTTCTCTCATAAAGGAGAAGGGACCCCTGCACACACCTTGCCAGGATCTGAGGGGGAGTTTATTAGTGCCTTGCATGGGCAGACTGAGTGGTCCATGACTATGGGAAAGGGGAAAAGCAAATTAGAGATGCATTTGTAATTGGCAGTGCTGATGAGAAAATGTCACTGCAATTACAGACAGACTCAGAGCTGACACTGTAGAAAGCTTTTCACCAAGTCCATCCACCAGAGCTCATTAGCAAAATAAAGAAAGACAAAGGAGCAGTTAAGGAAGTGAGTCAAGTCAGTAATTATTTAGACTAAACTGACCAAGACAGAAGGAAGAAACTGCATATGCATCAGTAAAAGCACAAAAAGCAAGAGCTGCTGTAAATAAAGGTGTTCACGGACCATACTGCAGTATTCAAAGTTCACTTCCTTCCAACATTCCTCCAGCTATGTCAGTCAGAATAAACACCCAGTCCACAGTACTGTTTTCGACACAGAAAGGAGTTAGATGTAAAACAAAAAAAAAATTGTGATGCAGATAGTTCTTTTTCTGTTGGTCTCTCTTTTTTAGGCCAACTGAACAGGAACATTCTGTTACAAGACCAGCACCAACACCATGTGCAAAGTGCATGTAAACATCTGCTGAGTTGTTCTTCATACCTCCCTAAAAGACTCCTATGGCTGTTAAGTGCAATCCTTGTACTGTCAAACATTCCATCTATCCTGGCTGAAGTGACAGGGAATTCCCTGGTACTCAGTGTGACAGGACAAATTTGGTTCAAAAATGGGAACAGTTACATACATACCTTGAAAACTTGGTACATGTGGTGTTATGTACAGGTTGTTTATAATAATATTTCATTGGTTTTAAAAGGTTTTACACAAGAACAAGGCCAACAGAAGCTGCAACACTTCCAGCAGGGAATGAAGTGTACAAACCTGTTCTACAGCCAACAGGAAGGATAATCTTGCAACATTTTGTTGACTTGCAAGTAGGAAAGCACCACTTCAAAACTACTGCACTGGAAAGCAGAGGACAGTAAGTTACCTCCAAATGGTCTATTCCTTCTGGTGGAGAAACAGGTGCTTGATTTAATTTGGCTAAAAGAGTCAGGACAGGATCCCTGTGAAATCCTTTATCCAGCCTCCTCACAACTTGCCCTTCACTCGGAGGATCATAATCCTAAAACAGAAGAAACAAAGCCCACATAACACAGGATCCAAAACTGGTTTTTACAGGAACTTGGATCATTCTTACTTCAGTTTACAACTAAGCTTTTTTTTTTTTTTTTAACAGGAAGATGTTACAGTTGCAACTGAAAAATTGTGCCATGAAAATTCAGGCATTTAAAAATAAGCAAAGGGATGACACGCTGTTTTCTCCTTTTTCCACAGACATGCACAGTCTTTGATGCAAAAGATTGCAACACTTAGGGAAGACCAAGCTCCATTAGACCTCCAAAGGTCAGGGAAACAGTTAAATCCTCACACACACTGGTTGCCAGCAATGATCTGGCTGCAGAGCTGCTCTTACCAAGTAATTAAGTTCCTCCACCAAACAGAGGATGGAGGACTCTTGGAAGGACCCAGGGGACAAAGAGGGGGAAGAACATCTTAGCAAACCAATGTTATTCTGATGAAGAGAACTGTAAGTTCACCTGATATCAAGAGTCTTAAGCCCAGAGTTTAAGACAGGAAGTGTGGTAGACAGAGGAGACTTAAAAAATATGCAAGTTCAGGGCACAGTCTCACAACTGTGGTTGTTTTCTTTGGGGTGTCCTGTGCAGAGGGACTTGGACCTAATAATCCTTGTGGGTCCCTTCCAACTAAGGATATTTTCTGATTCTATGGCATGAACGAAAACACAGATATTAAATGGGAAAATATGCATAGGCAGAGTATGGCCATGTATGTGCAGAAACCTTTGGGAAGGAGAGGCAGGGAGGAGAGAGGTGGACTCCTACTCTAGGACATGTAAATTTGCCTTATGGAGCTTGGAAGAGAACTCTGGAGATTGTCTGATCTATCCCAGGTGCTCAAGGCAGTTCTTTCAGCTTGGTTACCCCCAAAGTAAAAACATTTTTCATATTTAAAAGGAAATTCCTGAATTTCAACCTGTGTCCACTGCCTCCTGTCTTTCACCAGGCAGAAGAGTCTGGCTCTGTCTTCCTTATTTCCTTGCACCAGGTGTTTATACACATTGGTAAGATCCCCTCTGAGCTTTCTCTCCTCCAGGCTGAGCCATCTGAGCATTCTCAGTGTGACAGATGCACCAATGCCTGAATCATTTTTGCAGTGCTTTGCTGGACTGAGTCCATTAAACTCTTATCTTTCTTATACTGCAGAACCCATCACTGGACACAACACTCCAAGTGCTGTCTCACCAGTCCTGAGGAAAGGGGAGGGACTACCTCCCTTGATCTGCTGGGAATGCTCTTCCCAGTGCAGCCAAGGATGGTGGTGGCCTTTCTTTCCCTCAGGAACACACGGCTGAGCCATTTCAACTCGTCCACCAGGATTCCCAGATTGTTCCTCCAAAGCTGCTTCCCAACCACTCAGCCCCCAGCATGTCCTGGGGCACGGAGCTGCTCCTCCTTGGGAGCAGGACGTGGCCTTTCTCCTCGTTGAACTTAATTGTTAACTACCATTTATATCACAGCTCTGTCCTACCAAGCATTACACGAAGTCTGAGAGGGAAATCAAAGCATTTGAGTGAAAGTGTTAAAATAGAAAGGGAATGGAGAACACCTTGACTTGGGAGGCTTCCAGGACAAGGGACTAAAACAGACATCAGATAAGAAACTATACTGATGTTTTAAGCAGTTTTAACTACTCCAGCCTCAGCAAACCCACTTGAATAATTTAATCACACAAGCAATTAAAAGATGGCTCAAAGCTGGAACAACTCAGAGCATAACAATGTTCTATTCTGTTTAAGATGTCTTAAAACTAAAAACAATAAAGAAACAAGAATGTGTAATAGCTACCTCTCATGTAAAGAAGTATATAATTCCAACTTTTAAAAATATAAATTACTTTGTATAATGTCATCTTTTCGTCTTTGATGTTCTGAAATTCTAACACTCTCTTTGAGCGTACAGCTTGAAAGTGCAAATTTAAGGAGTTGGTAAGTGAAAATGTTTAAACCCCATCCAGTGAATAAAGATGCCCAAGGTGGAATCCACAGTAACTCTGGTTTTTTTTAGGAAACATTTCCTTACCATCTCATTGGCATCTCGTAAAGTGCTGGATAAGCTCTCATTGAGGTTTGGAAGAGACAGTCCTCCTTCTGCTAAGAATGAAAAATATTTTGTGTTACAACTATTAAAAAACATGAATGTATTTACATGGCAAAAACAAGACCACATTCTTTAATAATTACAACACTGTTCTTCAGTAAATTTGGAAATTCCTACTGCTGTTATAAAGACATATTTTCATATTTCTTACACTTTGCTTTCAGTAAGAATGTAGTACCACATGGTACTTAAGCATGACAAGTCCCAATTATTTTCTAAGTTGATTTCATGACAAAAGAGCAGATTGAATCCTTTTTTTCATTAATAAACAGCAGCATTTTGTTCAGAGACAAGAAAATGAACAACCAACTCTCTTCAATCTTCATGAACTGAAAGTTAAGGACCAGGTTAATGCTGGCAGTTTTATCAGAAAATGTATGAAATGTAACTTCAGCAGACTGGAAGAGTTTATAAAGAATAAAAATTAATTCAAGTTCCAATTTCCACAGATGTATCCTGTTGCTTACCTCCTGCAGGCAGCATTTGTCCGTAGCTGAAGAGCACCTCTCCTTCTGAGATGGGCTTGTCTGTAGTTTCAGTTTCTGTGGGGGTGACGCTGCTTTCCTGTGTGGACACTCCAGAACTGACTGTAGGCCCTGGGGATGGAACCTGGGGATTGCTTGGAAGCGACTCCAGGGGCCTCACTGAGGGCTGTGGGGATGGTAAAATCAAGGCCTCTGGTTCCTCGTCGTTAGCCACTGACATCTCACTGTAAGGTGAGAACATGCTCTGTATGAATACACCAAACCACTCTGAACAATACAGACTAAATCCTAATTCAATACTTATAAGAAATTGATTTCCAAATTTTTTTTTTTCAACTGAAGGAACACAGCATTTCACAGAATAGCCTGAGAACCAATATGGCTAAATAACATTATTAATAAATTTCTGGCTCTAACTAAAAATTACCAGGTGTACTCCCAATGAGGTAAGAGAAAAAAATAAATGCTAATAATGTAATATTTCATTGTCACTACATGTGTTACTGGCAGGTGTTAGCAATACAAGTTTACTATGTACAGCATTCAGCAGGACAATGAATAAGGGCTGATAAACCCCAAGAAAGGTTCTGATTCCACATTTTCTCTCCAAAACACAATACAAGCAATTAAAAAAGAAAATAGAATTCTGGCTTATCTCACTGCCTCCTGACACATAGATAAAACATTCCTTTCTACTGGTTTTTTGAGGATATATGTAGAAAGAATATACATATTCATATTTTTGAGAAAAGAGAAAACTGTGCTGCCTGTTCAACTCACACAGCCTTGGGACGGAAGGGATCTTCAGCTAAAGGACTGGGTTTCTCCTCTTCCAGAGGAAGTTCAGCACCATCCCATGGGTTTGGAGGCTTTGGACTTTCCATTTTGGAAGCGTGGGAGCCCCCCTCTGAGGCAGGAGGGCTGGGTGTGGTTGCTGTGGGTGTATTAACAGGGGTAACCACGGGTGTGCCAACAGGGCCCGTGGCTGCTGGAATCCCAACTCCTGCAGGTGTGAAGCCAAATTCCAGATCAGAAAGGAAAGCAGGAAGTAAATCTCAGGTCTAGGCAGTTCTACCAAGCACTTGCAGTTTTTGTGATCCCTTTTGATAGCTATGGAGACAAGACTAGATTAAGAATAACTTCTTTTGAGTACAGTGTTGGCATCTGAAGAATTTAGAGTAAAACCTCAATTTCTTACTTCTTTTAATAAGGGAGACTGCTCTGCATTTTAAAAAAACTCTCCATTTCCTTGAAAAGTGTGCATTTGACTTAATTAACACTAGAAGCACAGCAAAGAGCAAAAGACAGCTACTTTTCTCGTGAAAAATTGTGGAGGCTTGGGAGGGGTGGAAATGACACAGACCACAGATAAAGTTTGAAAATATAACTGTTATCAAATAAAAAGATGTTTGCTTTTTATATAAATTAGCCCATATTTTTCGGTACTACATGAGTTCCCACTTGTATTATAGCCTCAAGAATATTTATCCTGAGAGATAACATGTCTTTGAAGAGGAAAATTAAAGGCAGTAGATTAAAGCATATTTGCTGCTTCTAAACTTCAATTATTATTTTCAATACCTGTTTCTTTAGGTTTTCCACTCTCATGAACATCCCCCCTCATTTCTGTGGGAGATGGAGATGACTCTGGAGTTTTGACTGGGGGCAATTCCTTTTCTGAAGGTGGTGTTGGTGGTGGTGTGGCCTGTGGGGTTGGCAGTGGGGTAGGCACAGGAGACTCCTGAGGGGAAGAAAAATCATAACCACAGTTGTTATCTCCAGGCAGAATTCCTGCCTTCCAAGTATCTCCAGAGAGAGCTGAGGAAGAGGGAGAGAGGCAGGTTTTCACAGAACAGGAACAGTTGTTGCTTAGATACATGGATGTAACTTCTTCGTGGATCTAACTCCTCCACCTAAACAGAAAGGTGCTCTGGGTTAAATGGTGTGACTGGAGAAAATAAATCACAACCATTAGAATGATTACACTGGGAAATCATTATGTATAGAACAGATTATTTCAGCTGGGAGGGACCTACAGTGATCATCTGGTCCAACTGCCAGAGCACTCCAGGGCTGACCAAAATTTCAAGGATGTTGTTAAGGGCGTTGTCCAAAAGTCTCGGAAACACTGACAGGTCTGGGGTATCAACCACCTCTAGGAAGCCTGTCCCAGGGTTGACCACCCTCAAGAAATGCTTGAGAGTAAAGAAATGCTTCCTAATGTCCAGCCTAAATATGAATTATATTATAATATGAAGTTTAATAAAGCATTTGATACAATGCTAAGCAAGAAAATATTTCGTGACACGGATAAAATTGAGTGATACGGTAATTTTACAGTAAGAAAACTCAGCTAAAAGGAAGATTACAAACAAAGGAACAGCCAAGACAGGAAAACACCAAAATAAGCACAAACATAATTGTGATGTTCCTTTTAAAGATGACAGCAATGGACATAAATCTGACAAGTATGATGGTTGTCATTTAAGCTGCTATGGAGGAATATGATGGACCTTTCCAGATTTTTTCCAGCTTTGTTCTCTGACATTTCATAAAGAAAACAAGGTAATGAGGCTATAGGAAGACTTCCAGTTTAGTTTCTGAATAATAAGTCCTCAGACTGATGATTTTTATTAAAATCTCTTATGGAAAGTGGAACATGCCAACACATTTGGCAGCTCACATTGCAACACCACAGAAGTAAGGATCAGTTGAAGTTCTAGATAGGAAACTTCACAGTGGGAAGGGAGAGATCAAGATGCATCAACTACATATTCAAAAACTTCTGCTGTAAGCTGAGCACAAATGGAAAAAAGAGCATTAAAAAACCCCTCATGATAGCACAAGTTAAAGGACAGCTACCAGCTACAAACATGGAAAGGATTTAAAAAGCATAATTGGCCACCTGAGATTCCATTAAAGGCAGGAGAGTATCACCACCACAGCACAAGGCACTGAGGAAACCCCATCTTACACACCACATTATTATTAAAAATGTCTATTAGCATTTTAGTGTTACTTGTGCTTCAGACCAATCTAAACTGGAAAACATCAAAGTGCTGCCCCAAGAGTCAAAAAATGGTCCCCACATGGATGGTTGCTTTATTTAGGCTAATTAAACAAAGGCCAAAAAGGACAAAAATAATCACTTGGACTAGACAACATTTAT
Source organism: Pachyramphus minor (assembly GCA_013397135.1). Taxonomy (NCBI): domain Eukaryota; kingdom Metazoa; phylum Chordata; class Aves; order Passeriformes; family Tyrannidae; genus Pachyramphus; species Pachyramphus minor. The sequence goes on from VYXB01000537.1 coordinate 272,909, forward strand.
GGAACAAGGAAAAAACAACCATTTCAGGATTATGAATAATTCATAATCACAAGGATATTTCAGTTAAAGCTGGGACAGCAACAAAAGGGCCATTAGTAAATGCAGAATGGACAATAGAAGAGGTTTCCAAGGACCGGAATAACAGGCTGCAAGGAACAGTCCTCTTGACATCAGGCCCTCCCTACTCTGTAATGGAGTGGGGAAGAGATGCAGGAGGGCTGTATTTCAGCCCAAAGCACTGAACTGAACACTTCTGACTACAGAATAACCCTTACAGCAGGCATCAGGTGGTATTTCAGCCTAAATACACTGAGCAGAACAAAATGACTGATCCCCCTTCAACAAAGCCTCCAATAGTTGGATTTCTAAGCACAGCAATTTCCACATGCATCCCAAAGACATTACACAACACCAGATTGCAGCACAGCCACATTGGTATCAAAATAAGAGCCAGCTGTCATCTGATTATCAAAGGGAACACAGGAAATTATCCTCTATTACAGGAAGCTCTACCAATCAATTAAGCATTTCCTGAAAACTACTGAGCTCAAAACTCAGAAAGAATTAATAACCATTTTAACAGATATTAAAGAATGGCTGCAAACCCATAAGACCAAAAATATCACTCTCAGCTTCCTTTTCTTCTTAGATGAAGAAATTAGTTTCTTCATATGTCATTTGTTGCGAGCGAGCAGCGCACTTACTTTTGTTGAAAATAACATGAGTTGTCTTTTGACAATGTGAAATTAAGCACCAAGTCCTTTCCTCAGAAATCAGTTCTGTGCTCATCCTTAAAGTAAGTAAGTAAATACATAAATAAATACAGCATGTTGCAGTAGCATGAAGGAATTGATTTTACTTTCTCTTCAATTTCTTTTTTCAAAAGTGAAATAGAATCACAGCAGGGTTTGGGTTGGAAGGGATCTTAAAGATCATCCAGTTCTATCCCCTGCCATGGGCAGGGATACCTTCCACCAGACCAGGCTGGTCCAAGCCCCATCAAACCTGGCCTGGAATCCTTGCAGGGGTGGGGCAGCCACAGCTTCTCTGGGCAACCTGTGCCAGGGCCTCACCACCCTCAGCCAAGAATTTCATTCCCAATATCCCACCCAACTCTGCCCTCTGTCAGTGTGAAACCATTCCCCCTTGTCCTGTCACTCCAGGCCCTTGACAAATGTTCCTCTCCAGTTCTCTTGGAGATCCCCTGGGCACTGGAAGGGGCTCTAAGTTCTTCCTGGAGCTTCTCCTCTCCAGACTGGACACCCCCAGCTTTCCCAGTCTCCAGAGTAGAGGGGCTCCAGCTCTTTGAGCACCTCCATGGCCTCCTCTGGACTGGCTCCATGTCCATGTCCTTCCTATTCTGAGGACTCCAGGCCTGGACCCAGCACTCTCAGGTGGGTGTCAACAGAGCACAGTAGAGGGTCAATTAGGTTTAATCTTTTTGCTTGCTGGGGTATCATAAGGAATAATAAAAAAAAGACAAACAATGCACATTCAGTTCATCCATCTTTTCCTCTCATCATGCCATGAAGAAATCATCCCTTAGAACTTCCCTAGGAAGGCTTAGGTAAAATGGACACTCACCATCTTAGTCACTGTGCTTGGAAGAACATGTGGATCAGGAGCTGCTCTCTGAGCCTGACCGTCACCCAGCATGGTTGCAATTGTTTCACTGAGAGCTTCATTTACAAAATGATTTATCATTTCTGAGTCCACAGGGACACCAGCATTGACAAAGAGCTGGAATCCTCCTCCACCTGCAAGTTCAACTGGAAATGAGGGAACATAAAACTCACGTCCAGGTCCCACCTCCTAAAATGCATGTTCTGTACTGCAGCCACTCATTTTATTCTCCATGAGCTTTTAAACATTCCTTTGAAAAAAGTGTTGGTTTTTTTTTTTTTAAACTTTAAAGATAAACAAGAGTAGAGAAATAATTCCTGGTCATAAAAGAAGGCAACGGCAAAGAGCTGTGACATCACAGGAGAAATGCATTTCTCTCCACTCTCACCCAAGGTGGGGGCTAATTTTTGACATCTCTATTAACAAAAGAAAGGCAAACAAACATTACAGGCTTAGCAAAATGCCAAGTCTGATTTAGATGGCCAGTAACAGAAGGTGATTTGTACAGTGAGGTGATTTATGCCTTCTTTCCCCTTTTTTTTTTTCCTAGATAATTTATTTCAATGGCCTTATAACACAACATAAATTAAAGTGTGCACTGCTGCAGTTTCACTAGGTCAGCATTATCCACCCTGAGGCTCAGGCAACAGCTACCTACACAGCTCGTTAAAATTAGCCAAAAATTGAGATATCCCATCTGTTGAGAACAATAACTCCCACTTACCAACGTCAGGGGTTACAACCTCCTCGTCTCCACTCTCCGAGGTGCTGACACTGGCCACTGTTTCCTTCTGAGCTGGGCACATCCTACTGATAATTTTTGCCATTATTTCCTGTTCCACCCTGGCAGAATAAAATCTTTTTAACTACCAGCAAACACCAAGACACCTAAAAGCACACAGAAGAGCATCCTTGACGTAAAATGCAGGGCAGCTCAAAGGAAAAGGAAGAAGGGCACAGAGGCGAGAAGAAAGGGAAGGATAATTAGGGAATCATTCCTTCTCCCACATATATTCTTTTGTCACTTTGTTACATTGCAACTCACCAGTTTATCAACCTGTTTTCTATGGTTTCTCTCCTTTGGATAAGTTCATCCAAAACATCAGCAGGCTGCTGAGGAGCAGAAGCCACTGGAGGAAACAAAGGACCGTTGTATTTTGGTGAGGCAACTTTAAACTGGCCATTAAGCTCCAGAACAGGCTCAGAGAACTCTGGAATTTTATCCCTCTCCTCTTCTTGCTCCTAATGAATAAGCAGTAAATTAAGTTATGGTGCATTTCTGCAAGGCAATGTCACTGAGGTAACTGTCGGGTTTTTTTCTTCAAGAAACACTTGTAGATGTGTCACAGCACACAAACCACATTCTGCCTCCTCAGAGTGTCCTGGTTAATTGATACAACTCTAAGCTTAGCAAATCATAAATCTGCAGAGGTATAAAGTTATAGGAACTGCTAAGTAAAACATGATTTGGCTCATATTTCCTGCCTGTGCTGCACAGGGCAGAGAGCCAGTGGTAATGCTAACACTTGAAAAATGCACTTGTGACATAAGTCAAGTTTCTTTAATGTACACACCAGAAACTTTCCTCCTCTGAACAAAAAATTTCAGGAAACTTTCTACAGTTACTTGCTGGGTTAGGGTTTTTTTTGTTTTATTGGGGTTTTGGTGTTCTGGTTGCCTTTTTTTTAAATGAATTAAACTTGGTTCTTTAAAGCCTCCTGTCTGAAAAGACACATTTCCAAAAGTTAAAGAGCATGTAATCTGTCAAAACTCTAATAAACTTGAAGACCAGACATGAATATTTTACACATATGTTACATGTGTGTTTACACTTCCATTAACTCCAGCTGCTGAAAGTTAAAAGGCACTTCTGGGTAATAATTCACAAGATCCTCACAGACATCTTGATTTTAATGATAATGTGCTATTTCTAAAAATTTATAGAAGTTACTTGTGGTGTGTTATAACGTCTGGCTGTTCCCAAAGATGCTTCCCTCCTTTTTCCCTGGATTCATAGCACCCAGTTCCAAAAAGCAGTCACTAACCCATCATAGTGTAATGTCTCCTGATGCATGAGAACCTGCATCCTTCACTTGTAATATTAAAAGCAAATGTCTCTAATGGTAATATGATTCTCCAAGAAGAATATTTGGCATGGCAGAAAGAGATGAAGAACTGGGCCCTAAATTACCAGTGAGAAGTATGTGATGGTGCATAAAAGAGCTCCCTGTAAATCCACATTTACTAAGATTAATTTCCAACACAGTGAAAGGAGAAAGAAAAAAATCTTCTTTTCCCTTACATAAATTAAATTTACTTTTAAACCATAAAATAATAAAAAAAAAAACACAACAAAAACCAAACATGCTATATATATTATCTATGAATAAAAGAACAAATCACTGAAAACAGAAAGAACAGAGAAGGAGAAATAAAAAGATAGTGACATTTTCCTGTCTCCTTCCCCAACCATTAATAATTCTCTCCTCCCTTAATATTACTTTAAAACTGCAAAATCAGAGAGGTCCCTGATGGGTATTACAACAAAGAGCTACTGGGGAGCAGGATTCTTCTGGATCTTTATATAGGGATAATTCTTCAAAGAAGCAAGAATATGTATATTCTTGAAGAATATGCATATTTGGGGGACAAAGATCTCCAAACCATTCTGGGCAGAGAAATAACCAGTTTAGTTCAACTCAGAAAGCACTGGGTGCCTTGCAAGCTGATAAGCAGTTCATGCTGTCAGGATATATGTACTCAGAACCATAATTCATTCTGACAGCAAATGTAAAGATGTCTTTGTCCAGCATTTCATTATGCATTTTCTTCTGCCTGCTTTACTCCATAAATTTTCTTTGATGTTGCCTATTTAATACTTCTGAAAGTATGCAAAATACAAACATCTGGACTAAATAAACCAAGTACATACAATAAATCTTACATATATTCAGTAACTCTGACAAACTTTTGCAGTCCTCCTGCATTTCTAAAATATTTGATATTTAATAGTGCACAAATCCACAATAATGCACAAATGCAGAGGAAAACTGTATTCATTTTTGGGGTGATATATCATCTCTGCTGAAATAAAAAAATAATGAAACAGCCAGTATTTAATTATACAGATTGAACTTGAACATATATCACCTAGTAGACCAATCTTGAATAATCTGCACTTAATTCTGCATTTTGCTTCCCTGGAGACTGTTGAAAACACCTATCACAACTCCCAATCAAAATATGGCATAAATTAGAAGGTCTTTCAGATATGATTGGAATATTAATAACCATACTTTATTATAAAGCATCAAGCTGAAATTTTATTTCCCAAATTACATTGAGATAACTTAAAAAAAAAGTTCGAAATGATTAGTGGTATAGATTAGTTTTGTTCCACTACCAAACACACATATGAAGAGTCTTTTATCAAAACTTAAGTCACAGATTTCTTGATGGATTCCTAAAACAATTGTTACAGGCAAGGCCAGGCTGCACTGCAGGTGTCACCTGGGATCTTTTGTCTGAAGAGTCACACGTGTAAAAACATCACTGTCCCCACAAGCATCTGTGGGAAATCAGGGCTGAGGAAAATGCACTTGCTCTGAAGGCTTTAAATTTTGAGTGCTGTTGAAACTAGAAGCAAAAATTCTGAGAAACAAGTCCCCACCTTGCACTGAGGGTGTGTTCAGAAAGAGCAAAAAAGGGTCTCCAAGCCTAAATCCCACTAAATTTGCTAAAGGTCCCCCGGGGTGTGGCTGCTCACAAGAGTTGACACAATAAATCTGAGAGTCTGTTCTTGTTAGCAGAGCAAGGTCCTCACTCTGCAATAATCACAGAATGGTTTGGGCTGGAAGGGACCTTAAAGGCCATTTCATTCCAATTGCCTGCCACAGGCAGGGACACCTTCTACTATCCCAGGTTGCTCAGAGCCTTATCCAACCTGGCCTTGAACATTTCCAGGGATGGGGCAGCCACAGCTTCTGTAGGCAACCTGTGCCAGGGCCTCACCACCCTCACAGCCAAGAATTTCTTCTTAATCCAATCTTGCCCTCTGTCAGTTTGAAGCTGAAAAGGCAAGTTCATGCAAGAAAACCTCTTCTGTTCAGAAAGCGTAAACCTATTTTGTTTTAGGTGCAACCACTGATCAAAAATAAGGAAATCAAAGCTGTTTTCTGCTTTATTCCATAAATTTTCTTACTGTGAAAAAAGAGCACCTAATTGAACTATTTTGGAAGATTGGAGCTCTGGGTCTTTAAACACAAGACAGAGAGGTAGCAATGGGGGGGTTCTGTTTGACAGGTTGGGGCACAGAGTGCTCAAGACTGTTAAATGAGTGTTAGATTAGGTGACAAAGGTCTGTCTCCACCCAAAAACAGGAGCACAGAGGAACAATAACAGGTAGGAGAACAACCCAATACAACAACCAAGCATCAGACATGTTATTCCAAGGGGCACCCCAGGAGAGGGCCCACCCCAGGGCCCAGCAGTGACACCCAGCAAGATGAGCCCAAGGAATGAACAATGGTGCATCCAGCTGGGATCCAATCACTAGTGGTGTCCCCCAGGGATCAGTGCTGGGCTCAGTCCTGTTTAACATCTTTATTGACGATTTAGACGAGGGGATTGAGTCCACCATTAGTAAATTTGCAGATGACACCAAGCTGGGGGGAAGTGTCAACCTGCTGGAAGGCAGGAGGGCTCTGCAGAGGGATCTGGACAGGCTGGAGAGTTGGGCTGATTCCAACGGGATGAGGTTCAACAAGGCCAAGTGCTGGGTCCTGCACTTTGGCCACAACAACCCCCTGCAGCGCTACAGGCTGGGCACAGAGTGGCTGGAGAGCAGCCAGGCAGGAAGGGACCTTGGAGTTTGGATTGACAGGAAGCTGAACATGAGCCAGCAGTGTGCCCAGGTGGCCAAGAAGGCCAATGGCATCCTGGCCTGGATCAGGAACAGTGTGGCCAGCAGGAGCAGGGAAGTGATTCTTCCCCTGGACTCAGCACTGGTGAGGCCACACCTTGAGTACTGTGTCCAGTTCTGGGCCCCTCAGTTCAGGAAGGACATGGACGGGCTGGAGCTGGTCCAGAGAAGAGCAACGAGGCTGGTGAAGGGACTTGAACACAAGCCCTACGAGAAGAGGCTGAGGGAGCTGGGGTTGTTTAGTCTGGAGAAGAGAAGGCTCAGGGGAGACCTCATCACTGTCTACAACTCCCTGAAAGGAGGTTGTAGCCAGGTGGGGGTTGGTCTCTTCTCCCAGGCAACCAGCAGTAAGACAAGAGGGCACGGTCTCAAGCTCTGCCAGGGGAGGTTTAGGTTGGATATCAGGAGGAAGTTCTTTACAGAGAGGATAACCAGGTACTGGAATGGGCTGCCCAGGGAGGTGGTGGATTCTCTGTCCCTGGAGGTGTTTCAGGTGAGACTGGATGTGGCATCAGTGCCATAGTCCAGTAACTGCAGTGGTTGATGCATCTCAACTTGATGATCTCAGAGGTCCTTTCCAACCCGGCTGATTCCATGAATGACTCTCCATGGCACCTTTCTTCAGGTGGGGCAGGTGCATTTGGATGAGGTGATTACACTATGAACTATTCCGGGATGCAGGGAATAGGTATTTTAGGATGGAACAACACTTTTGATGTTGTTCCATCAACACTGTTTATGGTGAGGAAGAGGAGATGTGGAAAGAAGAGGGTTTGACTGGAAGCGACCTTAAGGATCATCTCTTTCCATTCCCCTGCCATGGGCAGGGGACACCTTCCACTAGACCAGATTTTCTCCAAGCCCCATCCAACCTGGCCTGGAACACTTCCAGGGATATAAAAACAGGAAAAGATAAAACCCCAAAAAGATATTTCATACAAATACTTATCCTCCTCAGCTCTAACAGAATTAAGTTTTCATAATAAAAGGGAGAGGGGGGAAGACAACAATGAGCTGTTTTTCCACACAGCATTTTATGCACATTTTTTCATGAATCTGAAGCCTCTTTTATGACAATAACTTTGCTTTCTTTTGATGTTTTAAATACCCTTGCCACTCCAGAGATTGATTTTATGCTTCCACATTGTGTTTGCCTTGCACATTTTTAAGAACATTGTCTGTGTGGTCACAGGCCAAACATATGTTTCATTTGGAACATTTTTTGGTATTGTGGTTAAAATATATCTCATTGCCAAAAATAAGAGATAAAAGCAATCCAGGAAAAAGATGAAAAAAAGGAAAGATGAATAACTATTATTCACATAATAAAAATTTAACATTGCAGCATTTTTTGTTAGTTCATAAAATGATTTCTTGAATAGCTTTCCTGTTTAGTTTCATAAATTAAAGCTTTTTCTTAGTGCAAATAGAAGAACAGTGTCCACATAGATTTAACTCCTCCCCTCCAACAACATCAGTAACTTTGAAACTGTAAGTTGATAAAGCATTTGCACAGTTGTGATAGACAAACCACCAATTTAGGGCGGTTTTAACCAAGTGATGATGTTAAATGATGAATTCATTTTAAAAATAAATCTACCATACTGACCTGTAGGCTACAGGGTTAATATTTGATGTACACTCTAATCCTGGGATCCAGAGCACAAAGAAGAGGTAAGAAGATACATTTGGGGGTAGATTTTGAAATGCACACAGCAAGTCTTGCTCACTGAAGTGAAATACAAGCTGGTTCACCAACCTTGAGGGTTTGTCAGCCCCTACTCTGACATGGGGTCAGCTGACTGAAAGAGGACTTGCTACCTAAAAAAGTTACACTGTGAAAGAGTATCTCAAACAAACCCATGTTACCATAATCCAGAAAGGACAATGTTGTTAAATTTTGGAAATTCCTAATGGGGTGTATGAGATGAGCATTACATGAGGACAGAGAATCACAGAACAGGCAAAGCTGGAAGGGACCCACAAGGATCATCAAGTCCAACTCCTGCCCCTGCACAGGACCCTCCCCAAGAGTCACATCATGTGCCTGAGAGCATTGTCCAAACACTTGAACTCAGTCAGGCTTGGTGCTGTGACCACTTCTCCCTCTTTGTCCTTTCTCTCATAAAGTTACAATGTTTGACTGGAATGAGACATTGCTAAAGCATTTTAGGACCTCAAAAGCACGTGCAAATCGCTCTGTACTGAAATTTTCTAAAAAGAACCTTCAGAAAATACTTTCATTCTTCAAAAGAGAGCTCACCTTACTTTAAAATCTGTAAGAGAATCTTAAACAGAATCATAGAATGGTTTGGGTTGGAAGGGACCTCAAAGACCATCTCATTCCAATCCCTGCCATGGGCAGGGACACCTTCCACCAGACCAGGTTGCTCCAAGCCCTTGAACACTTCTAGGGATGGGGCAGACACAGTTTCTCTGTGCCAGTGCCTCACCACCCTCACAGTCAACAATTTTTTCCCAATATCCCATCTAACTCTGCCCTCTGTCACTGTGAAACCATTCCCCCTTGTCCTGTCACTCCAGCCCTTACCCCAAGTCCCTCTCCAGATCTCTTGGAGCTCCTTTAAGCACTGGAAGGGGCCCTAAGGTCTCCCTGGAGCCTTCTCTTCTCCAGGCTGAACAACCACAGCTCTCTCATCCTGTCAACATATTCATTACATTCAGAGTTTTAAATTGTGAAATGCAAGTGCTGTAATCACTGCTGATTTTAGAGAGAACTACTTGTATTTCTAGTGGATTCTAACATATCCAAATAAAAGCTAATTTTAGCTTTTTACTCTAATTCTTCAAAAGCTACTGTACTTTACCAACCCACAGTAATTTCTAATATTCTTCATAGCACTGTAGACAGGTACAGCATTGCTCACAATGTGCACTTTTAAAACTGCTAGTATTGTTTATGTTGTTTTCAGATATGATATAAAAAAAATACACCTTTTTTTCAAAGAAAGGACCCTTTTGCAGTGTGATTACCTGCATGACATCAGCAACATCAACGAAATTAGTTCCAGGAAACTGTGTGTCTTCCTCTTCACTGTGTATATCTTCTGGGGTCTTACAAAGACAGATTGCAATTGTTAGGTATTTCATATAGAAGGGGAAAATGCATTAGCAAAAAAGCTTCATGACAAGAAAGCAATTAAATCACCACTCATTGTCAATAGTCTGAATTGAGAGAAAATGCTTTATCCACCTTACAAGTCAGGAGGAATTTCTTTGCACAGCATAAAGAGAGATTATTAGAACAACTTCTTCTTGCATGCTGACAACTAAAACCTGCTCTTCCCAAATCTAATGGAATATGTCAGCATCAAAAGCTGTAGGGTAATAGTCTCTAAGTGTCTTAAGCAATTTACTTATGTACAATTTCTACAGTGTTATTTAATAATCAGACAATCACTGAATGTTTTGGGTTGGAAGGGATATTAAAGACAACCTCCTTCCACTCCCCTGCCATGGCCAGGGACACCTTCCACTAGCCCAGGTTGCTCCAAGCCCTGTCCAACTTAACCTGGAACACTCCCAGGGATGGGGCAGCCACAGCTTCTCTGGGCAACCTGTGCCAGGGCCTCACCACCCTCACAGGCAGGAATTTCTTCCCAATATCCCACCTAAACCTGTCAGTTTGAAGCCATTCCCTCTTACTCTGTCACCCCATTGTAAATAGACCCTCTCCCTGTTTCCTGTAGGCTCCCTTCAGGGGCTGGAAGGCTGCACTAGGTCACCCCAAAGCCTTTTCCTCTCCAATCCCCATTCCCTCAGCCTTTCCTCACAGCAGAGGTGCCCCACCCCTCTAATTATCTTGGGGTGATGGAGTAATATAATTTTTAAATAATAATCACTATTTTAGTCCACAATCTCTGTCTTGTTCAGTGAATACCTTGACCACAAGACTCTGAAGGACCCAACTCTTGAAGTCAGAATAGCAACTAACACACAGGGCAAACAAAATGTACAATAACCACACAAAAATAATCCCTGCAGCACCATGCCCTCACACTGTCCAGTCTGTCCTCACTGTTCAGCAGGCAGAAGTCACCCTTACAGTTGCACAAAAACCTTCACTGCTGCTTAGATTAGATTAAAAACACTTCTGAGAAGTTCCATGGAAAGCAAACAGACTGGCCAGCTCCACACATCACGGGCTCCCAGGGACACAAAATGCCATGAACCACTGGAGAACAGCCAAGGAGCAGATGGAGGAATGAGGAACATCCTCAGCCTTCACATCAGAACACTAAAGCCAGACAGACATGGGCCAACAGGGCTTACAATTCTTAACAGGGCACAGAAAGACTGTTTTTATTAAGAGTTTTACTATGCTGATTATTTAATCTTGGAAGAATAGTGTCTTGCTGCAATTTCTCATTTTCTTTAAACAAATACCTTACACTATAAATTCTTTAGAATAATTACTCCATTTTTCCTGGAACTGTCTCATTTCTCTAACTAAAACAAGACAATGAGATAACTTTGCAGTCATTTAACATGTTTTCTTTTTTGAACAAATGTGAATTCACAGACAATCCATACTTGTATTACAGCATCCACAGGAGGAAGAGGAGGTTCAGAGTCTGGAAGAATGTGGTTTACACTCACACTGTCACTGGAAACACTGTCAATGTCCACATTTGGTAAAACCTGGGAAAGAAAAAAAACAAACCCAATCAATATAAAAATTTAGGTATTAGCTTGGCTGTTAGCACTGAACTTTTTAAATTCTTCCAGTTGCTACTGAGCCACTAAACTTCAGAGACCCATCCTCCCTTTTCTCGTGCCTGTATCACCTTGGTTCTGAAAAACAAAACCCTGTAAAAAACTAAGGGCAGAAATATTCACATGTTTTCTTGCAGTACCTGATTTTTTCCTGTTCTTTAATTCCCTGGCACTTTCTTTGCCTTGCATGTGACAGAAGGTGAGTGTACCTATTATTTATAACTTATTATTTGTATGGCAGATGTGTGTTTGACTTGCAATTTGTTTGCACTGTGTAGGCTGGTTGTTGGCTTCACACTGTCACACATCTGGTACAGTAAAACAAAGGGATAAAATTGTGTTACAATATAAAAACAGGTCCACTGTAGCAGCAAAATGTGTTGTGTTTCTGTTAAGAACAAGGATTTGAATCCTTGCTTAATTCCTCAGGGAAAAGAAAAATCACCTTAAGCATTTAAGAACTGGGTGAAATAACAGCAAAATGTGGGTGGAATAGTGACACAGCAAAGGAACAAACCACCCCATACTCTACCTGTATTTAACTCTGAGGCCCATGAATCATGTGAATCTGAAAAGGGTGTGTGGGACGTGTACAGTCTCAACAGTTTGGGCCCAAAATAATGAACACATAAGAAACATTCTCTTCCTTGACAAAAGACTCATGCTAAAAATGAAAACAACCAACTCCAACCCACCAGGTAAGGACTGCAGGGGTTGATTAATCAGCAGTGAAATCCTTGGGTTGAAAATCATGCTTGAAACAGAAATCTTAAAGGCCAAAGCAGTCATCCAAGAAAACTGACATTTATATTTATACTTTTTTGATTCCAAGTTTGTTCTGGCTGAAAAATCTCATTAAAAAAAAAAAAGAAACTGTGACATAGATATATTTTACACACACCCTGCCTAAGTGATAGAGGGAAGAAATAGTTTTCCATTTTGGTGAAATAATAAAGATAATTGATAAAATATGAGTGAATATATTAGCACAGCATGAGAACTTCCTGGTCCCTCTATTCTATGTGTTTCTATTGCTTGCTGAAAACCATCTACTGATGTCAAAGAGCATTAGTGGTGGGTCAGACTGCCTTAATTAGCACTCATTAAAATAAACAAACAAATAGTCATCACTCTTGACAAGTACCTGCACTGAGAGCTGAGGTGGATCCTTTTTCTCTGATCTCATCTCAATCACAGCTATGTTTGGTTTTTTAATCTCAACTGGAGGTTTTGGCACTTGAGGGAGGGAGGTTGTAACTGTGACAGGGTGTGGTTTGTCTATAATGATCCCAGCAGGCTGCAGGGACGTGCTGCTACTCCGGGTCTGACCTAAGGACAGGTAAAAAACAATTAAAAGTATATATAAATCTCCAAAGTCAGTAAATTCATACATTAATTAAAATTAATTTTTATGTGTCTGTGTTTCATGGTTGGCTGAGATTCTGTGTACAGAATTACCAATTAAAAAGCCCCCTATTAACTCTATGGTGATTCACCAGGTAATTTGAAAGCTTTGCCAGCACAAATTGTAAACTCAACACTTGCCATTTTGAAAAATTACTGTCTTGACTATGGTGACACCTACTGCTGAAAACCAGAATTGTGTTTGCTGATCAAAAACTGCACACCATGTTTCCCCCACCTCACATTCCTGTAATCATACCCAAAATATTACAACTAATAATACCATCCCACAAATTTTTGAGAGACCCTTAAAAAAAAATACTTCTCTAAATGCCAACGTAATATTAACCCTTCTCAAAAAGTTCTATTTGAGGTGCAAAAATACAGAACATTTAACAATGAATTTAGTGTGTTTGGCACAATCCTACTGAAACTGCTGGGCTGAAATCATTGCAAATGTTGAATCCAAGGGCCAGTAATTCAGTTCCTGCTTATGTGGACACCAAACTTAAAGCCAGAATACAAACCCTAGAAATGGAAAGTGTGGAAGAAAAGGGACAGGTAAGAAATAAAACTGGGGTAGTAAGCTCCAGTATCTGAAAGGAGCCTACCAGAAAGATGGAGAGGACTTTTTACAAGGGAATGTAGCGACAGGACAAGCGGGAATGGCCTCAAACTGACAGAGAGTAGCTTTAGATTGGATATTAGGAAGAAATTATTCCCTGTAAAGGCGGTGAGGCCCTGGCACAGGTTGCCCAGAGAAGCTGTGGATGCCCCAATCCTGGAAGTGTCCAAGGCCAGGTTGGATGAACAAACTCTGAGCAAACTGGTCCAGTGAAAGGTGTCCCTGCCCATGGAACAAGATGATCCTTAAGGTCCCTTCCAACCCAAACCCTTCTGTGATTCTGTGAAATAATTGCTCTATCAGGGTGTCAGCAGACATCTAGAATGAAGAATGAGGAAAACCAGAACATTTTAAACTGATCCCCCAGATATCCCATGAGAAGGGCAGCCGCAAATCTCATGGACCAGGGCAAATCACGGAACGGTTTGGGCTGCAAGGGACCTTAGAGATCATCTAATTCCAACCCTCAAATCACTGATTTAAGAAGATACAAGCTGTATCTCCATGAAGCAGAAGTAATTAACCTCCACACGTCCTTCTCCAGGTTACTGGCTCCTACCTAGTGGAATAGCCATGGGAATGAGGTGACCTTCAAGAGGACCATAGGCAGGAGGCACGTCCTGAATGGGACTGAAGACATACTGATTTTCCTGGGCAATAGCATACACAGAGTGCTGTTTCCTGGGGCTGGTGATGACCTTCTGTGTGTGAGAAGAAGTCTGGGTTCTTGCTGACTTAACCTTTGTGCCTGAAACAAGAAGAGATAAACTGCACGTCACCAACATGTACAGACCCAGGGACATCCCACATTCTGCCAATCCAACCCTTCCTGCTGAAGGAATTATAAATTTTTGCTGTGGGATGGAGGGAACGAGGGAGGGAGTCAGGAAGGGCAGAATCTAAAAGTGCTAAGGGAGGTGTCTCAGTATTAACAGCAATGAAGGAGTTAAAACTGCAATTTTTTTTTTTTGAGCTGAATCTACCAGATAAAAGCACAGAAACATGAAAGGCCACAAGGATGGTAGCAGGTTGAAATGTAATGTGTGATTTAGCAGCTAAGAAGAAATCCACAATTTAGGTTTGAAATGCAGCCACAAGACCGAAAGGTACTCAAAAGGAACAGGTATAATCAACAAATTCCTGGTTTAACAACTCACTGCTACTGGCAAATCAAGCCATAAGTAATACCCATAAGTCTTGACTTCCAGCATTCAAGGAAGCACTGATTTCTCTGGGCCAGTTTTTAAAGTTTATTGTAAATAGCAGCCAGAAGTAATTTGTGTGTAAAAGTATCTTCAGTATACGGCAGAGGAGAGCATTTATTGCAAAGACTATTTCTCACTATAGTCATGCAAGATCTTACTCAGCCTATATTCTTTGCAAACAATGGTTATTATTACAGAAATTATTAACTTTAATCTAAGTGGGTAAAGACTGCCTAAAAATTCCTCCCAAAAAGAAGTCAACAATTGTGAATCAAACAGAAGTGCTTCTGCTGCTGCTTTGTAGGCGTCAGGAAAATGAATCTGGAAAGGATCACGTTGGTAACCAACTCCATCCCTTTGTTACAGCCAAAAAAACATCATCTTACTCCTCTGTTGTTTCTAACCACCACCTCCTTGTGTTCACAGCCACATCACACGTGGCAACCAGCACTTTTTAGCTCTGCTCACCTTTAAGAGCCTCCTAATTAAATGCAGACTAAAAGTCAATTATTACAAAATACAGGGATAAAAAAGATTGATAACGTGACTTTTAGCAAATGCAGACAAGCAAATAAGGCAATTCTCTCATAAAGTGGTATTTTTGTACAAATTATGGGCTATAAGCCTGGAAACAAGAACAGCAAGTCGTAACTCTTCAGTGAGAGGTCAGAAGGAAGAGGTTCTGGAAAAGGCTTTGCTGTCCTGTTGGATAAGCAATGGAAAGAGAAATCACAATACAATGTTGTGCCCAATGGGATAAAACCCTCAGATGTCTCAACAGGGTGTCAGAGAGATGGAGCAGGAGGAGAGTCCCATATATGACAACTGTGCATTCAGTACTAAGCCTGTATCTCTGTAAGTATTAAAATAGATTGGACATCAAAAGGCCTTTTTCATTTTTTAAGGAAAAATCACCTGGAAACTGAAGTAGCTGCAAACTGAAGCCAAAACCTCACTACAAATCAGATACTAAATTTGAAGTCTCCTGTTTCCTGTTGAACCAGAAGGTGTCCAGCCATGGGAAGAAGCAACTAAGGGCAGAATTTCTGATGCCTTTAAATGCTGAGCATGTGCCTTTCTGCCCAGCACAGGTTAGCCAGAAAAACTGTTCTGCAGTCAGAGACAAATTACTGGAGTCAGTAACATAAATAGATACAGTTCAGAGGCCTGTGATTTAGCAGAGGTCACACTACATGATCTCACAGTCCCCCTTGGCCTTGAACTTTTGAGCAAAAGCAGGAATTGGCAGTGTATCTGTAGTGCTGCCAACTTGTAAAAACAAGGTTCTCACAGTGGGAATGATGAAGCACTGTACACACACAGCACCTCATTTTAATTGCTTTCAACTTTCCACTTCCCACCCTCAAAAGTTTATTTGCACTGGGTAGAAACCAGACATTTAATTAAACTTAGCTTTAAAAAAAACTAGTGTTTTACATGTATTTATCAGTTCACATTATGCAAGAAAACAACTCCAACCTTCTTTTTTTTTTTTTTAGAAATGATCTCTTACTCATAAAAGTGTTGGTTGATTTTTTGCCCCCCTAACTTCCCATAAGAAAGCAAGCATTAGTCACCACAGTTTATTTGCAAAGAAAATGGTTGAGAGTTATAAAATGACTGAAAAGAGACTCTCCAGATGGCCATTTCAGTCTTAAATAAACATCCTTATTCTAACACTAATTTAAACCAAGCTCAGTGGACTGCTCTGACAAAACAGGGTCATTTAATAAGTCTGGATTTTCCAGCCAATCAAACCCAAGGCCAAAGACTTCCAACTACTTCTAAGCCTTTATCACCTGGGACATCAAGGCCAGGAAGGGAATCTGTGGGTGCAGATCTGTGAAGGGAAGGGAATCATAATGTGAGATTGGTTTCTTTCTTTCTTTTTTAAAGAACCTGGTGCTTTAAAGTGCTCGCTCAACTCTGTTGCATTTTATTTACACTCCTACTACAGAGGAGCACAGATCTGTTTCTAATTTTATTATTTATACTTCTCTGCCATAACAGGATCTTCACAACAGCAGCAAAAGCATTTAACTGTTTCATCTTCATGAGACCCACGTGAAACATGGGTCCATTTAATTGACAAGGTGTAGGAAAGCACAGAAACTGAACAGCTTGGGCAACTGTCTTACCCAGAGTGAAGTAGTGACAGTATCAAACAAAGGCTGACCTCATTTTAAAGCCATTAAAATCAGAGAACTTGGAAAAGGACATATTCATTGGAGTGCTTCCTTTAAATTCTTCCTTTCTTCCCTTAGATAAGAATACAAGGGGGGGTGTCTTATTTTACTTACTGCCCTGATATAAGAGACAAAACCATAACTTTCCATGAGCGCAGCCCGATGTGAAACAGAGAAGCAGATTTTCTGGTGGCTTTATTCCTGCAAACACACGTTGTTGTGCTGCTGCAGTGTGACTTAGTGGCTTGGAATGGGAAAAGGCTATCCAGAGTTCATCCTGTTTTCAGGCAAAGAGCTTTAAACCCCGTTTGTCACACGCAGGAGTGCTGGAAGACTGAAGGCACCATCGATCCAGTGCAGTTTTCCCTTTCATTTCTATTTGCCTCCAGCAGAAAACAAGCACGGGAGCAGCTTCTTACAACTGCACACGACCTGTACCTTCACTTTTCACTGACACCACTGAATTGAACATGTTATTGGTAGAAAACTGGTAGTTTCAAATCATCAAATAACCTATTTATTATAATTAGTTGGAGGAGGGGACACTCTTTCTACCACTTTACAAGATACTGTTGCTGGAGTGGTGAAATTGGCCTCCCTGGAAAGGTTGTGACCTTCCATAAAGGACAAGAGGCCAATAAATGCAGAAGAAAAATTCATTTTGGACTCAGCAGAAGCAGAACTGCTGATTAAATATTTTTAAAGAAGTGTCTGTTCTCAATCCAAATCTTAGTGGCCAGTAACAGTGTTACTGTTATTGCTCTACACTAAGTGCTTACCAGCACACATTTTGTTCAAACAAATCTGTGCAGAATAAATTAAATTATAGGTGCACATAACCAGGAGTCAAAATGAGTGATGTATCATGCTGGTCTACCAAGATACCATTTTTCACCAAAAAAAAAAAAAGACATGTTTCAAGAGAGGTAAAATAAAACATAAAAGCAACAAGACTATCAGTTTTCATGTAACCAGTTCTCACCTTTTAAAAAAAAAAAGAAAGTAAGCCTTGAGGTTTTCTAGTGTTTTGCCAGGACTGTAACTCACATTTTCCAGGAGAGGGTTATGAGGATTGGGAATACTTTCTACCAGTAACATTTTTTCTTGGTGGATCACAAGTGGAGTCCAGAGCACAGGTAAGAGAAGTGCCAGGAAATGGCAGGAAGAGCACATTGGGCTGAACAAGGGATTCTTGTTTTGAGGATTTGCCACTGTGGATGAACATTATGACCACAGAATGGTTTGGGTTGGAAGGGACCTTAAAGATCCTCCAGTTCCAACCCCCTGCCATGGGCACGGGCACCTTCCACTAGACCAGGTTGCTCAATAGTATTAAAATAATAATAATAATGTAAAAAAACCCACCCCAACCAACAAACTCAACCTCAATCCCAGCCATGCTTGCCTTCAAAGACATATCTGTGTTTTATACCAGACACTTGAATGGCCCAAAAACACTCTTTCATCAAGTGACTGCCTTCTGATGTTCCTCTCTTGTGTTTCACACAGAATGGAGCGTTTTTACAGCTGCAATAAAAACTCAGGCACGTGACATTTAAGATTGCATCAAGTACATTTTCCCTGCATGGGTAACAGCAGTGGAAGTGCAAGAAGGGTGGAGGGAGCCAGCTCATATTTTCCCACTGATGCACATCCTATTAACTCCATTGTGCCCATAATCACTTGAATACCTCTTACACTGAACCCTCTCTCCCATCTCCACACTTTCTCTCCATCATTATCCTTTATCACGTAATTTCCTCACTGTATCTTGCAGTAATACCCTACAAATTGGATTTTCTGACATATCAGTTAAAGATTAACCTTATCTTCTGTATTAAGAATCAGTTAAATTTCAAGAAGATAACTAGAAAAAAACCCTGATCCAATTAAAACATTACTTTCTACTAACTCAAGATTAAGTTTATCTACACTTAGGTCAGATATCATATAGTCTCACTTTTTTACAATTTTTACACATTTTTAATAGGTCTGAAAATTGGTATCTTCTTATCTTAATACTTTGCCTACAAAACTAATGAATGCAATTCATTATTAATCCACTAATAACCTTTATCAATCAAATAGCCTTAACAAGCTCTTACAGAAAGGAGTTATACTCTGCTTTTAATCTTAACTGGACTATTAAAGAAGTTGCCTGCATTCAGTGAACTTCACCAATGATTCTGATGACATCTTTCATCAGATTCAAGTTACCAGACATCATCTTCAAGCCCATAAATTTAACTTTTCATGTTTCAATTAATGTCTTAGAAGTGGGCAATTAACTCTCAGACTTTCTTAATCTTTCAAATCTCAGGACATTTCTGAACCCTGAATGAATTGAGCACGTAAAGGACATGAGTGGATAAACCTGACATAAAGAATACATCTCTCAGTGACCTTTATCAAAAGCTGAGCTCATTTTCCAACACATTCAGCTTTCAGATGTGATCACTTCTGGCAATTCAGCTCGTTCAGACTTGGATAACAATAAAGGCATATTAATATACTTATTAAATTTAGAAATAAGTATTTATTTGATAATCTAAAGTAAGTGAGGTACACACTGGGCCAGTTTGAAAACTTATGGGTGATTTTTAGTTTTGAAAAGAGCATCTTAAATAGAAATAGAAACAGAAAGAGATTATTTCAGTTGGGCAGGACCTACAACAATCATCTAATCCAACTACCTGAGCAAGTCAGGGCTGACCAAAAGTTAAAGCCTGGTATTTTTTATATGTAAAATTATAAAATTATTTATATTATATATAAAATTATCTATATATTTTATATACAGATATATAGAAATAGATCTATATATATATATATATTATTTATAAGGGCATTTTCCAAGTGCCTCTGAAACACTGGCAAACCTGGGGCAGTGACCACCCCTCTAGAAAACAACTGCAGTTGCTTAAGCTTTAAACTGAAGAGGAGGTGAACTACAATTAAATACCTTCACTTATACGAGGAATTCCTAAGAGAAAAACTGGGAAGGAACACCTTGTTTCACATCAAATGGTTACTTACCTTTAACACACTCTATCAGCTTGGGCCTTGGAAGTTTGGATTTGGGAGAGGGAGAGTTGAACCTCAGATATGGGGCTTTTTTGAGGGTGCTACGATGGCCCTGGTAAATTGGTTTCCCATAAACTCGACACAGATAATCTTCATTTTGTACCACTGCACTTCCACTCCCAGGGCCCTGGTGCACATCAAAAAGGAAGACAAAATAAGCAGCTTACAATTCCTCATGTGTGAAAATTTGAACAGGACAGGGCCACCACTTTCATTTCAAATTATTACAGTTGCACACACAAATTTGTCATCTTGATGCTGCGTTAACAGTTGTTACCAAAAAAAAAGCAACCAACCACCTTGGGAACTCACATCTGCCTTTCCTTCTCTCCTCTGCAAACCTGCAGGAAAGTAAGTTCTAGGCCTCTGTTTCCTGGTGTTATCTTCCTCTTGCTTCTGCAATGGCTTAGCTGCACATAAAGGCATCTTTGTCAAGCATCCTTGGATTTTTTGAGTTTTCGCTTTCATTTCTTTCTTGGCCTTGAGGTTTTGGGCTCTCTTGATCCACGGGAGTTTTTGATCATATTTCACTTGTTCCTCATCATTTCTTGCCATTTCGGCCTAAAGATAAAATGTAAAACGTGGTAAATAGAGATTTTTATCTTCAAGGCTATCAGAAGAGTGTGTGGGTAACTTTGAAGCTCTGAGTAACAGGCTGTTTTCCACGTTACCCAGCAACTGGGACCAGTGATTTCTCATTAAGAACCTAAAGTTCTAAAATAAAAGTATATATTTCACTATTAATAAACCCAGTAATAATAAGCAGTTTTCTCATGTTTTCAAGGTGTGAGCAAATCACTTCACTACGGACAAGAAAGAACAAGGCAAGGTGGAAAAACAGAAGGCAAAAATCTGAATTCATTTTTCCAGCCATACCTGGAGTTCTTCACTGATTGCCCTGATCCACTCATCCACAGTCCTCCTGATACGGATCTCTTCCAATACATCTCTGAAATAGAAGAAAGAACTATTTTAGGTCAGTGCTTCTTAAATGGCACAGATTTGTTCCTGGGAAAAGCAGCGACCTATAAATGCTATAAAAAAAGGGAAACCCAGAACACAAACGGGAGGATTTTGCACCTCTACATCCTCCAAAGGCACTAAACAAAGCCATGGTTTCCCAAATCCAAATCTGTTCTTACAGAATGCCTGCAAACCCCACTCCCTGCTGGTAAGTGCTAACATTACTACAAATATCTAGGAATCAGAGGCAGCCATGTGTCAGTTCCCACTTTGATCAAAACTGAAAAAACAAGAAACACTCAACTCAACAGAAACACTCCAACTCAAGAGACAAAAAGCAGATGACAAATTACTCCATGCTCCACAATATAATGAGAGCAGATATCATGCCTGGAAAAAATAAAATCTTTACATATATATACAGAATAGTTACTTTCCTCAGGAAAATGCAAGGTTAAGTTGTATTTTAACAGGAAAAACTTTCATTATGATTCAAGCAGGAGTATTTAACACAACTAACGAAGCAAAAGTTCAAAAGCCAAAGATGTGCTGTAGGATGACTAGTTCTGTAACATCTGCAGGATTACAAAGGATGAAAATAGTCTTGAATTTTCTTATTTGCTTGGAATGTTTGTGTGGAAGCAGCTCAGCACCCCAAAGTCATGGCAGCAGAGCAGCTGGTCCAGATGATAAAGCCTCAGAGTTCAGACCTCAGCAAGAAGTAACAGGCAACCTGACAAAAATTCAGTTCACATCACAAGGGTCAAACACCACCTGAAGTTCAACAACCAGCTAATGATTGCTCAGAAGAGTCAATAAATACTTTTTGCATTAGTTCTTCAATGCACAGAAAAGAGGAGCTGAAAGGAGTTCACAGACACGGGGCAGCCCCACAAGCACTGACTTAAAGGGTCTGACCTGTTTGTGGTCAGGCTGTTAACCAAGGAATATGTGGCCTCTCCGTCCTTTGCACGAGTGACAGCTTCCAGATTCTCCTCAAGAACTTTCTTATTGTTTTGAACTCCTCTCAAAGTCCTCTCAGCATCCCTCAGGGCTGAGGATTTGGGCACGTGGATGTTTTGAAGGATGGATGGTTGATCGAGCAGAGGACGTTCAGGAGGATCAGGTGCAACAGTGGGATTTTTGGACTACAATTGAAACAGAACATCCAGCTTTTAATCAATCAGAGAGTGTAATTTCCTGTTAATCTGTGATCCTATCAATTCCATCCCAGGGAATGTTACCTACCAACTTGAATTACTCCAAAACATTCAGCAAGTTGCAAATATATTTAGAAGTTAAGAAAACTGAAAGACACCCAAAAAAACCCCTCAAATGGCAAATGATGTAAAGAATGAGAAGCAGTGCTAATGAACACTATGGGCAGGGGAGAAGATGGCAACAAGGGACATGAAGCATCATGTGCAAATCTCTCCATGTAACAGCAATTAGATATAATTAAAGCCTAATAAAAAGCAACCTTCTCTCAATAAATTCACTTGTTTGGTATCAGTCTACCCTAAGAAACACCAATCAACACTTCTAAGCTTTAACCACAAGATAAACCCCTCAACTGTCCTTGATCCTTTCCCACTTTCCCTGATCTTCACTTTTCAGAAGGAACAATGAAGCCTTTTGCTTTGCAGAACCCTTTCACAGAGATAAAAATCGAGCATAAATTGGCTGCTGAATACAAAAGGAAGGGACACAAACACAGGAAATAAGTTCTCACACTCATTCTCACACTCCTGAGGAAACCCAGAGGCCCCTGAGTACTTCATTTAACAACAAAAAAAAAAAAAAAGGAGGTAAGTGTCCTTTAAAAAAAAAAAAAATCAAATCAAAATACCCAAACTTGAGTAGACTCTGAAAGCATCAACTGAATGAACAGGGAAAAAAAAGACTTCGTATATCACAACTCAGTTTTGGTTTCAAGGCTGTTCTTTTATCAAATCAGAATTAAACACAAGTTTATGTTCTCACAGGTGTTTTGTCACAATGGACACACAAAACAGAACCAACACACTGATCCCAAGGTCCTGGTTTTTCCCTGGTGAGAAAATGCTGAATTATTTATCCATTTTACATAGGCTTTCACTTTAACATGAAACTTTTAGCCACATAGTAGTTCAATAAGAGCTAAAATCTGTGAGAAAATGTAAGAATCACAGATCCATGTTCAATTGTAAAATGATGTGAAGTTGCCAGGCAGGCCCAGATCATGAAATGATAATTATATGATCAGTCCACACTGTGTCCACTCGAGGCAGCAGCTTTCTGCCTGACTTTTGTATCATCCCCTCAAGGTCCCTTCACTAAGACTGATTAAGACAAATCTAAGAAGAAGTTAAATCTTATTTTGGGTAATGTAATCTGTACATAACAGCAACCTTTTAATACACACACATAGTCACTGCAGTGTTATTTCATTGCAAACACATTCAAAACTGCATCAGTATCACAGTATTTTAAAAAAAAAATTAAAAAAAAATCAAGGTATACCTTAAAAAGATCATTCATGTCAGATTTCCACGAATTTGCTTCCTAAAAAGACAGAAGAAGAGCTGTTGAAACTTTAATCTAAATACAAATCTGTCAAGGGCAAATCCAAAGCAGGTATTTGGTCAGTTTAACCAGGCACAGTGAATTCCTTGGGAGCCACTGAACATCACTGCTCACTTCTGCTGGCTTAGAGCACCACCTGCTGTCCTCAGCTCATTCAGCCCTTTGCTTTATGACAAAGCAAAGGGTCATTTACCCAAGCATTTATTATCTCACTCCACAAATCCCTCCATGAGGAGAAGTCACCAGCTAAGTCCCTAACTGACCCAGCTTTCCATCTGCTGAAGTCACCTCTGTCTTCCCATTGACCTTTTCCATGAGAGAGAAGAGATTTCAAACCATTTATGTCACCTTTTGTCTTCCTCCCCTGCCATTCCTTCTCCCATCTCATCCTGGTTTTTTGCCTACACTAAGGCATAGTTACCTGTTTAAGTTTTTAGCAATAGTGGAGAGCAAATATTTGCAACATAAATGGGGCACATGGCACCTGCTCTGTACTAATAGGAACAGTTAAATCCACTAAATGCTACAAAATCTACACAAAAATGCTGTAAGATCTGACAAGTGAAGCCACATTTTCTGAAGATCCAGCAACAAACAACTGGCAGGGAAATAATGCAAACTGAAACCAAAAGAATCAGAGTTATCATGTTCCAACCTAATTCAGAGACCTGAATTTAAAAGTCTTTCTTCCTTCCCACTGTATATATTTACAAGAAGAGAGGACCCCAAAACACCTTTTTTTCACGTGGAACCAGGTTAACAAACAGATAAAAGCCTCAGATGTCAAAAAACCCCATGTTTCCAGCAAAGAACCAGGTTTTGTACCTCCAAAGGTACAAAATAATTGGCACAAGACACAGTGCAAGGATGTGTGCTAGGCAATTCCTTGGAAACAGCACTTCTTTACAAAATGAAGTGGCAAAATGAGGAAAGAAGCGCTTAAGTGATCCCTTAAAGCTGACTGCAGTTAAATGGAACACTGTTCTTTCCCAAATGGGAATGTTACATCACCTCTAGCACCACAGGGAGAGAGCAGGCAGGAAACAGGCACTGAAAATATCCAAAACCTTAAAATAAACATGTAAATCACTCTCTTCTTTTCTTTCTCACCTGTTTTATGTTTGGCAGAATGGCAGGAAGACCCTCTATGGTCCAGTCCCTCACTCAGGCTCAAATCCCTATCCCACACAAAGGCTCCAATATTTCAAGTAATTGTAAACAAATGTTGGTCTTTTCACAGAGGTAGAAGCAAAAGCAACACTTTTACTGACACCAGACCTCTAAGTTTTAATCCACATTTTTTATTCCCCTTATTGAAACTCCTGGTCATTCTAACATGGACTTTACCTGGAGTATATTGTGCATTTCTCTTCTCAACTGGCCAAGATCTTGAAGTAAATCATCTGCTTTTTTCACTGTCCTCTCAATCGAACTGTAACTTTCAAAATCAGGGACTGGCTCTGTAGGCAAAGCATTGTGCCTGATGGGAGAAACATTCCTGATTAAAACTCTCATGGCTCCTCATGTGGCCCAAGAAAGTATCCAGCTGTGAAACCAAGCGTGAATTTCGAGTGCAAGAACACCAAACCTTCAGATAAAGTGGAATTTGCTCTTGCATCTGAACCTACAAAGAGATTATTGGGTTTTCTCTGCTTATCATTTAATACCTTGAGCTGTATCCTTGTATTTTCAACAGTGAAACTACATTTAACAGAGCAATATTTAAACTTTGGATACCTCTCCATTTGAAGCAAATTTTTGTCCACACTGTCATAGATCAGACAGGACATATGCAGCAGTTTCTCACTGTATTAATGGAATCATGACATTACATGATTGCCTGGGGAAAACATGTTTGAGACTGGATGGCTTAGAACATTTTTTCACCCACTCTAAAGCTGAGGAATTCTTAGGTGGCTGCTGCTCCTCCCCACCAAAGTGTTTTCATGCAGCTCCCACAAGCAGGCAGTTCAGAGTCTCACTGACAATGGCACTGGGACACAAAGCCTGCCCAGCTGTGCCAGCACATCTGGCTGCCTGGCACAACTCTCCAGGCTGTACAGTAAAAAAACAGAGACAGAAAAACACTCCACGTGCCACCCACTGACCTCTGAGAAAGATGTTATGATCTGAGCAACAAGCCCTCAGCTACCTGCAGTACCACAGAATTATGGAATATCCTGAGCTGGAAGGGACCCACAAGGATTATCAAAGTCCAGCTCCTGGCCCTCCACATAAAAACCCCAAAAATCACCCAGTGTGCCTGAAAACATTGTCAAAACACTTCTTGAGCTCTGTCAGCCTTGGTGCTGTGACCACTTTCCTGGGGAGCTGTTCCAGTGCCCAACCATCCTCTGGGAGAAGAACCTTTTCCTGATATCCATCCTAAACCTCCCCTGACTCAGCTTCATGCTGTTCCCTCGGGTCCTATCAAAAGTAATGCAGAAGCAGCACAGAAATACTCCAGTGTTTTATTTTAAGCCCAGCTTTGTCAAACTCCAGGCCCACACCAGGGACTCCGTTACACCACCCATATCTAACACACCTCCCTCAATTTCACGGAAACAAACCAAAAACTCTTCCCCAGTTTTGGATTGCTATGTTTTTATTTACCTGTCTCTCTCAGAATGCCAGCTCATTTCATTGCTGTTTAATGCTGTTTTCTTGGAATGCTCATTTTGCCTCAGTGGCATTTCTTGAGAACTCGGAATATGCTCCAGAAGTTTCCTTTCACCTAGGGCAGGAAAAAAGGAAGTTATGTTTTTTTCAATATATTTAATACTTTCTCTTCCTTTCCAGGTATTTCAGCACTATCTAATACTCACCAAGGATAGCAAAAAATATTTTTAAAATTTAAAAATACAGATCTATTTCAGATAAGGCAAGTCACATAACACCACTCACACTGTGTTCCTAAGACTGCTTTAAATTAGCAAAACTAGAGTACAGATGAATGAAACTGGGGTGGCAATGGGCTGAGTCAGAGAACAAATCTGTGCCATTATGGACAGGATGTTTCTTCCTCTGCCTCATTTCATTTATTCCTGGACCCAGGGAACAACAGAAATACATGACAGCTTTGTAACAGAGACAGAAGCAGCACCTGAGAAGGATCTGATAAAGACACACACAGGTACTTTGTTAGAGCACAATGGCTGGATCCTGTAAATGTTCTTCCTCAATCTCAGATCCTCAAACAATGCTGAACACAACCAACTATACAAAGATGTCTTATTTTTTTTGATTAAATGTTCAAATCTGAGTTTCATGCCACAAAGCCTGATCAAAAACAGTGAAAGAAAATTACTCCACATTTGCTTTACCCCTGTTTTCATTACAATAACACAGAGAGAGCTTGTGGATCCATGAAATAAATCCAAGATTTCAATTCAACTAATGATAATGACAAAGTTACCAAGTAGCTCCCAAGTTCTATATTATTCTGCCTAATCTTCTTTGAACCTGACAATGAATGGGGCACTTGACTTTCCATGTGAGAAAACATTTCAGTGAGCAATCATGTCGAGATGCTGTAGGTTAGATCAGCACTGCCAACAAATCTTTAATTAGTTATGAGTGACTTATTCACTAAACTAACCCTTCCCAAATGTGTATATCCCAAATATTCTCCATATATGTATTTAAGTGTCACCAAACCAACAGCTCAGAACAGGTGAGGACCACACAAAGTTACCCCCAGGCCATCCTATTGAGGCCAGTGGAGGACAGGAGTGTCTTACAATACCTTCACTGGTAGCTTTGGGAATGTTTTCCTTTTCCATCCCAGAGTTTTCTTTCTGTGAGATTCTCCCATTTTTTGATACAGGCTCTGGGGCAAACCTCCGAGGAACCGGTGTCTTCAGAGGAGATTTTTGTGTAGGAATCTCTTTACTTGGAAAATGGCTTGAAAATGCTTCAGGGAACACAAGAAAAAGTAGTTATTTAAATGTTAACAATTCTCTTGATGGGAAAAGATATCAGAGAATCCCAGAATGGTTTGGGTTGGGAGGGACCTTCACGACCATCTTGTTCCAACCCCCTGCCCTGGGCAGGGACACCTTCCACCAGCCCAGGTTGCTCCAAGCCCTGTCCAACCTGAACTTGGACACTTCCAGGGATGGGGCAGCCACAGCTTCTCTGGAAAACCTGTGCCAGAGCCTCACCATCCTCACAGGGAAGAATTTCTTCCCAATATCCCACCTAACCCTGCCCTCTGTCAGTTTGAAGCCATTCCCCCTTGTCCTCTCCCTCTGCCCTTGCAGAATCCAGAAAAAAAAAAATTAGGGGAAAAAAAAAAGCCATGCCAGCTTTATGAATTTTGCACAAAAATGCAAAACATCACAGAACTAGTTAAAAAAGTAAACAGGAAGAACATTTTGTATCTCTGAATGCTGTTATTAAGGAAGGAAAAAGCCCCAAACCTATTTATCATATGAACTAGCTCATTACAGGCTTCCACAGAGATTATTTCTCAGTAAGATTATTTTAAGTTAAGTCCAGGCCTCTCCTGGTGCAGATCAAGAACTTGGCAAACCAAAACTCTCACTTTAATTTGAACTGGAAGATACTGGAATATCTTCAGAATATGTGGCCTGTTATACAGTACATCAGGCAATAAAACCAATTATACTGAAGGAATGTTTACTACTCATTATTGACGTGTTGTACAATCCAACATTCATGGAAACAAAAGCAATGCAAAACTAAGGCTTAAGACAAGGAACTAAAGAGTTTGCCTTCACCTTGGGCAGGAGCATCACTTGGGCAGAGCAAACCCCTCTGACACAAAGGCACTTGGTCAGTGAGGGGTCTCTGCTCTGGCTGCTCAGGTTGCTTTCTCAAGAGACTGGAGGAGGGCACAGGACCCTGCTGGAACCCACGTGTGTTCACTGCAGAGCTGAGGAGATGAGACTAAGAGACAAAAGCACAGAGTATTCCTGAGACATGCTCTCATTTCCCCAAAGAAAAATCCAAGCTTGAATAAATACTTGCCATGAAATCATGTTAAATGGATTTTGGCATTCTATTTGAGAAAAAAAGTCATTTACAACAACCTCAGGATGCAGACGGGCTTGGACATTATTCTACCCTTCAAAAAGCACACAGGACTTTTAAATATAACTTAGTTTTTTAATTTGGCTACTTATTAAACAGAAGTTTCCTCAATTAACAAAGATCTAAACAATTTCTCAGAGGGAATGAGAACATTTCACAGTTTTTGCATTTACTTTCCACAGACACAAAGATTAGGGAGGAAGGGGAAGGAGATATCTCGGACAGAACAAGAAATAAAACTTTTCCCAAAAGCTCTAAATTCCTGAGCTGGCCACTGGATCTTTCCTTCTAATACTAAAACATAATCCAAATTATTACAATATTAACACTGAAACACAGAAGAAATTATTAAACTAAAGCTTCTGCATTGTGACTTAAGATACCTGAATATTTATTTGCTGCTCCTGTAGCTTTTCCAGATGCTGAATCCGCTGCACCATGAAAGCATTCATTTGTTTTTCCAGCTCACTGACTCTCTGATGAGCCCTCACACGTGTTTGCTGTTCAGCCACATGCTGCAGGTGTCTGTCTGTCTCCTGCAGTTTATTAAGTAATGCTGAAACTGAGTTCACTTTGGCTTCCAAATCGTTTTGGACCTGCAAGAGAGAAACAAAAAAAAAAAAAAAGAAAAAGGAAGGGGTTAAAAAAACCCCACCTTACTGCAGAAGTGGTGCAATCCAGAATCCTGGATTTGCTTCCCAAAAGACACAAGTAAAATCCTTGTTAGCCCTAATGTTTGGTGGCTCAGCAATATTATGAATTTCTAAAAGGTAAATCAAATGTTCCCTGTCCTTTGCCCATTCAGTCAAATCCAATTGAGTTCCCTCTGGTGTGCTGGTCAGTGAGTGTGAGATTACAGACACACAGAAAACAGGGAGCAGAGACATTCAGGCTCTCTGGAGCTACTGCAAACAATTTGAGGATTGTTTGGAACATCTACTGCTTTTAGTGGACAAAGAACTAACACTCCCAACAAGCCACTTACTCACCTTGAGCAGTGGGGCTGTGCTGGCAATGGCAGCAGCAGTGGCTGCTGCAATGGTTGTTGTAGAGTCCACTTCCCTGGGTGCTGACCTGGGGTCGTGTCCAACACCCTCCTTTCTTTCTGTGGCATTTCCCAGGAGCTGTACCTTCACCTCCTTAGGCACAGGAGTATTCTGAGCTCTACAAAAACAAGTGCCTGTCCATATCCCCTCCAAGCAAATGATTTCCCACACACAGCACTTCTCCTTGAAGCTTTCAGCACATATGAAACAGATTTACTCTCATCTTTTAGGATGACACCAGAAACGTCTCAGGTTTATGTTACAGTTCCTAATATAAATGGCATTTTCCTGTAACCACAACAAAGAATGTGTTTGCAACCTGTGTTTTGTGAAGTTCAATATTCCAGGTTGGAGATGGGGCTTGGAGCAACCTGGTCTAGTGGAAGGTGTTGGAAGGGGGTTGGAACAAGATGGTCTTTAAGGTCCCTTCCAACCCAAACCATTCTGTGATTCCAGTAGCCAAATCCAACAAAATGTTTGATCCTCAAAATTTTCATCCTATAGATAAACAGCACATGTCCTGTCTTTAAAAATGTTACATGGATTTGGCACAAGGTGAATTATCTTGCCTGACTCTTCTGTCATGAAAACATGAATTCCAATAGCGCAAAGGTGTTCTCAAAAATACACAAAATAAACAAAATACTCCAGTGAGTGATAAAATAAACTGAAAACACCTTCACAGATAGAAAAACAACAGTATCAGAGAACAGTAAATAATACCTTTCTCCTTGCCAGCTAAACATTTTGGCAAAAACTGAAGAGGTAGAATTGGATAACTGTACAGAAACAGAACAGCTGAGTCACTACCAACAACCCATACTTACTTTTGCTTTAACACTGCTCTGAGAGCCTCCTTCTGCCCAGTAGCATATTGAGAAATAAAAACATCATCTGTAGGGAAGGATATAAACATACTTTGTGGAGCTAACTGACACAAAATGTCTATTTTACAGGTAGAAACAAAGTATTATTTCAATACACACAGTTTTGCTGTGAAGAATCTGCTGCCTGCACAAACCACATCACCTACTGCAGTAACCAATTGTTTCCCTTCACTAAATAACATATTTGAGTAATGATGAGAGTAAGGGAAGGCTTCATTTAACACAACTTTATATAATGTTGAATGTTGGTACCAATGAAATCTAATAATTGGAAGTAAAGTTTAAATGGTAACTCGAGCTCAGACAACCCAGTTCATAAAACGCTGCAAATTCTAATTTGAAAAACATTCATTAAAAAAAAAAATAGGACTGTGATGTATTTCCCTACTGTCATCATAAATTACAACACATTTTCTCAGTAGCTGCACATCATGCAGGCTCTCCCTCAGCAGAGGAAACAACCCCAGATGTGGCAGGTTTGGAGTTTCCCTGCTGCTGCTGCTGCCACACAGCTTGTACCCAAGTGCTGATAAGCCTGTGGGAGTAAAAGAGGAAACAAAAGTATTGATTTTTGGCCTTAAACAGTATTGATTTGTGTTTCTTTCCTCTACACAGGCCCAGATACCCAAGGAACCTGGAGACGTGCATTTTCTTCAAAAAGTCTTCCCTTTCCCAAATCTGATTAGAACTGGCAGATTCAGAAATTAAAGACGTTGATATTGTGATTTCTTCAGGTTCTTAACTATTAAAAATATACTTTCAGGGTATAGGCTGCCTGTGGAAAAATAAGCCTTTGTAGTACAATTATTCACAGCAGGAAAATGCATCCAAACAAACCCTTCCCCAAATTCTCTATTCAGAGACATGAACAGTTTGATCAACAAAAGGAATCTCAACATTCTGGTGAACTTGTAGAAATCCCACTCATTTAATCCCAAGAGCTATTGCAATGCCAGCAAGAACGAGTCAAAATTTGCAAAACTTAAGAATGTAAATTACAATGACCACCTTTTTATCAAAGAAAACTTTTAAGGTTTTCAATCAAGAGTTTCCATAATGAAGAAAAATAAATACCTAAGATAAAATTAAAGCTCCCTTCTCCTCTAATTGATCAGTTTTCTCACAAAAACGGGGCTATATCAGTAGATTGATGTGTCTTACCTTCAGGTTCTCTGCTGTCCTCCAGTAGCAGTGAAGCATCTTCCTGCACTGCAGCTTCTCTAGGAAAATCCTTCAGAAGAAGAGCAGAATAGGCAACATCAAAGCCTTTGCTTTCAGTGGCCAAAATTTTAGAAGTAGATGGAATTGTGCAAATTATTACACAAATAGGATCATACCCACACACTAATACGAGGTCTTGGCACAAAACTTGTTACAATCTCCACCACAGAATCATTTGGACTTGCAAGTCAAGAACTCATATGACATTTTAGGGACTAAACCCTTAGAAGCACAATTCAGATTTAAGATACATATTTTAAGTGCTGATTAAGTGTATTCTCCTCATTTATGGCCAAAGGAGTAGTAGTGAAAACATACTTGTTTAAGTTTAGCCAAATTGCTAATCTCAAACAATTCAGGATTACCTTCACACAGACAATCAAGTAAGTACTAAAGAATTCCACATAAACTAATGTCTCTAAAAACATCAAAAATGTTTGGCTCAGACTTTGCACAGTGTTTTTAGAGGAACTACAGCTTTTTGAGGAAAATGCTGTTTGCTCTCTTAGTTCAGGACTGCAGGAAGCAACAGCAGCTTTTCTTACCATCTGGGATAAAAAGATGGGCTCTGCATCTTCCACTGGAGGCAGAAGTTCTGGATACCCCTTAGTGCTGAGGACTCCTAAAAATAAAAGCAGTTGCACTGTGGTCACAATCACCTGTTGTGCATTTTCAGTGCAGCTTGACTAACGCAAATCTCCACATTCCCCTTCTCTTTGAATCCCTAAATATCACGACTTTCAAAGCAGAAGGGACCTTGGACTTGGAGCTGAAGTTTATAAACACAGAGTTTTGAGAGCCTGGATTAGAGACTCACTTTACAGCATGTGAAAAACCTTTCTGAAAAACAGATAATTAAAAATCCTTTAAACAGGGATGTTTAACAAGGAATAAACATCCCTGACTCCATGGACAGGGACACCTACTGCTATTCCAGGTTGCTCCAAGCCCCATCCAACCTGGCCTTGAACACTTCCAAGGATGAGGCATCCAGAACTTCTCTGGACAACCCGTGCCAGTGTTTTACCATCCTGCACAACTCTCCCTTTATGTGCAAAACAGTTTGGGAAAACAAGGAGTGCTGACATTTGCGGCACGAGAATACAAAGATGCCTTAATCACGTAAGTCCTATATGGCTGCAAACACTTCTCAGGGGTTCCAGCACCAGCCTGAGCTGCCGCTGACTGTATATTATGGTAAATTAAGGTAAATGACGGTAACCGGTGGTAAGTGACGCACCTGGAGCGGCGCTGCGGGGAATGCGGGGGGTCCCGGGGGCCGGGCACGGACAGAGCCCCTCACGCAGCTTCTGCACCGCCACCGCCACCGCCCTCCCGGGCGGCTTCTCCTCGCGGAGCCCCGTGGAGAGGATCAGCACCTCGGCCGCCGTGAGGCTGCCCAGGGAATCCCGGCTGGAGCTGGAGCCGCTCTGCGCTTCCATGGAGGTGTGTTTGTGTGTGCGGGGGGATCTCACACAGCGGCGGCCTGAGGGCTCCGGGGTG
>VYXB01000537.1:306304-370365 GCA_013397135.1 Pachyramphus minor
GGCCGGTGAGTGTGCGGGGAGGGGTCCTGAAAGAGCGGGAGTGTTCCCGAGGGATCGGGGGAGCCCGGCAGGGACAGGGAGTGTTCCTCAGGGGACCGGGTGGTGACCTGAGGGCCCGGGAGTGCCCGTGAGGGACCAGGAGTGTTCTGAGGGTCGGGGAGGGCCCTTGAGGGTCTGGGAGTGCTCCTGAGGTGCTGGGAGAGCCCGTAAGGGCACCGGAGTGTTCCTGTGGGGCCGGGAGGGCTCCTGAGGGGCCGGGAGCGTTCCCGAGGGACCGGGAGAACGCTGAAGGGAAGGGGGAGAGCTCAGGAGGGCTCCTGAAGGCCCGGGAGGGACCGGGAGTGTTCCTCGGGGTCGGGGAAGGCTTCTGAGGGACAGAGAGCGCCCGTGAGGGTCCGGGAGCGTTCCTGAAGGCCCGGAAGGGTTCTTGAGGGACAGGGAGCGCCCTGGCGGGACCGGGAGGTGTCGTGAGGGATGGGAAAATTCCCGAGGGACCGGGAGAGCCCGTAAAGGGTCCAGAGTGTTCCTGAGGGCGCGGGTGTGTTCCCGAGGGCTGCGGAGCGCTCGTGAGGGGCCGGGACTTTTCCCTGAAGGACCGGAGCGCTCCCTGAGGGGCCGGAAAGGGAAATGCCGTCCCTGCCCGGGGGTTTTCCCGGAGGGGAGAAAGGCGCTCCATGCCCGGGGTTGATCGAGTGACCCCCGAGTGACCCAGGGGAAACCCAAGGTGCCCTTGGAAGGGGGAGCTGGAGGATGGAGTGAGAGGAAAAAAAAAGTCGATGCAAAGTTGTTTTATCTTCAGGTTTTGGTTTTGTAGCGAAAAGGTGTGTTTCCTCCTAGGACGCAGCCTCGCACGTTTTCGGAGTGTTCAGAGAGGCTCTCGGGGCTCTGATTTAGCACTGACTGTGGTAACTCACTTTTGGTTCAGATTTCTACAGTTTACCTCTTTTGCCTCGGAGTCCAGCCCAAATCCAATATATTGTGGGTTAGAATAACCTGAGCTCCAGGTACAGCTACTTATCCAACCTCCCTCTGACCAGTCCCTTTCTCACCTCACCATGTGCTTCCCACTTCTTTAAAGCCCTTGGCCTCTTAAAATCAATTAGTTTGGGTTTTTTAAAATCTAATATCAACCAGCTTTTAGGTTGATGATTCTCAGCAACAAAGAGAACTTTATAGGCTGTGGGACATATCTTGACATAGTTCTTTGCATCTCTGTTTTTATTCTTTATCTCAACACAAGTCTTTTGACTCAGTATTTTCATTCCTCTTTATTTTGACACATTTCTTTGACTTGATGTTTTTGTCTTTCCTTGTCCTTTTCAGAAACACTCACGTGGTGTTCACTGTGTACAACTGGAAGCAAAGATATTTATCTTTATCTGGATAAAGTAGGTGCTTACCTACATGTAATTCAGATGTTAATCAGGATAACAAGTATGATGGATTTATGGTGTCTCTCCATCACCTCTGTCCCCAGGAAAATGCAGCTCCTCATAAGAAGGTGGAAGAAACCCACCCCAAACACAGGGCTTGTTTAGCTTCCATGGGAAAGGATTCTCCTGACTCCAGGTTAGGTCATGGACAGGAATGGTGGTTACTTGGATGGGGAAAAAAAAACTTCCTCCAAGTGCTTCACCTGTAATAACTCCAGGCTGGTGATGGAGGGAGGCTTTTTGGTCACCCAGCAGTTCAGTAATTACAATAATAATTAAAAGCTGTGTTCTAATTATTAGCATTTAGGAGTTAAGTTCATGATCCCTCTGCCTTCTAAGGTCTGGAGACACAGCTGGGGGAGCTGCATTCCCACAGATCAGAAGTTTTAGGAAAGTTCTGGCTCCTGTTCCTCCTGCCATGCTCAGGATCCTTCACCTAATCACTGGTTTCAGTTACAAACCAGCTTTTCCTTCTCAAGAAAAGCTGTCACTCTGGGCTGTGTTCATGTTTCCATGGCAATGGGAGTGGCAGCCTCAGCACAGGTAAATATTGGAAGCTTTTACCAGGTTCTAAAGCCGGGCTGGGAGCTGGGGTGGATCTTGCACAGAGAACAGAGAATGGGCTAAAAGCTGTATTTGTGGAATGAGGATGGAAAACCCTTAATGCCTCAGTAAGAGAAACAAAAACCTCAGGTTATCCTTAACTGCATATTTTACTCACAGGGACTTGTCTTAATGTCTTTTGAGAACATCAAAACATGTTTGGAACAGCTCCAGGGCCTTTCCAGAAGGGAGATTTCTCAGCCTTGCTCCTTTCCTGGTGACCCAGCACACCTGGACCATGTGGCCCTTGCAGTAGAGGTTTATTCAGAGATCCTTCAGTGTGACGTGTTTAAAAGTGCAGTCCTGAATTTCCAGATCACATTTAGCCCAGAGGAAGCTCATCCAGGCTCCGTAGGATTAAACCTGAGCCCTCTGGAGTGGTGTGAGCAGCTCCATAGGGAGCTCTGAGGGGGGGTCAGTTGAGATGCCAAGCCCTGGAATGGGCTCTGTCATCCCTGGTTTTTAAGCTTTTTTTCCAGAGGTTGGAAGGGAAAGGGAGAAACAGCAGGAAAGGTTGAAGTGATGCATTTACCAGAGTTCAGAGCAAACCAGATATGCACATTCCTGCACATTTTTAGTTGTCCAGGCCTGTGATTTACAGCTGAGCTGTGGGATTTCACTGCTGGGCTGTGGAACGTGTGAAACACTTGCAGCAGAACGAGGGCTGCAGACACAATCAGGTGGTGCCACTGTGCTGATGGAAATCAGAGCCTTTCCCAGGTGTCAGAGCTTTGGGAAACTGCAGTTTCAATCTCCAGTTTCGAATATTGCCAAACTAGTCCAGAAAAACAGACCAGGTTTGCTACAAACAGAAATTACAAAGCATCACTGAGTGTGAGAAAATGGCACTTGAGTGTTGAAGCTTAGAGCTTTCTGTGCTTGGCAGAGGCAAAAGTCTTTCCTGTGGTTTCTGTCTCTTTAATTATCTACCTACACTCACCTGGGTAGAATTGTCACTGCCCTTATTTTCTAACAGGCTGACAAGTGAGGGTGGAGATGCCAATCTCTTTTCACCAGTTGTTGTCCACCATAAAACCAAGTTAGAGGTTTATGATGGAGAAGGAAGACTGGAGAGGGACTTTGGACA
The DNA here is from genome assembly GCA_013397135.1 of Pachyramphus minor. Lineage (NCBI taxonomy): Eukaryota > Metazoa > Chordata > Aves > Passeriformes > Tyrannidae > Pachyramphus > Pachyramphus minor. The sequence continues at coordinate 309,428 of VYXB01000537.1, forward strand.
AGGGCCTGGAGCGACAGGACAAGAGGGAATGGCTTCAAACTGACAGAGGGCAGGGATTGGATACTAGAAAGAAATTCTTGGCTGTGAGGGAGGTGAGACCCTGGCACAGATTGCCCAGAGAAGCTGTGGCTGCCTCATCCCTGGAAGTGTCCAAGGCCAGGTTGGATGGGGCTTGGAGCAACCTGGGATAGTGGAAGATGTTCCTGCCCATGGCAGGGGGGTGGAACGGGATGATCTTTTAAGATCCCTTCCAATCCAAACCAGTCTGTGATTCAGTGACAACCTGAATAACACCTTGTTTCTTCTAAACCACCAGATTCTCCTTCAGAATAACCTGTGTGCCCATGAGGAATTCTTGGTTGTGGGGATGTCCATCTTAAATCCAAGAATCAGATGTGCACTTGACCTGCAGTCCCTGAATTGGCTCCCTGTGCAGGGACAGTGTGATGTTAAGAGGCAGATGTCATAATCCCTGTGCTGCTGGGAAGGGGTGCACGGAGAGTTCATCCTTGTGAGAGCTCCCTGGTGCTATTTTTAGTTTTCTTTCTGTTGTAGAAATATAATTGTTACTGTCTCTTTGTTCTTGTTCAGGCAGCTTGTGACCCCTTCCCTTCCCCCTGCTGGGAGACTGGAATAGTTAAAGCTTCCTAAAACACGAATGTCTTGCCCAAAATTTGGCTAAGCATAATTGAAGATTAGTTGTGAGTAACCCTTGCTAAAGGGCTAAATGAAGTTTTTTTTCCACAGAGTGGTTACACTTCAGTGCTTGTTTTTTTCCACAAGTTGATATGAATTAGACTGAAGGAGCTTCTTCTCAATGTGTGATATTAGTTTGCATTGTCATCTGTGATAGGCCTTAGATAATGTGGAAATTAAGGGAAAAGGAAGACTAGGTTTCAGTATTCCTCCAGGAAACCTGCAGGGATGCTTCCAAGCCTTAACTTGTTCAGTGTGCTGGATGAGGAATGTGAGTCTTCCTTGAGGATGTTTGCTTAAATTCTTGGATCCCCGGTTCTTTGTCCGCTTCTCCTCCTTTAAGGCCATTCTCGTTCTTCTGTGGTTTTTTTGCATTTAATTCACTACAGTCAAGGACCAGAACATTTGCTGTAGTTTTAAGTGTTCAGCTACACAGAAACCAGGCCCTGCTGCTCTGAGTCAGCCTGGCTTGTGCTGCCAGTTTATATTTGCCTTTCTTCCTTCTCACAGGTGACATCTAAAGTCACTGTAAGGCCAGAAAATGTTATGGCTTTGCTTCTCCCCCAGGTCCTGCCCTAGTTTTACTTTGTGAGTTTGACAGCACTTAAAAACTACAAATAAGATATTTTATAAGTTTCTTTAGCTGTTTGAAATGCCTTAAAGTGTTTCAAGGACAGCAATTAACACGTGGATCTGGGAAGGTTTCGTACCTGGAATTATCTTGGATGTTCATTTTCGCTGAATACATTTCAAATAGGTAACTGCCCTTGGAGCGAATGGCTGGGAAGTTTGCCAGCAAAGTTCCATTTAAACACACCTCAGGGATGTATAACATTCCATTCTGATGTAAACCTTGAAGTTCATATTTATGCTTTTTTGTGTGAAACTCGACTCTTGTCTTCAGAACAGGTGACTGAGCCACAGGTGGTGGTGGAATATGGCCGGACAGATATCGGAGTCTGACCAGATCAAGCAGGTGAGATGTTGTATTTGAGTGATGGCTCTGAAGGTCTTTTACTGCTTTGTCACGTTGAGTGACAGGTGTGGGACATGGAGAAGAAGTGTAAGTTATGATCTGAGTTAAGGCCAGTTCTACAGCAACCAAGATTTAAACATTTGACTGTTGACAAGCACAGTTTAGTATCTGATTCAAGTAGGAGCAGCATTTGGTGCTGAAATCTTCTGACCAATAGTAAGTTTTTTCCAGTGACTTGTCCTTCAGTATCAGTGTCAGCAGCTGGGCCAGGCAGGTGTGTGTAAGAAAAATTAACACAGGTTTTGTTTTTAATACTCATTGTACGGTTTTTATTTACAGTTCAAGGAGTTTCTCGGCACATACAATAAACTTACAGAAAACTGCTTCCTGGATTGCATAAAGGATTTCACCAGCAGAGATGTGAAACCAGAAGAGGTAAGTAATTGCTTCTAATGACCCTTTGGTAGAATTGCTGTTCTAACATTCCAGTTTCTGAAGCAACTGGGAGAGTTTTGATCTTTCCAGTGGCTAAAAAGCCAGGCAGGAAGTTCCACAATGGAGAGTGGGGGCCTGGCATGTTGCTGCCAAGTGAGTGTTCCAAACTAGGTTGGACAGGGCTTGGAGCAACCTGAGCTAGTGGAAGATGTCCCTGCTCATGGCAGAGGGTGGAATGAGATGGTGTTTAAGGTCCCTTCCCACCCAACCCATTCCAGGAGTAGGTTGTTGGTGCTGCACACACAGGGAACCTGCCCCATCTCTGTTGAGTACTGGCTGCTCATTGCAGTTCTGTGTCATTCCCTGAGCTGTCACTGGAGGTTCTTGTGCCCCAACTTCTGATGGATGGTGACTCCATGGACATGGAAGTTGCCTGCCTCCAGCAGATCTCCATCTTTGAACAATCCTGCTGAAATAGTTGTTTACTTACCCACATTCCTGCATTGTAGTGAGTCCTGGGAACATGGGCCTGCACAGCTCTGGCTGTTAAATCCACTGCTCTGCACTGCAGGGAGCTCCATCACGGAGTCACCTGCAGAAAACATTAAGCTCTTGATGAGATTAGTTGCATGTTTTTGCTTCTCCTCTCCTGTTGAGAGGCTGTTTCAGAGTCTAATCATTTTGTTGGTTAAAAGTCTAATAACCTTTGTTTGACTCCACTGGAAGGGAAAAAAATCCTGAAGTTATAAACCAACCATTGTTTTTGAGCATTTTCTGCCTCCTTGGAGTTCAGCTCCTCAGTGCAGGCAGAAATCACGTCTCCTTTCAGCTCTGGACAAAGCTCTCTTACTTTCAAAGACAGATTTCTTCTTTCCCTCATCTTCTCTGCATCTGCTTTAGTGGAGTTCTGTTATAATTATTATTAGGCCATAATTATTCTGAATTAAAGATTATTTAGGTCCAAAACATATTCTTAGATTCTCTGAGCAACCTGGTCTAGTGGAAGGTGTCCCTGCCCAGGGCAGGGGGTTGGAATGAGATGAGCCTTAAGGTCCCTTCCAACCCAAACCACCCCGTGATTCTGATCTGCCTTTTTTTGCTTCTGTGAGCTGCAGATTATCCATGTCTGGTAGCACAGGAGCCACCTGATAACAGGGGAACTAGGGAGAAACTTTCTTGTGGGAAGTTTTGTCCACAATTAGCCCTTACGGGATTTCTTGCAGAGCACCTGTGTCTGGCTCCTGCTGGGAACAGGACACTGGTCAAGAGGGACCACTGCTCTGATCTGGTGTTGCAATTCCTGTGTTGCTCTTTAAAGTCACAGTTTTATATTAAATACTTGAGATTAACACCTCCAGGCATCTCCTCTGGGATTCTGTACTTGAATAAACAGCTCCTGACCTCTTTCCCTGCAGCAGGTCTCCAGTGCAAGTCTGGACTTCCCAGGCACCGTGTCACAAACACCACTCCCTCTGGGAGCACAGGCTTGGGGTAGTTCCAGAATGTGTTTCCAGTGAGACTTCACTCCTGCTCAGCAGGTTTGGCTGCAGCTGATGCCAGGCCAAGGTGTAGCTCTGTGGGGTTTGGTCTTGTTCGTTTTCATCCCTTCTGCTTTTCACATCCCTTTGTTGAGCAGAACCAGAGCAGTTTTCTGTTTTTTTAAGTCATCAAACCAAGTTTGTTTGGCTTTCCTTTCTGTCCTCCTGCAGTGACAGCAAGGTTTTGAACCCTGACACAGAGTATCCAAATGGTAGAACTGTTGCTCAGAAAGAATCTCACAACTCTTCATCTACACTTAAAGAAAAAAAAACACTTTAAATTTTAAAAATTCTATGGATGGAATAGTCCTGGTATTTATTTCCCTGTCCCAGAGACTGATGTGCTCTGGTTGCTTTGCTGAAGGGTACCCAAAAATTAATAGAGCTAAGTGGGAACAAGGTCAAAAAAAGGTTAAGCTGAGCTAGCAGAGACCAGACCATAAAACACTATGTGTTTGTAAACAGAATTAAAACAAAATATATTACTTTAATAGATTTATGATTTATTGCAAAATACACAGTTTAATTTCACAAGAGGAGCCCAAGGATGAAATGGTAATATCTCCTAGATCCTAAATGTTTTCTACAGAGACTTTCATATGAGAAGGAATATTAAAAGATGTTTCAGGCATCCCTCAAAAACTAAACTTCACAATTAAACTTCCCATTTTCCACTGCCCTCATCTTGAGGCTGAATAGTACGAGATGTGCTCACCTCACTGTTTGTCCCTGGATGTGATTACATTTTGGGTCCTGGCTGGGCAAGTGTTTTAAGTATTGTTTAAAGCCTTTGTCTCCCTCTTCTTCCAGATGACCTGCTCAGACAACTGCCTGCAGAAGTATTTAAAGATGACACAGAGGATCTCCATGAGATTCCAGGAGTACCACATCCAGCAGAACGAGGCTCTGGCAGCCAAGGCAGGACTGCTCAGCCCACCTCGTTAGAGGAGAGCCCTGTGCTCAGACTTACCAAGCTGTGCCAGAACACAGCTGGGATTTCCTGCTGTTGGGATGTGTGTCCAGCAGCTTGGAACAGAGTTCCAGGTGCTGCTCAGACAGTGGGATCCATGAAGGGTTAAACAGGAAGTCAGTCATGGTGGCCTGGCCATGGAGTCTGTCTCCGAGGTCCTTTCCACTCCACAGTGATGTGGATACAGCCCCTCCCAGGGCCCACAGACTGGTGCGTTGGAATTCCAAGGGTGGTGGGAGGGTTAAACTGCCTTTTGCTGGGACTGGTTGAGATGAATCAAAGTCATATGGGAAACACACTTTTCTATTTAATTCAAATAAAATCAATGGGAGCCGGACCCAGGTTGGTATGTTCCTTCCAGAGATCCATTTTTGGGACGCTGGGAGCAGTTCTGTTTGCTGGGGGCTCTTTGCTCAGCTCCTGCAGAGTTCCTTTAGTGCTGCGTCAAGGTGCTCAGGCAGGGCTGCTCTGCCAGCTTTCCCCCAGGGTATCCTTTCCTCCTGCTTCACATTCACAGGGACACAGGGTGTCATTAACATCACTCGTGCCCCAGGCAATGCCTGTGCACTCCTTGTTTCCCTCAGGGAACTCCACAGGGTCCTCCAAACCCAGTCCTGGCCTGAGGCTCTCCAAGCACGGAGCCTGCTGGCAGCTTTCCCGCTGCTGGATGAGTCCAGGGAAGTTTGGATTAGAAGACACCCCAGCCCTTTGAAAGGACCCTGATAGCTGCAATCCCACCCTCAGGCCACTGCTGCAGGGGAATGATGGTGAACAGGACATTGTGCTTCAGTTCTGACTCACAAAACACAGGGACAAAGGGAATGAACATCAGGATCACCACTACTGAGATTCCAGGTGATGAAGACTGAACCAAAGCTGTTCCACATCAGCTGCCTGGTTCTGTTTGTAAAGGCAACACAAGGAACAGAAGGGGCAGGAACTGTCCACAGGCTTTTCTGTTCCCTTCTTCTGCTTATTTCCAGCAGTAGGTTGAATGAATACTTTCCTCTCTGGTTTTTTATTCCTTCTCAAACTCTCAGCTGTCCAGGCTGTGGATTACAGGCCCCTCATGACAGCACAGCGCCCCTGCCCCTTCCACCAGACACTGGTGTTTAAAACTGCCTCAGCTCTCCAGGGAATTCTGTTCCTGTGCCTTCCAAAGGTGGAAGAAACCCGGATGATACACCTGTGTTGTGCCCTCGCTGTAGCACAGCTGCTCCTTGTTACCTTGGAGATGGCCAAGAGCTCACTCTGAAATAGTGAAGCCTAAAAACCAGCCCAAATAAAGCAGCAAGTCTCCAGTATCCTGGTTTTTAACGGAATAACGAGCCAACAATGTCCAGATTGTTTGCTGCAATCAGGCCACAAATGTTATGGCCATCAGAATCCACAGTAAAGGGTGAAAGCTTTCCTTAAAGCTGGCATTTGTTAAACATTTGAAAGTAATCCATGATGGAGAATTTCCATTTGATCTTCATGTGCAAAAAGGTGCTCAGAAAAGTGACTAAAGAGGTTCATTGATGGCATTGGAGGATTTTCATGTCTCCTGGGCAAAGTGCCTTGAGACTGAATTGAGGGGGATTAAAATAATGATTTTCTCTCATTTCAGTATTTGGGGGTAGGAAAACAGTTAAATATTTATTAATACAGATTTCCTGTACAAAAGGTTAAGCAAGTGTTGGAGGGACTGAGTTAATAAATTACTTACTTTCAGGTCTGGATAACCAGTTTTGTCCAAGCTCTGTTTTGCTCCAAAATTGTTGTAATCTTTCAAATCCAAGTGGCTGGTTGAATACAGATGATACAAATACATTTCAGCTCGGAAATAAAGTGTATCCCTGTAACTAAAGCGTCCAGGTGGCGCAGGAAGCAACAGGGAAAACTTTCTTAACAGATTAACTTGCTTTGCTGAGGTTTAACTTCCCTTTGCTTCCCTGACAAGTTGGCACATCCTGATGGCCGCCCCAAATTGTGTCGCTGGAAAAGATCTCCCAGTACCCACGTTTTCTCTCCCAGTGGTACATTCCAGCCTCTATGGAATGGCTTAATCTGGAGGAGTCTCCATCCCTCTCCACAGACTGGGTTGGGTTGGAAGGGACCTGAAAGCCCCTCTCATTCCAACCCCTGTCACGGGCAGGGACACCTTCTGCTGGACTGGGTTGCTACAAGCCCCATCCAACCTGGCCTGGATATTGTTCAGGGACGCTCTCCTGAAATAGCCTCAAGTTTACAGGGTATAAGGAAGTGCACAGCCAAAATTGGAATAAAAATGGGATTATGGCTTAGTGCCTGGATCCTGAGGGAAAGGCAGCAGCATTTCAGCTGAGGTGTGTGGGGAGGAGGTGAATCAGCACTCCTGAGGTGCAGGAATTCAACCAATTCTGAAGGAAGTAGGAGCAAAGGGTGGAAACAGTGTTTCTGAGGAAGGGATACTGAGAAAGCTGTGGAAAAAGTGAGCCAGAGGGGAGGTGGGAAGGGAGGGAACAGGGACGGCAGCCTGCCAAAAACTGCCTGGATGAAACTGAGCTGGTAAACAGACACTCACTGGGAGCTGTTCACTGCAGCAGAGGCAGGAACACAGATCCTTCCTTCCCAAAGGAGGTGCCTGCACCCAAAGGCTGGAAACACACGCAATTCCTGTCAGCCCACAGAGAGCAGAACCCTTCCAGCAGGGTCAAAGCAGAGCCCTGGACATCAGCGGTGCCGGCAGAGACATTGGATCACTCAGCTGGAAGATTATAATAGAGGCTCCTTGGATTCTGTCCAGGGTAAAAGCAAAGCCCTAATTGATGTCATCCCCTGCTGAGAGGCCGCAACCGCTGAGCTCTGCTGCCGTTCGGGGAGGCAAATCCCCGGCTCTCGGACGGACCTGGCTCGGAGAACCGGAGCCAGCACGTGGCATTTGAGGAATCTGAACTTGGGAAGTCCATTAAGCTCAGCTCCCAAATCCCTTGAGTGAGTGTGGCCCAAACTCTAAAACCTGTAAAAGCAATTAGAGCTTGTGACATTTAAACCTGAGCCTGCACCCTGAGTTTCCAGCAGACAGTATGCAAAGAACTCTACCAAGTTACAATTCTGCTTAACCTTAGAATGTTTTACAAATTGTGTTTTACCTTAATTCCATGCTTATTGTTTTGGTGTCAGGCTCCGTCTGTGAACACCCAAGCATTCAACATTCAAGCTTTAGTGGTTCAGGCTGTAAAATGATGGTCACATCTTTTCCCAGGATTTCTCACCCACGGAAACAGATGTAACTGAAAGACATACAAAAAGACCCTAAATTGCTCTTAGATGTCCACACTTATACAGTGCTTGAACAGCCCGTGGTTGGTTACAGTTTTTTATCCTGTAACTCCTTTCCCTCTAATCCAAGGGAAGGTGAGAGGGCTGCAGAGGGAGCTGGGCTCACTGTACATATCCAAGGAAGTGCACCTGACCTATCACCAGCTGTTTATGTAACACAGCAGAGAGCTTATCTAAATTTCAAATAATTAAAGTAGAAATCCAGTTTGGGCTATTTCTGTATTTTACAGATCCTGCCCTTACTGGGAGATAGAACTGGATACTCTTCCCCTCTCCTTCTGCCCAAGCCCACATTCCCTGTGTGTGCTGCTGCCCCAGGGATCTGCCAGGAACTCCAAGGTGGGGCTGAGGGAAAAGGGTTTCAAGGCTTCACAGCCAGGGATGGTCTAACCCCCTTATCAGCAGGAAAGGGGTGCTGGCCACCTCTCCTGCTCTTTCTTCTGCTCGGATCTCTGGGAGAAAGTGCCTCTGTGTCCCACACAATACTTGGATTCTATGGGGACAGTGGCAGGGCCTGAGGAGGAGAAGAGCTGTGGGACCTCGGTGTTATCCCTTCCTACCTTGGGACCTACTGGCTCTCCCAGCCCCTTTGTGGGAATCCCCATCCACTGATCCCCCTGTGGATTGTCCCTTCCCCTCTGGGGTCCCTCCCACGATGGTGACAGGAGCGGTGGGTTCTTCACTGATGGAGAGGAAGAATGGACATTACAACATTTTTACAGCAACACCTGGGATTAGATCACAGGAAGTACATTATTGACTACCTCTTGAAATGAAACTGCTGCTTTATTTCTGTCCAGATTGCACCAGAGTGGCCAAAAGGCACGGGGAGGTGGCTGGGTCACAACACAAGGCACCTGGAATATCCTGGGGCACCAGGAAAGGGGCAGGATCCCCCTGGAATGTTCTGAGACATGGAGACTCCTGAGGCACAGGGGGGGCTCAAAGCCTGTACTGACCTGCCAAAATGCACACAGGGGCTGCCTGAGCCTATGGAAAGGCCACGGGGAGTCCTGGGGCATCCCAAAAGGCTGTTCCTCAGCAGGGTTTTCCTTGGATGCTGCCTTGGCAGAAAAGTGATGAGACACCAGAGAGTGGTGGGTGATGGGGAGTGGGCAGGTGGGATGTGCCAGAGCCAGGACCAGCCAAGGCCTTGGATCAGGAACACATAGGACAAGGACAAGCAGCCCATGTGGGGAGGAAAGCTGGGCAGGCACCAAGGGGCCTCTGCCCCTTCCCTAGCCCAGGAGGATGAGGTGGGCTTGGCCACTGGGGAGGAAACAAGGACAGACTGAGCCCCAGGGGAACAGAGCCTGCGTGGGGTCTGATTCCTGGGCTAGGACAGTGTCCCTGCCCACGGCAGGGGGGTTGGAACTATGTGCTCCTTAAAGGTTCCTCCCAACCCAAACCACCCTGTGATTCTCCAGAGACAAGAGAAGAAAATATGGGTTGATTTGGAAGAGGAGAGAACACATTTCACTGCTTGCCCACACCCCCCCAGCTCCTGGGGAAGGCAGGACATTGCAGGGGATGTGTCCCTGTGTGCTGGGACATTCCAACAATAAAAGCTTTATGTGAAACCAGCTCCAGGCTGCCTGTAACACCAAATGATTGTTCAAAGACACAGAGGTGTGTTACCCTGCCCAGGGATGCTGCAAAGTGCCTCTGAACCAAAGAGAAATCACACTCTTGGTAACTGTTCAGAGTTCTCCAAAGAAAAAGCAGGAAACAAGGAGAGCTGCAGCAGCAGCAGCCGAGCCTCAGTCACAAAAACCAGCCCCCTCCTGCACTGCCCGTGAATAACATTCCCATAATTATTCCCACAGGATTAAGTGGGGCTGCTCTCACAGTCTGAGCTAAAAACTACCTGCACAGATCAACATGAAATTTTGCTCCTTACTAGTTCCACTGCCAAAGCACTTCCATGTCAGAGAGGGGCTCTCCTGCCCTCCTCAGCCACTGCTCCTGAGCTTCCACCCCTCCCTCCATGCCACTGGGATGGCACACAGTGGTCCCTTGCAGGGGGAGAAGCAGAGCATGAGCAGAAGGAATCAAGGGCTTGTTTCTTTTTTTTTTTTCATCTTCTATTTTTTCCCCCTTTTTAAATAGCTTTGCACTTTCCCCATTCACAAGGGAAGACATTTTCAGGAAATAAAGGAGAATCAAGAGAGCTGGTTTCGAGCTGCACATAAACAAGTGCCTGGTTAAAAACGAAAGAAAAACCACTCTTGTGCAATAAAACAAAGTGTTCCACACAGATTCCACATCTCACCCCTCCTTATGAAACTGGCAGAGCTGGCAGGAGCTTGGCAAATTAGGTCAAGCTGTACCCAGATGAGGGATTAGAAAGGAGGAGTTTAGAAATAGCTGAAGACGCCGCCTGGGATGGGAACGTGGTCGGGATCCTCTGAGGAGCAGAGAATCCCTGAAAACACAGCACTGCCCCTCACCAACAGGCTCAGGGTGAGAGTCAAGCAGGGCAGTGACAAACCTGCAGGTTTTCACAGTGTAACAGAGCTCTGGGGCTGGAAACACTGAAACAGAGACAGTGAGGCTGCAAAGCTGCTGTGGTTGCTGCACTGAGGGAGCTGAGCTGGGAGGTAAAGCCAAGTGTCATCAAAAACACTTGTCCATGTTTGAGAACTATTGGTCCAGGAGAAGCAACAGCACAGGGGTGATAACTGGGGTGAACAGGGAGCTGCAGCAGCACCAACCAGCACAGCTCTGCTCTGAAACAAAGCAGGGTTCCTCTGGAAGGGGAAGGAGCAGGAACAGCAACATGAACAGCAGAGGGAATTCAAAACAAAGACACCAGAAAAGCCCTGTTCCTAGCAAGGTCTGCTCTCACAACCATCACTGCCTTATCTTTTCAGTTCTCCTTCAGTGACCACATAGTGTTTGTCACTGGGCTGTGGCTGATCACAAAAAACTCAGCACTCAAGGCATTAAAACCAGCACATCTTCAGACCAGTAACACAAAAAACTGAATTTCCATATTCCTCCAAAGCAATCGATGGGACTAATAAATCCCTGTGGATTTGGGGAACTCACAGATTTCCAAAACCCCATGAAATCCCAGATACTTAGTGGTAACTAATAAAGGTAAGTTTAAACTCTCAGAGGGACCTTTTAAAAAAAAACATCCTATTTGGTGTTTAGGTAATATGGGAGAACGACAGGTTCTCTCAAAATTTGAGAGCAATAGCTCAATAGTGTGAGCTAATTACAAAGTGTCTTTTTCCTAAGCCCTGGAATTACAGTGAGTCAGTCTCTGGCAACATCCCCTTTGGTTCCACTGCCTTATGATGCTCCTCACATCTCCAGAGGTGGCCTTTATCCTGCAAATAATAAAACCCCAAGTACAGAGAAGTAAAAATAACCGAGATTTTAGTGCATTATTTCTGCAAAGGCAAGAGCACAGTGAACAGCTCAATAAAAGTTTTGTTAACACATTTATCTTTTGTCTCAGCTGCTAAATCTGGCTCTCAGCTCATGTCAGATTCGCTTCAAGCCATCAAACCAAACCTGCTCTTTTCTTAAAAAGGAAGACAACAGCACTTCTTAGACTTAATGCTGTAAAAGAATTCCAGTAGATGCTGCCCAGAAAATCCATTTGGCTGCCTCAGCCATCCAAGAGTACTTTTTAATGGGAAAAAGAACATGTTACAAGAACATTCATTTTTTTTTAAGTGTGAAATTCCACCTGTCTGGAGAGAGAAGGATTTCTCAGCAGTGGATGGTCTGGCTGAGGCACAGGAGTTGACAATCCTAAGATTCAGATTCTCTTTCCAGGTCCACATCAAAGCCTTCCTGAGTAATTCTGGCAGCCATTACTACATGGTCCCCTCTACATAAAATAATATGCAGCTATTTCTAAAATTTCTGCCCATTCTAATACTGCATCTTTAAAAAAAAAATTAAACTCAAGCGTGCACATTACCACAAAAAGTGATTTAATCACCTTTTCTGCTGCTGTCCTTCAAATTAAAGATTCTCTGCTCCCATGAAGGTCAGACACATTTTTTACTTCATGAAGACACGGATTTCTTTGCCCTTATTATGCTTTTCTTTCACTGATAATTACTACTGGAAATCTGCTTAACCTCTGTTGAAATAATGGCTTGTTATTATTGTTCTGACATCTGTGTTCCTCCTGCCTCAGCTGTTCAGACAGATTAAGCAAGAGAAAAGTTTCTCAGACACAAGAAATCTGATGGAGGAGCCAAAACCAAGCAGAGAATTAACTGGGTGTTGCTGAACTTTCACATTAGGGAGAAAATAGAAACTCACCAACATGCAGCTGACACACTTCATGGAATGAAAGTAAAAACCAACTCAAGTAGGAAAATGAACCTTTTCTTACCTTATGTCCTTGCATGCAAGTTTTTTTCCAGCTTTCAGATACAAAAATAAGGTATCTGCCAGAAATCTGGCAGTTCTATCAATTGCAGGAGGTGAGGGAAGAGTCTGATTTTCTTACAGCCCTGTTGTTTTTAACAATTTTAACACTATTTGATAGCATAATTTTGTTCTAACCTCCTAAGCAAGCTTGAAATAAAACAAGTATCATTTAGAGGAAAAACTGTAGGAGAGACCAGGAGGCAGGAGAACAGCACAAAGGCTGCCAGGAGGATGCTTGATTTTTGCTTGTTCTTGCAAACACTATACCCAATCTCTTCTTTGAAAAAATCCCAAATCTGTATAATCATAATTCTGTGGCTTCAACAACATAAGCTTTCATCCAAGGGAATGGAAGATGCTTTGGAATTTATTTTGTCAACAAAGCATCAATAAAGGGATTACAGTGAAGTTAGAAATCATAGATCTTACTAGGTTTTCTTCTTGATTCCACCTTTAATCCAGGATAACCCAGTGATACCCAGTGAATCTTCTCTTCCCTGTGGTTTTTTTAAACATTACAGGAAACTACTGTAAAAATCTACTGAATAAACTAGTTCAATGATCTGCTCCTTCCCAGAAGGAGAAAACCAGTGACATGCTGGAGGCTTTGCCAGCCCACCTTTTCCTGCAGGTTTTGTGTCCTGCCAGAGTAACAAAGTCAGTTGTGCTTTTTGGGGCTGTGGGTGTTTCCACGAGCCCAGTGCAAGTGAGCAGGTGGGAAGAGAAGTGAGGAAGCAAATTCTCTACGTCCAGGAGCAACCAACGACCCCTCAGGATGGTTTCCATGTCTTATGGAATCATACCTTCAGTCTTTAAACACTCCTAAGAGACAGGGAGCAGCAGTCAGCTGGGAACACACGCTGGGACGGGCTCAGCTCCTCCATCCTCGGTGCTGAGTGTGTGTTTGTGCCTGTTTGAGATCTCACAGGGTGTAGACAGGTTAAGATATCTGCACAAGATATAATTAATCCTGTTATTTCACCAGATTTGCAGTTTCCTTCTGCAAATATTAAACATGTGACCCGTGTTGCCTCCTTTTGAATGAGTATAGCTTTTTATTCGTAGCTATTGTAATATTAACAGTAAAAGTTAGCTCTGGAAAAAGTCTTTACAGTAATTTATGGAGATTAATTTTCCTATTTAGGTTAAGCCCAGACATTTACAAGAACAATCACTTAAATAAAAATAGAATATAAAGCCTATGTTTAAAACATGGCCTTTATTAGCGCTGTCTAGTGAGCTCCATATTTATCTTACATTGAAATAGTTCTGCTTTGCTTAAGAAAAGACAGAAAAAGTGCATTTACAAGAGTACTTTTTCTTTAATTTTTTTTTCTGCGAAAATGGAAGGAATCGGAATCACAAGTTGACAAATGTTGCAAAATGAGATTTCAAGAAACATCAATTTTAGTAATGCTACGCCATCACTAGTGTTTCCTTCTGACCCTCTGCCGTGTGAACCAAATATCCTGATATACAGTCTAGAGCATCTATGGTTTTACTCTACAGCATATTAAACACAGAAAAAGGGGCTCACACCCCCCCTTTCAATGTACAAACATGGATAAAAAAATCGATTAAAAAAATCACTTTTATACATAATGTATATGCAAACTGTCTTAAATACATGGTTTGTTTTTTCTTTTTTGGAAGAGTTATTTACAAACTGCATCTGCCCGTGGGACAATCCACAGACAGAGCACACACAGCTGCTTTTTTACTTTATTGTTGCATCTCAACTTTGGGAGATAAGGAATTATTTTTTTCGGCAGTACAGCAAACAGAAGAACTTGCGACAAAGGATCTTAAGGGCAACCCAAGAAATTTTGTTCCTCCAAACAAGGTTTAAGTACTAGGACTGCCAAAGTCTCCAAAATCAAGTTTAGTTTAAGCCAGATGCCCACTGACAGATCTGTGTGGGGGAGGACACGTAGACAGACCCATTGGAAGTACAGGAATGGCTACTGGATAACTCCTCCTGAAGAGCCAGAACTGAGAAGGATGTTTTTTATCCAAAGAGTGAACTAACCTAGAATTTTTTTTTTCCAATTTTATTAATATTTTAAAAAATACATAAAAATACAACATCCAATGTCTGAATAAATATATTTAACAAGTTGCAAGATACCTTATTTTACACAAAAATTTCAGCTTTAGAAATCTTGTTAAATAACTTCATTGTTGTTATATATTTCATTTTTCGTCTTTTTGTAACAAAATAAAAACTCTGAAATTACATAGAAAAAAGACAAAATATTTTTGTCAAGGGATAAGATAGTCCACTGAAAACCTATTCACAATTCCACTGTAAACATTAATAAACATTAAAATATTTGCATAATTGTGTGCTCAAAAATCCTATAAAAAGTGGAAGACTTATTACAACTGTAGTTTTCAGTCAACTACACTTCCTTTCACAATTTATTTTGTCCCATTTACACCTTTAGAACTGGGCACATTGCTGAACACATACTTTGGCAGTTCTGTATAGCAAGTGCTTCCACGAAGAGGAACTACTCACCAAGAGTTACCTACAGCTCGGTGAAAGTGCAGCAGCTACTCAGTTCTTTTGGGTAATTAATACTCTGATGTCTGCTTGGTGCACTTGCTTTTTTTAAGATCACCCTAGAACACCTGAATGCTTCATTGGACATAACTTTTCAAATTTGGTAAGTGCCCTTTCTCTGCGTTAAGAAAAAAAAAAAATAAACACAAACAAACAAACAAGAAACAAACAAAAAAATAAAATAAAAAAAAATAAAAGAACAAAAAAACAAACACGTTTACAAGGATGTCACGTTGTGCCTACAAACCTTCAGTTACCAATGAGCTTAAGTTCTCTGAACAGTAAATTAAACAGAAGAGGGTGGGAGGGGAGAACAGGTACAGTCCAGCAGTGGAAGTGTGTACAGGATATACTTGGCAATGTCAAACCAGCTGAGTGCTTTCTGTGGCTGAATTTCAGGATTTATGTCCATGGCAGCAAGTTGCTGGCAAGGCAGAGAAATGTGTATCACCTGCATTCGACAGCGAGCACGTTCTGGGGAGGAGAGGAGGAGGATGGGCTCATTCCAGTGTCCGAGGAGGCAGAGGACATGGATGCTCCTGTATGTGACACTGAACACACAAAACAACGCATCAGCACGAGATTATCACAGCACAGCTCACAGTGATGGGTTTCCTTGGTTATTATGTTGTTTAAAAAGCAGCAGCACAATCACAGAGCACAGATATTTCTGGCAACTGCTTTCACTGCTCTGTTCACAGAAGCTGGATTAACCTCACCCATCTACTGAGAGATAACTGAGGGGAGTCACTGCCCTGACTGAAAACTCAAACCAAGCTTGCACTAGGAAGCTCAAGCTTCTAATATGTAGTTATAAAACAGTCAGTAAATATTTCTGTGGGGTTCAAGTTCTGAAAAGCCAAAAATATCCTTTCTAAATATGTATACAAATGCTTTTTTGAAAAATATTATTGTTTAAACTCCAGTTGCATTCAGCTATGCATTTTCAAACAAATTAACTTCTCATGGGAAGCAAAAAGCAAATCTCGGAGTTACCTTCTCTGTCTTTCTTTTTCAATCTTTTCCTTCTCCTGTCTATGGTTGCTACTTCTGACTTCAAGGACATGTAGTATTTTCTTATCTCCTGCAGTTTTTCTTGTAAGAAGGAGATCCTTTCAGTGCTGCTCATATTGTCCAGTTCATCTAAAAGTGGGAAGAAAAAATAGCTTTATGAAGGCCATTTTTAACAAATCTTAAATGGATATAAGACACAGCATGAGAGGTGACACACTTCCACAGTTATGCCATAAAAAGCCCATCCCTAATTTAGAATCCCAAAATTTGCACGCTTTTTTCTTTCAGAACAAATTTTCTTCTAAATTCCTTCCAATTCAAGTCATTTAAAGAATTCTTACTGAGCTGGAAACTCCACTTGTAGACTCTGGGTGAAGCATTTTGGTGGTGGTGCTTCTCCCTGTGTTTATCCTTCTCCCCATCTTTGATGTGAGGGGAAATCACTCTGGCAGGAGACCGAGAAATCTTCTGTGGTTTGGCTGCGTTGATGTGTTTTACAGGAGTACATTTACTGGAACTGTCCAGCACAGGAAGGTCTTCACTGTCACTACTTTGTCCTGCAATGAGAAGAATTTAATTTGGACTTTAAAAAAAAAAAAACACAACTCCACCTTGACATTTTAAAACTAGTGGTTGTAGTAAAAAGCAACGATAAAGGAAAAAATGCTGCTTCTTGCTCAGAAGATCCCAGAGTGCACCCAAGGGAAAACCATCCCAGATTCCATGTGTAACATCAGACACAACATGCACTGAACTCTCACGTGTTGCAGGAGAATTCCAGGGCTGACTAGGCCTAGTTAAAAAGTTGAAAGTAAAATTTCTTCACATAAACAGTAAATAAACTCATCAAAATTAGAATATTAGAGCACTGATAAATTATCTTAAATCACCTATTTTGGGTTTCTAACATAAAGCAGACACTGGAATTTCTTTCTTAGAAGATTAACCCTGCATTCCTAAAGGTAGGTAGCAAGTGATTGTAAATAGTGGCCAAATTGCTTTATAAATCTAAAGGAACAGTTCTAAAACAAGATAAAAGCATAAAAATTTAACATGTAACAGAAAACTCCAAGCTGATACATTCAAATATTTCAGATCCCCACACTAACTGCCAGGTTTTCCACAGGCATGTCAAATATGTCTGAATATTGTATGTCAGATCATTAATATTTTAGTTTGATGTTTAAAGATAAAACAATGCTGCTGTGAGAGGTAAAACCATTGACTCACTCATACAATCATCACCAAGAATTCTGTGATAGGACAAGAGGGAATGATCTTAAGCTGAAGGAGGGCAGGGTTAGGTGGGATATTGGGAAGGAATTCTTGGCTGTGAGGCTGGTGAGGCCCTGGCACAGGTTTTCCAGAGAAGCTGTGGCTGCCCCATCCCTGGAAGTGTCCAAGGCCAGGTTGGATGGGGCTCAGAGCAAGCTGGCAGGGGGTGGAACTGGAGGATCTTTAAAGTCCTTTCCACCCCAAATCACGGAATGTGATTCTAATATTAACAGTAAAATGTTTTTCTGCATTGGAATATTTTAAATGGCTTCTTTTCTATAAAGTTACCCAGCTTCCCAGTCAAGTTACCCAGGGGGTTGGAATGAGATGATCTTTAAGGTCCCTTCCAACCCAAACTAGTCTGTGAATCTATGGAGAATGAGCTACAGAACCATAAACCTCCATATTTCTATAGCAAGTTAGAAAATAGCCACATACTTGAAAGAAAAATTTCCTTTGGCTGCAAAGCTGTTTTTCAGCATCAAACATTTTTCTGTACTTCATAAATGGCAATTTCCCCCCCCCACCAGAAACACCTATTGTAAGACTTTAAAGTTGCCCTCTCCCAAAATACATAACCACTCTAACATACAAAAATCAGCCTAATGGTAAATGTTAAGTAACTGCTAATATACACAATTAGTAATTTTGCCTAAGTAATACAAACTAGCCAAGAGATTCCCAGTAACTCTGCTACCACAGAGCTCAGAAATTCCCTCCAGTTGTTCACCACCAATAACCACGATGAACAAAAATGATAAACTCCGATAGGGAAGTCCCTGTCAGGGACAGGAAGTCCCCTTTGCAGGAAGTTCCCTGCAAATAGTGGGTGCCAGTGAGAATAGTGGGCTCTTAATCCATGTTTACAGGCCAGGAGAACCTTTCCCCACCTCCCCTCCAGGAATGTACCTGTTCCATTCTTTTCATTTTTGGCTGCAGTGCTGGTTCGCTTTGGAGTTCGCTTTTGTTTTTTTGCCAGTGTTCCACTGTTGCTGTCACTGGGTCTTTTTTGACCTACATGAGAAGGAAAAAAAAAACAAAAAAACCAAAAACAAAACACAAGACAACTCAAATATTTCTGCTTCTAACAAGCTCTTTTTATAAGCAAGACAGAGAAATTTAAAACCAGACAGGATAAGACAGTTGGGGCTGTTCAGCCCAGAGAAGAGACGGCTCTGGGGAGATCTCAAAGCCTCTTCCAGTGCCTAAAGGGGCTCCAAGAGAGCTGGAGAAAAACTTTGGACAAGGGCCTGGAGGGACAGGACAATGGGTATGGCTTCAAACTGACAGGGCTAGATGGGATATTGGGAAGAAATTGTTTGCTGGGAGGGTGGTGAGGCCCTGGCACAGGTTGACCAGAGAAGCTGTGGTTGCCCCATCCATGGATGGGTTCCAGGCCAGGTTGGATGGGGCTTGGAGGAACCTGGTCTACTGGGAGGTGTCCCTGCCCAAGGCAGGGGGGTGGAACTGGATGGGCTTTAAGGTCCCTCCCAACCCAAACCATTCTGTGATTCTACAACCAGAAGATAAAACCAACCAACAGCTTTTAGCAAAACCAGACTTAAGACAACTCTGGAAATGATTACAGCAGGGAGTGACTTTTCCCGGGAATTGCTCACCTTTCTCTCCCACCTCTCTCTCTTGCACAGCAATACTACAGTTGCTTGATGTGGTGCTGGCTTCAAAGCCATTGACGGACTCACTCTCACAGAGCCCCTCCTGGGACTCCTCAGCCACACTGTCCACCTCGATGGTCACGTCGCTCTCGCTCTTGACGCTCCGCGACTCGTCCTGGCTGAGGGCCAGGGGAGAGGCCACCGGGAATCCCGAGGGGACCACAGCGGGGGGTAAGGCAGAGGGATGGGAGTTTGGAGCACTGGGGTCTGGCTTTTCTGCTGCTGTGTCCTCACTGCTGCCCTTCTCCTTCTCGTCCAAGTCATCCAGGTCCACCTCATGGCACAGCAAAGTCTCAGGACCGATCTGGGGCATTGCGTCGTCCTCGTCTTTTGAGGGAACGTTCTCGTTGGCCTCAGCGGGACGCTGGAAGTTGTCACTCCTCAGTTCCTGCCCGTGTGGGGCTGATTCCGCCACCAGGGATGGCATCTCCTCGTGTCCAGTTCTGAGGGACTCCTCAGCATTCATGCCTCTACATTCCTCTGCTCCAGTACATTCATTGGTCCTCTCTTCAGACACAATATTTGGCACTTCCATCTCACTCTCTCGCCGATTCCTCTTCTCGGGTGATGCCTGTTCCAGAGTTTTCCTTTTCAAAAGCTTCTTATCTTTCGTGGAAGGTTCTGTCTCACTTTCAGTAGTGCTGGAACTTTCTTTACAGTCCAAGGAAGACCCATCTAACCTTTCAGGTTCTGTAAGAGATTCATTTGCTGCCTCCTCTTGGCCTCCTGGCACAATCTTTGCGTTCTCTAGAGAGGGATCTTTTGTCTTGCTCCTTCTCCCTTTTCCCTTGGGTGATTTTTCAGCCTCTCTTTTGATTTCTTCGATTTGATCAGTTTTATTTCCAAAAATCTGAACTATTTGTTCACTTTCCTCAACTTCCAGTTTCAGTGTTTCTAGTGGCTGCACTTGAGTCCTGTCGTTTTCTTTCAGTGCATGAGGGATCTTTGGGTTCTCTTCATCGAGCTTCTCATCACGGAGTTTTTCACCTTTTTCCAGTTCTGAAGTTTCTGGAGAAAATTCTTCATTCAAATTCTTTTCAGATGACTCATCTGCTTCACTGTCAGATGTGCCAGAGTCTAAAGAAATTTCAAAAAGAAGCAAACAGCACCCTAAATAATTAATTACAACACAATTTCTCATTTGAACCACACAAAATCTCTCTCTTTTCAGTAATCTAGGGTGTTACATCAGTTTAAAAAATCCTGCATTATTCAACACAGTTGCTACAGTTCTTATTTTTACCTAATATTTCTATGAAACTGCAATATTAGTGGTACTGTCAGAGTCAAAGGAGCATCTGGGTGATGATTTTGGTCACACGATTTAGTTCATGTCTGTAATTCTCCTGCTACTATTTCCCAGATAAGTCAATAAAAATGAATTAGTTTACAGTAGCAAAAATAGTTTTACAGATTCCCACGATCTGGGATCTACCTGTGGATGTTGCCCCTCCCATCTGAGATTACAAAACCAAAGATCAACACTGCTCCCCTCTCCATGCAGCCCCAAACAGGAGAAATAAAAACCAAAATCAAAAATAAAACCCTTCTAATAATGGGGACATTCCATTGCTAAACTTCTGTGCAAGTGATGCACCACACACAGACCAAGCATTGGTAGATTGACTACTCAGGGTAGGAGATTATTCAGGGACCTGCACTAACAATGGTTTCACTTCGGTTCTTGCTCAGAGAGGCTTAGAAATATCAAAAATGTTGCTGCCATTTGTGTATAATTAACAACTCTGCTGGATGATGTAGCACTGAGGCTGAGGACTTAATTACCACAATACAGACTGTCATTATTTCACTGGGTTTGGCCTGTTCAATATCAGGATTGAAAGGCTCTGGCTGAAGAATATGGAATGATTTGTACAGTCGTTTCCATGCCACAGCTCTCCTGTGTGCAAACTGTGCCCCCTCAGCAGTGTCAGCTCAGCTACTTCCTCAATAAAGTTCACAAGGAGAAAGAAAAAAAAAACAAACCAAAACAAAAAACAACGACAACAAAAAAAAAAAAGGTAAAAAAATGCATTAAAAAAAAAATCAAACTTCTTTTGAGAATGGTACTGAAAAAACCTCCAAAGTATACACAGGACTGAGATCACTCACCGTTTGATCCTCTATCAGAATCAAACATTCCTGAGCTACGTCTCGTCTGCCTGCGAGGTGTTGCTAAAATTAAAAACCGAGAGGATTAATTTTTATGGAGTTAAATCTGCACCAAAAAAAAATTTTAAAAAAATTCTGTTTTCTCTCAGTGCTGGTGCACTGCCTGGTTAATCAGGACTGCAAGGCTCTGCCAGGGCAGTGCCAGCCCCACTCACATGCACCTCCACGCCAGAACACGAGTGCACAGAGGCACCTCCGGTTCCGTCTGGGAATGGTGGGGGATCAGAGTTGTTCCGTGCCCCTCTGGCTCCGGATTTACCTTCACTGTTGGGTGTTTTGGATAAGCTGCAAGATGTGTTGGATGGAAGAGTAGATTTCAGAGGGGGTCGCCCACGCTTGGATTTTTGTTTCTCCTCCTCCTTCTTCTCGTCCTTTTCACCGTCTTCTTTGCTCTGAGGGGAAAACAAGGAATTTTTATTGAAGTTTCATTGCTGGTCATCAAATCCTTTCTCCTTCTCCTCTATTAAAAATCTAGACTGTTGACTCAATTTTCTTTTTTAAATAGAGGGAAAATCAGTGAATTTTTGTTCATGTTTTTTTTTCACTGCTGATCATCAAAACTTTTCTCCTTCTTCTCTATTAACAAAACAGACCATGGACTGTATACCTTCTTTTTTGAATAGAGGGGAAAACTATGAATTTTTTTTAATGTTTTTTCACTGCTGATCATCAAAACTTTTCTCCTTCTTCTCTATTAACAAAATAGACCATGGATTGTATAAACTTTTTTTTTTAAATAGAGGGAAACCCAATGAATATTTCTTAATGTTTCATTGCTCATCACCAAAACTCTCCTCCTGCTCTATTAAAAAACTACACCATGGACTGAATAACCTTTCTCTTTTTTTTTTAAATAACCTTTTTTTTCCCCCCCAGTCATTAAATATTGTACTACAAAAAACTTATGGAGATAATTACTTTAGTTTTTTTCTTCTGTTTTCTCTTTGGTCCTCCTTTGTCCACAGGCCAGATAATCCGATCAGCTTTCACCCACTCATCGTATCTAAAAGGGAATAACAACACGCTGTTATCACTCATATCACAGAAAAACGTTGTCTGAATATGAGGATTAAAAGACTAAATTATGGAAAATATTTATTATTGAGAGGTAGGGAAAATTCAAGGCCAGGTTGGATGGGGTTTGGAGCAACCTGGGCTAGTGGAAGGTGACCCTGCCCACGGGAGGGTGAGGAACTGGATGGGCTTTAAGGTCCCTTCCAACCCAAACCGTTGCATGATAGCAGAGCATGGATTTACAGACACAGGCAGTACCTTGCACTAGAAAGATGAATTGCATTTCTAGCCCCTAAAAAAATAATTATGGGATGGGGGAAGGAAGGCAGAAACTTCCCTGCCTCTTGCAGCACAGCACTGGAACTCAGGGGACTGGGTCAGCTCTCAAGTGTGGCAGTTATTTCACAGGTTTGGAACATCTCAAGTTATATACCAGAAGTGCTGTATTTTTAAAAAGTATCAATTTTGTGGCATTTTTGTCTATATAATCACAATGCTCTTAATATCAACAGCCAAATAATCCATTTCTACAGCAGTGTTGCATGTAAAGATTGGCTGCCAGAAACATTTGATATATTTTTTTCTGTAGTTTCTTGCTGCTTGGCCCTCTCCTCCCCTCTGTACTGTTCACAACCACAGTTAACATTCAGTACAACAATATATTTTGTTGCCAAAATTCTAGTGCTTCATACACTTAATTTTAGATGTTTCCACCATTAGCAATGACTCCCTTAAATAAAAAAAAGTCTGATAGTGCTGACACAATAAAATTCAGGGATACTCCTGTAAGGAGTGAGGATTACTAAGGTGAGTGGAAACTTGGAAACACAGAAGTATATTCTGACATTTCAATGCAATACCACAAAAAAAATCCCTAACATTGAAAAGTTATGTTGATAACTGAATTTGGAGCCACATCACTGATCACATCTTTCCCTTTACTTCCTTAAAACCAAACATTCCTTTTGCAAATAAGCCTTTCAACAGAGAAATGAAAGGCAGTTTTCCTCCTCACCTTACATTCCAACCGTAGTAATGAACTAAATATAAAACTTCTCCATCATCAATTTCTGTGCTTTTAATACTGGCTTCATAAATTTTTTGAGTCTTTCCACGTCCATATTTTACTTTCACTTTGGTTCCAGTCAGGCAGGGTTCTGTGTCCTCCTCATCCTCTTCACCTTCTGATTCTCCTTTGTTCTCAAGTTCCTCCCTGCAGTAAAATGTATTTAAAATGCCCACTAATTAGTGACAATGATGTTTTAACATTTAATGAGTGTAGCCAAGCTACTACAAAGAAAAAGGCTGCAAGTAAAATTCTTTTCCTTTTCTGCACCCTGCACTGCCTCTGAAGCTGGCCTGGACCCAGGGTGAGTACCAGAAATACCCAGAAAATGGTAATTTAAACTCAATTTATTAGGTGTACAACAATCTCAAGGCCTAAAGATTATTTTTTAAATTAACATTTTGATAATACATGGAGGAATAAGTTAACTCAGTGTTTGGCTCCTCAGTAAGACAGGAAGAACAAGCTTCAGTTTTTAAAGTAGGCTTGATTTTGACACAGTTTGCTTAACTGTAGAACTTACAGTTACACTTTACAAACTGTATTTAAGTTTAAACTGTCATCACAGTGATCCTCTCACACCATTTCATCAGAAAAGAGTTGTTTACAGGAGTGTTTAGCCAAGATTAAAAGTGTCAGCTTTTATTAGCTCTATCTACCTCTTATTACACCTACAGCTAATCTTTATACATTACACTGAAGTATATTTGCAAGAATTAAAATTAACCTATTTTTACCTATAATTCCCTCCCTATTTTAGGGCAAATTTACCATAAAGTAGAAGTTAAACTACAAAAAAGTCACCAAGAAAGAAAATACTCAAAAAGACTTCAGGTTTGCTTTTAATGAAATGTATTTGCTGGCCTTCAGTGAAAGATCAACTGTGGCAAATAAGAGAAGTGACATCCACACTGCTTAAAGAAAACTCTTTGATGCCTTGGTCATCTGACATACAATAAAAGGAGGAGCCTGGATCTTCAGGAGCCATCAGGAAACACTTAAGCAAAAGCCCAGGAGAAGAGGGATTTGCCATTTATGTTTTGACTGCCCAGAGAAGCGTCCCCAGAGTGCTCCCCTCCCACACAGCACCTGGCACAGTCACAGCTGTGGTGTCTGGAGGTATCACTGGGATAAAACACCAGCACAACCTTGGCCAGGGAAATGACAGGGAAAAGCATTGCCTGGCATCTACCAGCAGAGGTGCTTCTGTGAAGGACAGCTGGCTCTATTTTATTTGAAATAAAACGTGCCCTTCCCTGCCTGACTGAGTGAATTAGGACCCAATTCCCACATGCTGGGAAGATCTCCAGCCCTGTGTATCCTGCTGCTTGGAGCACAGCTCCATCCCAGCACAGACAAACCCAAAGGCAGGTGATACAAGCCAGTGTTTACCTCTCCCTCTGCCTCTCTTCCTCTTCATCCGACTCTTTGTCAGAATCCTCCTGTTTTTTGATTTTTTTCTCTTTTTGCTTTGGTGTACTTTTCCTCCCTAGAGGAGTTTCGTTTTCTTTCTTTTCTGCATTCTCAGGTGTTTCCTCTGTATCTTTGTTCTCTTTGTTACTGTCTTTTAATTTGTCTGGTGTTTTGTCCTCTTCACCATCTTTTTTAGCAGGGGTTGCATCACGGGCAAGTCTCCTTCGTCCCTAAAACAGAAACAACATCAGTTTAATGACTCCTGGCAACTGTTTTCTCTGTAACTTCTCCAAATGTCAGCAGAAAAAGTGAGATATACAACTCCTGTACAGAAGAAAGGCTGGAGACAATACAAAAAAAGGCAAAATGTTCTAAAATATTAGGATTAAAGGTTTTGTTAATCTCTTGATTTGGAATGAAGAGGATGAGTTTCTGATTAACTGCTGGAGGATTTCAGGACATTTGCTTGGACCTGTAAGGTTTGTTGCTCTGATAGAAAGGGTCAAAATGTCTGATGGAACTGATTCTTGGGGATCTAGGACAGGTTTATCATTTTATTTATTAGAAGACTCTTGATAGGATCATTGCTTTTCAATCACAGCATTTAAAATACATTACAAATTCAAGATTAATTATCTGAAGGGCATTCAAAGATGACAGTAATGAAGGCACTCCAATAATTACAATTCACAGCAACATAATGGCAAATACTTGGGAAAAAGAGTAATTAATGAATAGCTGGTGACTGGATTAACAAGTAATAAAATATATAACCAAATATTTTAATAATTATTAAATTAACAAAAGACAGCCAATGACAAAAAAGACCAACAAATGTTACCATTTCTTTATTATCATCTTACCAGTTTCTTCAAAAAAACCCTCAAAAATAAATGAACACTCACTCTAAAAACAAAGCTAATGCCATGTCAGGAAGTTCACTGGGGCTGATACAGCCTGGCAAAACCACTTGCAGTCAGGCAGAGATCTCAACTTGTGTTCACACTGTGTCTTTTCATGCATTAATTTAAAAGCCCAATATTTGCTTGAAAAGCTGGTTTTCAGGAAGTACTTTCACAGAATTTCATTTTAGTCGAACAGAACCCTTCCAACTTGAACAATTGAAAAGGAATAATTCCTTGTCCTTCAGCAGTCATGCTCAAGGGAACACAGAATGTCCTTTTGACAGAATTAACTGTGAGGGCTACAGGGTCGTATTCCAACAGCTCCAAAGTGCTGTTTGTATTCTCCCTGATGTTCACTACCCTCAGCTGATGGGTCACAGTTCACATCTACATGGCTACTAATACAACCCTCACCTCTGCAGCATTTAAGGACAAATGAAGACTAAACTTAAGTGTTCCTCCCTCTACTTTTGTCTATATATTGTAAAATCAGAGTGTTTCTTTTATGAGAAGAAGTGAGAGTCTGATTAAAAACCAACTCAGTCAAATGGGTCTTCCTTTGATTCTTAAAGCCATAGCAGGCCTTTGGTATTCCTGCTGCTTGCCAGAGAGCTCCAGGGTCCATGTGCCTGTGGAAATCCTCCCAAAATCAAGACTGTCCTGCTATGTTTCCCCGCTCTGATACTCCACAGCTCTCAGGAGCTCCCAACCCATTCCTGAATCAAAACACACCTGACACATCCTGAGAAATCCCATGGATGGGGTGGAATATGATGGAATAATCAAACCCAACTCCATTTACAGGTAGAACATCACTAACAGTTAACACTCACAGAACCTACCCTTGTACAAGAACACCAATTCCAAAGTGCAACCGATCCCCAGGGAAAACCCACTGTGGAAACTGTTCACCGCACAAAGGGCTTTTGTTAAGGACTAAACAGAAATCAGTGCAAACCACTCACCCTGGGGGACCTCAGTTCCACTTCTTCTTTTTCACTTTCACTGCTGGAGTAGTTTTCTTCTGCTTCTTTTTTAACTTCTGTTGGGGGCATTTTTTGTTCCTCTTTTACGCTTTCCTCCATTGGTTCCACGTGTTTCTGTGTCTCTTCTACCACTTTTGGCTCATTGTGGTGGATGGTCCTGAACTGAATGTTTGCAGAGCGACAGTACTCCTCA
Organism: Pachyramphus minor; assembly: GCA_013397135.1. NCBI lineage: Eukaryota > Metazoa > Chordata > Aves > Passeriformes > Tyrannidae > Pachyramphus > Pachyramphus minor. The sequence continues at coordinate 336,027 of VYXB01000537.1, forward strand.
AAACCATACAGATACCTGGAGACAAATTAGGTTCCATTTATATTTCAAGGTTTATTTTCTATTTATTCAAGTGCATAAAACCTATTTTCCTGCTCAATGACTTCAGGAAAGAAAAAAAAAAAGGGCCAATAAACGAATCCAAATAAAATTAAAAAGCCAGAGAAGATTTTGAAATTAAACAATTTTGCAGACAAATGGTGAGAAAGAATACACACAGGTGCTTCCCATGTATTTAACTTCATCCCCATCCAGTTCAGAATTCCTGACAGTAAAGCCATGCATGAGTTTGTTCATGTAACTGCCTGTGCACACTCTAATCCAGTTACAGGTGAGAGAGGAATTAACTTACTCCTCAGAGAATAAATATGCAAGTTACCACACACTATCATGTGTCCAAACAACATTACTGTTATTTCCACTGTAACAGCAACCTAGTACACAGTTACCAATTATTCTTTTTTATGATAAACACTCTTCTTTGTAAAATACAGACCTTGAACATGTGCCCAGTTCAAATCCCACTGAAGATGTCTGAATATTTTCATCTTCATCAACATTAACATGAGTTGAGCCATTAGTCATCCCTATTTCCAAATTTCCTTAGGTTCGAGGCAAGAGAACCTCATTCTTTCCTTTTACTCAAAAAGCCCAATTGTTTCTTGTCAAACTTCCAGGAGGATAAATAACGAAAACAATTTTCATTTAGAAAATCAGCTTGAAAAATGTCATTCCTAGAAGGTTTCCATTTCAAAAGTTAAAACACAACTGAAAACCAAAGGTTAGAAGAAAAAGATTTATGTATTTGTTCATTACAAGTAATGATTTTACTATTTACTGCCACATGCACACAGTTATGCCCTAAAGCCACTGTTCTACAAATTCTGCAAAGATTATATTTAAATATCCAATCTGAAACATGTCCTTTTTTCAATCAGCATTTTTCAGGAAGTTAAAGAAACTGGTATAAAATCCTCCTCACTGCCACAAAGCACCTCCAGAACAATGATAGTACGTTCTTGGAAATGGCCACAACTTGCAAAGCTGAATTTGCCAAAGCTTATTCTATAGATTTCTTTACTGTATTCTGAAATAGCACCTCACATGCTGAAAGGGAATGTTTCTTGATAGAAAATGAGCAGAATTCTCATGTACAGAAGCAACAGGAACTCAGGCAGCCCTGAGCACTCCCTCCCTTCCTCCACCATTTCAATCCTCAGCACTGTTCCTTAACTAAAGGCTGGCAACTGCTGTTTCACTGAACTATCAAGAATTGCTTGAATATTGTATATGCTACTAAAAACATGGAAAAATGTTTTCACCACTACACAGTATGAGAACTTACTTTCTATAAGCAGTTTTTACATTGTAGGAAGCAGCCGAGTTCAAAATAGGAATGCCAAGGTCCATATAAATTTGCTTCCATACAGCACCACTCTCAATCTTCGGGGGGAAAGAAAAGAAAGAAAAGAGGAAATTTTCAGTCTTTTTTCAACCAAGAACATTCAGGAATTATGTCTAACACAACCACAAGCAACAGGCTTTTAGAATCATAGAATAGTTTGGGCTGGAAGGGACTTTAAAGAACATCCCCAATTCCAATCCCCCTGCCATGGGCAGGGACACCTTCCACTAGCCCAGGTTGCTCCGAGCTACATCCAACCTGGCCTGGAACACTTCCAAGGATGGGGCAGCCACAGGTTCCCTGGGCAACCATTTATTGACACGAATGGACATATTTAGTTCAGGAAACATCCAACACTTACATTGTCACACCCACCCTGCTGATAAACCAGTCTAAAAAGTTTGAAGAGATTAAGGTCCTTGTAGCCCAGAACTGGTGGTTTATTGATAGGAGTACCTGGATAAAACAAACCAGAAACAAGAGGTTATACCCAAAAACAGAAAATTGCCTCTTCCAATGCTTCAGCACAAACTTGATTACAAACATCTTTCTGCATCTTAATAGTGTAAGGTGTGTCACAAGTCAGGAGTTTCCAATAAGCCATTGAGGCTTCACCCTCTTGCGCGATCACTCAGCTCTGGGTGGTTTATTAGCCACCCAAATTTATTAATAATCCCTATCCAACTGGCTGCATCCCATTGCTCCTCTCCTGAGTGGGGAGGACACATCCAGAGGTGCAGGAAGCTCCACAGAACACCTGAGGAATGTTGGAATACAGCAGTGTGTGAAGAGATTAACTCAAAACACTGTGGGCTGAAAGGAATGAGGAAGAAGCAGAAATGTTGGATCAGGAAGAGTTACACAGGCAAATTGTCAGAATGTGAAAAAGCACAAAGCCCTGACTGGATGTGAATATTTGGGACAGTTCCAGGGAAAAGAAAGAACTCAAATCAGATGAGTGGCAACGACATAAAGAACAATAATTATTTATAAAAGAAGAAACCAAAAGTGACTTGGGGCAAGTGGCTGCATCCACAGACAATAATGCTCCCAGCAAGGAAGAATATCAAACCTCTCCCCTGCTGCTTCTTATCTTCCTTCATGTTCATGCAATTATATTTGGAATCATTAAAATAATTTTACAGGACTTTGGGAATACTGTCATGATTACACGTATCAAAACACTCAGACTGAGAGAACAGAATGCAGAACAAATGTGGTGGGAACAGAAATCTTGCTGTTAAGGACAGAAGGGGAAGAAACAAAGAAAAAAAAAAGGAAACAGGCAGGGGCAAAGGTTCAGTCCTGAAAAAGTCCTTCCTACACACTGCTCAATCCACATATGGCTTAGAGAGCATTTCCTGGACTGAGTCTCCAGAAATACTTTCTTCTTTTGCCTTCACAAGGCCCAACCATGGTCTCTACTTGGTTTGTAGTCTAAGAGTTAGGAAAGGGACTGAGGCAGGAGGAAAACAGAAAAAGGGGAAGAATCAGGCTACCTGAGAAGAAAATTGTGGATCAGCCCAGCAGCAGAGGGAGGTTTTTTCCCAGCCTAATTTAGACTTTTATTCCCCTAAGGCAGGTTATTCTCCAGAAACACTGGTTATACACTGGAGGCCTCAAAACTTTACTGGATGAGCTCCAGAACTCTTTGCTATAACACAAAATCAGTTACTAAACCTGTGATAAGAACTGGAAATACTGAACAGACTTGGAACTGTCCTTTTATGATTCTGTGGTCTAGAACACACCTCATTAGAAGGGATGCAGACTCTCTTTTACAAAGGCAGCCTGATTTCCCCATTAATTTTAAAACAAAAAAAAAGAAAAGGGGGGTGGAAATTAGCACTTCATGTTTTACTCTCAGCTCTGGTTATTTCAAATTCAAATACCTCAACTATGCTGCTATGGAAATATCACAATCAGGTCACTTTTGCCAAGAAAAAAAGGCAGGAAAAGAGTAAAATGGTAGTAAATGCATTTGTAATTTACCTCCACCAAGGCTACTGCAGGATGAAAAACACACAGTGTTTGAATTGATATGGTGACTTTATGAGTAAAATGAAAACAGTTTAAACCACAAAACTTTTCAGGCTTGAATATACTTTAAAGAAAAAAAAAAGGAGGGGGGGAAGCATGAGAGGAGCTAAGGAACAGAAAACCTTCCATTTTAGTGTCAGTCTCATCACAACTGCAAATGCAAATGTCTTATGCAACAGCAGCTCTCCCAAATCTGCAGGTACATCCTGCTCTCTACCCAGAGCACAGGCACTGCTGAGATCTGTCTCATGCCAAGACTTCAACTATTCTAATTTATTAAATTTCACTTAATTCTGCAAAGACAGACATTTAAAATAACACAGTTTTCTTGTTCTAGCTACAGAATGAAGCAGAGTCATTCAATTTGCCTGTTCAGGTCTCACTGCAACATCTCTGCAAGGAGACCCGACCATGGCACATCTCCCACTCTCTCCCGGTTGGATTTCAACTGCCATGAAGAGGCTCCTCAGGCTCCAGCCTGAGATTACCAGCAGCAGAACTCCCTGCCAGGTTGTCACAACAAGGAATCAACCAAGAGCTTATTTAACAGGGAGTGTTGACATAAAAAAGGCTTTGTGAAAGCAAAACAAAACCAAAACACCTCAGGGAGGACTCGAGTTTCCTTTGAGCGCTGCGCTATTTAAAAAGTGGACAAGAGATAAGGAAAGAGAGAAATTTCAGTGTTACCTCTGTCTTCCATAAACTTGTAAAGCTGTTGGAGGAAGTTGTCCCTCTCTTCAGGATCAAGCTCTTCCTCAGGCTGGGAAAACAAACGCAGTCAGAAATGAACACAGTGAACGTGCAAAGTAACCATTTATTTGTACGAAAGCCTAAGAGCAAGAACTAAACCCAAACCATTTTCCATCTGGCTCTGCACCCACGGAATGGTGAAACGGTGCAGAAAACAAAACTGACTGAGGAGACTGAAGTGGTACCTCAGGAGGAGAAAAAGGAAATGCAGGTCAGGGAAGGCATCAGCCCATGACAGAAGGAATGTGTGAGACTCACAGTGAAAACACCAATACACTTCACATACTTTCTCACACAGAAGAGGTCTGTTATTTACAAGACTGAAACAATTCACAGGAACTCAAGGGGGTTTTGGGTTGGGTTCTTTGCTTGTTTGGGGCTTTTTTGCTTAACTCATCTTTCTTAGCCCAATTTTAGCTCAGGTTGCAGAACAATCCTGTCTCCAATCATTCCTGGCTTTGATGCTCCAGACAGTATTTGGCTTGTAATTAAGTCCAATGCTTGATTTCAGCTTATATTTGGAAACACTTCTGAAATAATTTCCAAAATTTATTATTATAAATTCCTTAGTTTTATATTTATAACCTAAAGCCTCAAAGAGGTAAACACTTACAAACTTGATAGGAACCCATAAATGAAATAAAGCTTTTCCTTTATTCAAGTGAAAATCATTAAAATTAATTCAAATCACTGGTGGGTGGGAGGGGCAGGGAAGGGAAACAACATCTAATATCTTCATGGAATTTTGAGCTTCTAGCAGAGACCAGGAAAAAAAAAATAAACCCTTTTCCCTGCAATGCTTTCTGGATGGCACTTTCTTCCTGCCAGCCTGGCAGTTTGCACAAGCAGGACTGCAGCTGCCTCAGAGGAAAGATGTACAGTACGTGTCAAAAAATCTTATCATTCCATTATTAAAAATAACAGGCAAGTGACAAGCAGTTCCAGAAGGAAACCAGAAGAGCAATTTACATTTCAGTCGTCTCTGCATTCTGTAAACTTTAAGCTTCAAGGCAGGAAAGCGGGCAGGGAAATGGGAATGTGTGTGCTGCTGCCTTGCTAAGCAGAAATCAATCTGCCCAGCATCAGAATGGATTCACTGAATCCTTCTAAGCCCAACAGGGCTCACCTACGAGCAGGCAGAGGCAGTATCTGTGTCTTACTTCCCTGTTTTTATTTGGGGAATAACTGGAGGAAATTAAATGTGTAATCACAACACTGGACGGCATCAGTTACCACTTGCTCACGGCACATTACAGGCATTATATAAGGAAAAGCAGTTATCTATAGAATTAGTATGTTCTTCCAGGTTATCAAGTGAAGTATTGCTATAGAAACCAGAGCTCTCTTCTCTCCATCTGAACTGCAAACCCACTCCAAGATCGAGAAACTTCTACCGTCTCCTGTGATGTTTACTGGTTAAAGGCAATATGGCTCAAACTGTGCAAGCTAAATACATGCAAATACCAGCAAACCTTCAGAAATACTTCTGAATAGTTGAATTAAAGCCATTTCTTTCGTGTGGGCACAGTGCCAAACCAGAACTCTAGGTCAGAGCAGAACAAATGCAGGTTAGAAACAGCACCCTTGCAGTCAGAATTTAACCATTTCACTGAGATCAAGAATTTTCACCTGAAGAACAGCAAAAAGGAAAGATGTAAAGCTTTCCCATAGGGTGGGGACATAAAACCTGGTTGCAATATTCACCCACCTCTGTAAGACCCCCCCAATCCAGCACCTGTTTCTCCCTGTTGGTGTGTGAGCCCCTTGGCAGAGGGAGCCTGAACTGTGCTGGTATCAACACCAGAGCAGACACCAAAATCCTCCTGAGAAGCCATTTGAATAAGATCTGAATAACTCTCACCACCAGCAGCTGTTTTTTTTTGCTGTTGGACAAAATGAGAAAGACCAACCCCTCACAGAAATGCTTATTGCAATGTTAGGATACATGGATTTTTATAGGAGGTCATTTTTTTATCAGGGTTATCTGTTTGCAACTGGGCAATAATGAATTCCCAGGAGTGTCTACTGTCTGAGTTATTTAAATCAACCATCAGCAACCTCAAATCTGCACCCCAAGTCAAGTAAACACCTGAGAAATGTTGGTGCCACATCCTGTGATCACCATCAGCAACGGGTTGGAGACCTAGAATTCCCAGAATGGATTTCCAGTAGCAACCAGGGTGACTCTGCTCCTACCCAAACATTTATGCCCATTTTAGACTGGCCATAAGTAAGTTCACAGTGACAATTGTTCAAAAATCAGTTTTTTAAGAGAGTTCTGGCTCTCAGTTTCATTTTTTCCCCATACAGATATTGCAAAAAAGGGGAGACTGGAGTCAAAGGTAAGTCCAAGTGAGATGTCAAACAACACCAAAATTTTAAGTGGCAGGAGCCCAAAACTGAGACCTGTCTGCTGTTCATCCAATACCCACAACTAAATGCAACACGAGAAAATCTTTTCAGTTACACGATGAGAGGCTGAATTTCATTTGAACAAAAACAAATAAAAATCTCCAAGATGCCTTTTTTTGTAATTATAAGATTGAAATTTTATGGGTTTGAGATGTTTTCCCTCCTTTCTGGATTAGCAGGTCACATCAGCTAGAGAATTCTGGAAGCAGGAAAACAATAAAATCCACCACGATCACACATTATCTCTGTATAAAGGACACACTCCTTTCCCAGCTCCTTTTCTTACTGCCCTCCAAGCAACACTAGCAGTGTTCACGTATTTTCTAAAATTATTTTGAGAGTAACACCGACCAAATAATGCAACATACACCACACAGAAACACGTAGAAAACTGGCTTTGCTTCATTTGGTTTCAAGCCACTTAATTCACCCTGAGCTCTGCCTCTGTCCTTGGCATGATTTTAACCAAGAATGTGGCTCTGTTACCCTGACTCATCATTTACTCTCCAGAAGGATCTTAGAGCTTCTGTGGGTGCCAACCTTTAGAGCTGAGTGGGAGCACAAAGGATGAAAGAGTTTCTTCTACAAAAGGAAGAATGAATCTCTTCCTATGAGCACGTTCACCAGAAGCTCACTTGATCTGAGGTGAGGCTACCAGGGACTGATCTTCCTTTTATGTTACAAACAGACTGACAAGACCATAAACTCCTCTGTGGAACAAATGGAAGTTAAGAGGAAGAACAGTGCATACAGGATCTGGAGTTCAGAGCAGTGTATGATCAAGACAATCTGCCAGAATTAATGTAATTTTGTTGTTTCAAAGTACTTCAATGCGTTTTCATCACTGGCACATTTGCTTTCTGATGCCAAGTTTGAACACCAATTAAGGAAATGAAAAGAATTAAACTGATTGCAACAAGTTAACAGCTTTACACCATGTGGAGATGAGAGTGGTCTTAAAATGTTAATTTCTACCAACAAGAACTAGGAATTCAACCATCCTCAGCAATGACTCACTCTGAGCTGTGCCTCAGCCTTCAGCTCCTCTTGGAGGGACATTCTGAGAACGCCTGTGAGCAAAGAGCTGTGAGCAAGAACATCTTTGAGGAACACTGGCGCATGGGATGATGCAGGCTGTGCTTCCCAGCAGCCACAACTCCCACAGAATGCATGGATGCATGAGAAGGAGGATTAGCTAATCCTAAATGTTCAGCTATTTTGAAAGTATATTCTGTGTCACAGGGGTTTTATATATGTAAATCATAGAATTACAGACTGGTTTGGGTCGGAAGGGACATTAAAGACCACCTTGTTCCACTCCCCTGCCACGGTCACAGCCACCTTCCACTATCCCAGGCTGCTCCAAGCCCTTGAGCCCTTCCAGGGATGGGGCAGCCACAGCTTCTCTGGGCAAACCTGTGCCAGGGCCTCACCACCCTCACAGGCAAGAATTCCTTCCTAATATCGAATAAACCCCTTCTTTCCTGACACCACGCTTCATTAACTTGGAAATTACTGTTTTCCCGTATTTAACTTTTAAGAGTCAGCTTTTTAATGTTATTTTAAAATATAAACAAGTTGCAACAGACACAGGTTATCTGGGTATCATTTTATGTGTTCTCCCACAGTCATTTAGAGAAAAGCCTACATGGGAAACAACAGCTATTTTGAAGCAGAATGTAAGTATTTTAATAGTTGACTACTGATTATTTGTAGGAATCTTGAGCCTCCTAAAATACATTATGGATTCCTGATCCTTCCTTTATGAGCTCAGTGCTAATAAAATATATGGTAATGACTTATCATGAGAACTGAAATCCTTGCAGAAAAGGAATATACTGGAAAATGCCTCTGGCACCTTCCCTCTTCAACCATGTAAAGCAACTGTGACTGATGTTTCTTGATGTTGTTGTGATGCAAGAATCCTAAAAACATGAGATGAATGCAGCCTATTAAACATTCCACACACACATCCTCCAGGTGACTGTCAAAAATAAGCCTGAAAGGAAATCCCCCAAAGTCAACACCTGGAGGTGCTACAACTCCTCCCTCAAGGAGCTGTGGGGACCAGCTTGCTGGAGGATTTCTCTGAACAAATTCCTCACCTTTCCTTCTACCTTAAATGAATATATTTATTAAGAACTCACACTGAAAAGATATTTCAAATAAGTGCATGTTAAAAATCTTCATTCTGCTGGAATCAGAGTGGCCCACAGGGAGACTGAAAGCCAAAAGCAAATGTTGCCTACACATTCCCCTGTAAAATGGGGAGTATTTGACTATTTGAACTTGAGAAACAAACAGGATGGGTTGCAACGGATTCTACAGCTTCTCCTCCCAGCACATTTACCTGTCTGGAATCCTTTGTTTCACTACTCTACATTTAGATTATTTCTATTTCTTCCCCAATAAAACAACTTAAATACAAGCAAATACAGTAGTAGATATAATCTGTTTCTAATAAAAATCAGGTAATGATCAAAAAAACTTTCTATTTCTATGTACAAATACTGGAGTTAAGATTTTCACCTCCTTTTAGCTGCAGTGCATTCCTTGACTGCCAGACATACCCTCCAAACACAGTTAATTCTCTTCTTCTGACATGTTGAAAACTGGGTGAGAACCAAAAGCAATATCCAGATTTTTATCTGGATTCAAACTCATCGAGTGATTCTTTTAATTTTCATTTGATACAGACTTTTTTTCCTGTATTACCCCTGGATTTTTTCACATTTTACGACAAGTTATTAAAACCTTAAAATTTAAAGAAAAATAATCCAGAGATTCGCCACCTATTGCCAAAATTCCAGCAACTTGAACATGCTGAGCAACTCTGCGTAATGCAATCCCTGTCAATGACAAGCATTTTCCACACTGTCCTCCTTCCTACTCAAGTCTGGACCACACAAGTCACTTCCCACTGAGGAGGAGGAGCATCTCACCAACACCATATTTGTTCTCACTCCTCAGCTTACAAAAGCCACCAAAGAACAGCCCTGGAGAGCCTGGAAACCTGGTTGTACCAATGCCACCCCCTCTTTAAGATGTCATCAAAGGCAACACAATTAGACTCTATCAAAACAAAGTTACACATTTTTAACCCAGCTACTGGGAAAATGGCAGGATCTCTTATCACCAGCTACAGCAGATCTCTCTGCTCCATTACCATGATAAAAGATTCTACTTCAGAAAAATAGGATCCTTTCCATTCCAGAGTTAGACTCTTGTGACTGGCTTTATCCTGTGATTATATATGAAGTAGGTCTGTGTCCACTTGATTATTTAATGAAGGTCTATCAGGCTGGGCAGCAGCTGGATAGGCCCTGACAGCAAAGCTGCTCTGCAGTTCAGAACATGGGAGTGGGGAGGGGGGAAAAAAAAAAAAGTATTTTTAAAAATCTCACTCCCATACAACCAACTGCAGTTCTAAAACAAAAAATGTCCACTGAGAATATTCTGGGAGACGATGGACAGAAGTATTTTTGACCTTGACTAATACAGGAGGAACTCTACGAAATGTAAAATTTTAGCAATTTAACATCTGTATTCAAATACAGGCAAGGAAAAAGAATCATTCACTTGTCGATTCTCTCTGGATTTCTCCCTTTTTAAGGGAAAAGAAAAAGGGAATGATGATAAATTCCCTAAATGCTGTCTAATAGCAATATCTAGTATGGCCCACTATTAAAATATGTATTCTCACAGCTGAATCAGGAATTTGATTTAATGGCCTGTCATGACAGTTCTTCTCTGACATAATCTAAAAAGATTCATATGTATCCTCTGCTACACAGCTTCTGTAAGATGAAGATGCTCACCTTATTTTTACAAGCCTAGTTGTCACCTGGAAATAATGGATTCCACAGCTTCTCCTATCAGCACATCCACCTGCCTCAAATCCTTTGCTCCTCCACTTTACATTAACATCGTTCTTTAAAAAATAACAGCAATTTCTTTTACAGGAATGTCTTTTTTAAATTTTTTTTTTAAACCACCAAGCTTCCCCCTCCCCCTTCTTTGTTTGAAACACACAGCATTTTATGCAATAGGCATGAAAAAATTATAATAAAAACGGATACTAGAAAACTGGTACAGTAATCCTTGATTTTTAGTGACTGATACTCTGTAATTTAAGGAGTGTTTAATACAGGCAAAGCAATACAGACTGCAACAGTTCACACCCTGCAAAATGTGGCCTATTCAGTCTTTTTCACTGCAAACTGAGGAAAAAACCCAGAGGATTTTACATTCTGCACACATTTATCTAGGATTTATCTAATCATATCATTCTTCTCGACCAGACGTTTACTCCATTTTCCCAAACACTGTTATCAAGGCACAAAATCCACACCTAAAAATAGATTCTTATTGTCTTTTTTTTTCACCTGGCTGCAAAGCTCCACCAGCCACTTCCCAGCTCAGAAACCCAAGTCAAACCCCCATCCTCAACCCCCCCCTCCCCACGTTCACATTCCCAGATTAAAGCCCAACAATCCTTACCTAGCAGCCGCATTCTTTCAAACGTAAAATGGTTTGACTTCCTCTCTATCTAATGCTCCCACTGCCCGCACATATTCCAGCCCGGCTTCCAGATATCTGCTCGCGCTCTCTCTCCCCGCGCGGCGCCCGCAGTTAACCGGCATTACTTACGTTCTCTCCCACATTAAAAAAAAAAAATAAATAAAAAATTAACTGTTAAATAGTAATAACAACGCTAGAGCCCCGAGGCACGAGATGAAAGGCGGAGGGGAAGGGCCAGCCCATCTCCGAGCCCCCGGCCAGCCCCGGTCCCGCGGCCGCTCCCCGCGCCTGCGCCGCCACCACAGCGCGTTGCCCTGGGAACGCCGAGGCCGCCGCCGCCAAGCGCCATCGGCCATTCCGTGTGGGAAGGGAGGGGAAGGGAAGGCGAAGGGAAGGGAAGGGGGGAAATCTGACCTCCCTCGCGACGCAAAGCGCACTCGGGTTTTGCCGCGTTTCACGGTGTATCGTGAAAACCAGTGGGAAAATAAGTGAGCGAATCTCAACACCCCCTCCTCCCCTCCCTGCTGCTAAATCCAACACCCAGCGTACAGCCAGGGAGCAGGGACAGAAGGGAATTCTCTAAATACAGTTTAGGAACTGGGTAACTTTATGGGAAAGGAGCCACTTAAAATATTCCAATGCAGAAAAACATTTTGCTGTTAATATCAGAACCACAGAAACAGGTTCCATGATTTGGGCTGGAAAGGACTTTAAAGACCCTCCAGTTCCACACTCCTGCCATGGGCAGGGACACCTTCCACTATCCCAGGTTGCTCTAAGCCCCGTCCAATCTGGTCTTGGACACTTCCAGGGATGGGGCAGCCACAGCTTCTCTGGGCAACCTGTGCCAGGGCCTCACCACACTCCCAGCCAAGAATTTCTTACCAGTATCTAACATATATCTCACCTGTCAGTTTGAAGCCATTCCCATTGTCCTGTCACTCAAGATCATTGTCCAAGGTCCCTGTCCAGCTCTCTTGGAACCTCTTTAGGCACTGGAAAGTGCTCTAAGGTCTCCCTGGAGCCTTCTCCTCTGCAGGCTGAACAGCCCCAGCTCTCCCAGCCTGTCTCCAGAGCCAAGGAGCTCCAGCCCTCACAGCAAATTCGTGGCCTTCTCTGGACTGTCCTGCGACAGGTCCGCATCTTTCCTGTACTGAGGATCGCAGAGCAGGACACAGTGCTCTGGGTGGGATATCACCAGAGCAAAGGCAAGAATCCCCTCCCTTGACCCGCTGCCCTCTCCCCTTTTGATGCAGCCCAGGACACGGTTGGCTGTCTGGGCTGCCAGCACACATTGCCGGATCCAGCTTTTTACACATGAGAACTCCCCTGCCCTTCTCCACACAGAGCTGCTCTCAGTGACTTCTCACAGTCTGTTCTCAGGTCCAGGACAGGCCCACATGAGTACAGAGATTGCCCCAACATGTTAGACACACACTCCTTTCACACCATGGCCCAGGATCCTCCAATTCCCAAACAAACACTTTCACAGTTCAGTCCTGCACTGCTCTGAAGCATCTCAGGCACCAAAGAACTTCAGCAGGCCCNCACAGTGCTCTGGGTGGGATATCACCAGAGCAAATGCAAGAATCCCCTCCCTTGACCCACTGCCCTCTCCCCTTTTGATGCAGCCCAGGACACGGTTGGCTGTCTGGGTTGCCCGCACACATTGCCGGATCCAAGCTTTTTACACATGAGAACTCCCCTGCCCTTCTCCACACAGAGCTGCTCTCAGTGACTTCCTCACAGTCTGTTCTCAGGTCCAGGACAGGCCCACATGAGTACAGAGATTGCCCCAACATGTTAGACACACACTCCTTTCACACCATGGCCCAGGATCCTCCAATTCCCAAACAAACACTTTCACAGTTCAGTCCTGCACTGCTCTGAAGCATCTCAGGCACCAAAGAACTTCAGCAGGCCCTGTGCATCAGCTCATAGCTCCAGTCAGCCTACTGCTTTTGCTTCAATAGTTTGCCTTCGTTTTAAAAATTAATCTGCTGTTTTCAGAAAAAAGTTACTTTTTATATAACCTACATATAAAGAAATATACAAAGAAAAGAAAGAAAAAAAAAAAGTTACTTGTATTTGAGGTTGAATTACTACCACTAGGCTCAGCATAAATTTTTTGGGTTTGCATTTCCTTTTGATCCAGAATCTTTCACTCCTCTCTGCCTGGAATTCTTAATTTCTGAGATTTGTCTCTGATTTCTGCACTGGATAACTGGAGAAACCTGCCACTGCTCACAAATCCCAATAAATACAACTGTACACAGGGAAAATGAACAGCACTGAAAAGACATNGCAGCAGGCCCTGTTTCAGTCAGCCTACTGCCTTTGCTTCAATAGTTTGCCTTCTTTTTAAAAATTAATCTGCTGTTTTCAGAAACAAGTTACTTTTTATATAACCTACATATAAAGAAATATACAAAGAAAAGAAAGAAAAAAAAAAAGTTACTTGTATTTGAGGTTGAATTACTACCACTAGGCTCAGCATAAATTTTTTGGGTTTGCATTTCCTTTTGATCCAGAATCTTTCACTCCTCTCTGCCTGGAATTCTTAATTTCTGAGATTTGTCTCTGATTTCTGCACTGGATAACTGGAGAAACCTGCCACTGCTCACAAATCCCAATAAATACAACTGTACACAGGTAAAATGAACAGCACTGAAAAGACATTGAAGACTGAGAGTAAAGCGTTGGAAAGTGCAGGATTTTCAGACAGGCGTGTTACTAAATTACCTCTGAAGAATGACTGCAATTGCCCACACTCACCGCTACTTCTTCAGTTTTCTCTTCTCTTTTTTCTTCCTCTTCATCAGTTTCTGCAGCAGCTCCATCTTCCTCGTCACTGCTGGAGGACTCCAGGATTTCACTGATATCCATTTTCCAGTTCCTAGGAACACCCTTGCTGCTGAGAAACGTAGTTGCCTCCTGCAGCCCTACAGAAGAGCGAGCCCTGGCTTTACCTCATCCACAGCGTGCAGTCACAAGGCATTTTTAATTTCCTTTTCACATCCTTGTAAACCACAGCCCCAACTTAAATGGAATGAATCCATCACAGATCAGGCACCATGACTTACTTTGCTCTTTTCAAAATATCATTGTGTCTTAGATTGCAAAAAAAATGAAGAGCATTTCCTAAAGAGATGTGACATCAGGGTTTGGAACAGAGACAAAACACACCAGTGAGGAAGGGACTGATGGGACAGGCTGGAGTCACACTTGTACAATGGAAATACCTCGAATTCTTTTGCTTGAGGAGGTGCTCCAAGGGCAAAACAAACCCAGATAACCCCAAAATTTGTCCCTCAGTCACAGAAAGAGACTTTAATAAAGGAATCAGAAGAATACCCAGAAGAGGGATATACTGCAGTGAACCAGTCAGTGCTGCTGGAGAAGAAAATGCACCAGTTTTTAACAGCTGCTGATAGAAGAACCTCCAGACATTGGTCTCAACTCTCTTTATTTTTTGAAACCATTCGTACTTTTGGTTCCAAAATATTCCCTCATGGCAAGGAATGTCACAACCCAATTATGTTCTGCACAGGAAAAAAAAAGGTCCCTTTCTTCAATTTATCTCAAACCTGGCATCTGATCTTTTCTTTGGCAGTTCTAAAGCTCTTGTACTGTGAAACAACTACTAAGGAGAAAGTAGAAACCATTATGAGTTACACTAATCAATCAAAACCACCTCAAGCTCCCATTTGTTGCATGTTAAAGCTCTACTTGTTAAGGGGCTGTTCCACACCTTTACTCAAACCAGAGGAAGTGCTGCTGTTGAGGAGGGTTTTTTGTTGCTGGGTGGGGTTTCTTATTATAATTTTTAATAAATACATTTTAACTATTTCTCTTGAACAAATTTCATATCCAAAGTCTCTCTGATTTATCCCATTTAAAATTATTCACAAAATATCCAAGAGCAGTTATCAGAAATCAACGGGTCATCACTTATCTATAAATGTTAAAAGTACTAGGGTATGAAAATATTTGTTTTAATTTACCTTTCTTAGGAGAGGACTCAGATTTTGGTAAGTTTTGAAGATCTAATTCTTTGATGTCTTTTCTTGCTATTGAGTAACTGTAAAAGAGTAAGGTTTTGTTATTATTTTTAAAGCACAGAAAAGGAAGCATTTGACTTAGAAAAACAGTAATTTCTAAAATTTCCAAGATTTAGCATCCACCTGCAGGGTTCCTTCTAACAACTAAATGCATAAAGCACTTGTTATTGTAGTGTAATACAAGAGCAAGTTACCCAGAATAAGTTTCCAATCTTTTTCTGAGATTCAGACATTAAAGTATCCTTAACTAATTAAGAAAAGTTTGTAAAGCTTCTTTATTTTGAATGCTTAACCTGCACAAATTTGCAAAGGTAAAACACAAAGGCAAAAATCATTTTCTAAACTGAAAATATTCACGAGTCAACAGCTGCTCTGCAAAGAGGAATCCAGCTAAGAGGGAAAGAACAAGTCCTTTAGTTTCAAAATGCAGAACAACACAGAACAGTGAAGCCAATTCCCAGATCTGCACTGATAAACAGTTGATTCTGATTTTTAAATTACATAAATGTTCTTCCAGCACAACATATGGAAGTTGCTCTGTTCTAAGGTTATACTGAATATATTTTTCCTTCTTCTTTCATTATTTCACAAAGTCTGCAGTAAAAGCTCAGGAATTAGAGGCTGCCATAATACCATGGGGGAAAAAAAGCCAAACAGAGCAAGAGTAGATGTTCCACCAGCAGCATTCCACCTTCCATTGATAAAGAGCCAGGCTTATCTGGAAGGCTCATGGTAAGTGTCCACATTAAGAGGCCAAAATGAATTAAGTCTTCAGGCACTTGAAACACATTTCAATAATCAAGTACTCACAACCTACTCAAAATCATGGCTCTTAAGAAATCACAAATTGTTCACTTTGAAAGGAGAGAGAAAGGGTGGCAGCTGGCCTTTGAGCAGGGAAGTTTTTAGTTACAGTATGTTGAGACAGATGCAACACAAGTAACAATGAAGAGAAATAAAGGGAAACAGCTTAAAAAAACCCAGTCTTCATGCTCTTATAAATACATTATTCCTTAACTAAGACACACATCTCTGTCTCTCCCTCTCTCCTCCCTTTTGGAGCAGAGGATGGACCAATAGGATCTTCCTTTCTTTTTGCCGCAATCTTGTTCAGATTCTGTAAATATTTTAATTAACAAGTCTCTTTAAATTCTCTTCTTTATTAGAAAAAAGTAGATTAAGCCCTTAAAAGCTTTGCTGTTTTAACAGCTATGGACATCATGGCACTGGAGGTAATGAGTCCATCAGATATCCAAACTACAACAACAGACACCCATAAAGATAGTAATTAAGACATTAAGGAAAATAATTAAAACCAAAACTCACACTTCAAAGGACAGAAATGATCTAAAGACTAAACACCTGGGTGTTTGGTTTTTTGGTCTTTTTTTTCCTGAAGTTTTTGGTATTTTTTAATGAAGCACCAGAAGCTTTACTGATTCAAGGAATTCTCATCATTCCACATGATGGAAAGGATGAGGAAGCACAGAAGGAGATGGCTGGAAATGTGTCCATCCAACGTTACAGAACATTGTACTCTCTCCTTTTGGAAGAAATAATGTCTTCAGGAGCAATATGTAATTAGCCTCCCATTTTATCCCACATATCTCCAGTAAAGGTGAGCAACTACTTACAATTTGGAATCTGCAAAGGATCGAACTAAACACTGGTCCTTTTTCACGGTGACATCGTCGTTGCAGCTCGGTGACACCACCTGAAGGTTCAAATAAAACAATTATTTTTGGGGGGAAAAAAAACAAATCAGCTGATCTTCAAAGGACAGAAAGACAGCAGGAAAACTGCTGTTTTCCTATTTATTACATTATAATTTCCAGTTCTGGGAAAACAAATCTACTCCAATTCATACTACTAAAGTCAACAATAATAAGTTTCAAGAAGCAATTTACCCCACACTATTAACTTGACTTGATATGTACAAGCCAAAAAAGCTTAAAATTTCATTTGTAAACTCAAAACTTATCTCTTGAGGTTCCATCATGGGATCCTGTTCATTCACTCTGCTTTTTAATTCTTGTTCACACAAAACCTGATTAAAACATCTATTCAAAAAGTCACAAACCCACTTATTTTATACCAGTTTCTGATATTTGGCATTGAAATTGAGATATAAGTTGGTTTTTTGGTTTGTTTGGGTTTGGGGGTATTTTTGAGGTGTGGATAACATAAGCCAGTGTGAAATCCAACACATCCTTCCACAGCAGTATTATCTTTAAGTCTATAAAAGTGATAAAAATGTACTTCTATTACCACAACCTGACCAAGTTTACCTTTTGATCTAGACCATATACAAACAGGAAATTTTAAATGCAAATACATGGCCTCCAGTAACTTCATCCCCTAGTTAAGAACCACGTTAAATTAAAATCTGTCATTAATAAAGGGATATACAACAGTCAGAACATGCACAAAACCACATTTTACATACAGCTGGATAAGCCAGTGTCAACTATTCACCCCAATTTACACACCCATGTTCTCTCCAGAAGGGAAGACACCTGGAGTCACACAGGCAAACACAACCTTAAACCAAGTTAGAAGATTTTAACAACTGAGCTTCTTCCCTTAAGACTCAAAATAAAGGAGTACAGAGTTCAGCAGATAAAATCTGCAAGAATTAATGAACCAAACCTGTGTGTTTAATGGTCCAAAATACTTTCTGTTAAGCAAACACTCTAATGGATAATAGATGTGTATTGAGCCTGTCTGACAGTACAAAAAAGTTTACTACAGAAAGCAACTTTTAACATGTCTATGTGTTTCTGTGCACGTGAACAATCTCCAGAGTGTCCACCTTTACAGTACAAGTCTACTTGGATTTCTTTAATATGTATTTATTTCAGCAGTGGCAATGAACAGCTGTAGTGACAGTGAAACCAAAATAATCACAAACATGTACTGCCAGAGTAACTGGCCACTGGCGCAAATCGAAGCATGAAAGAAGTGAGAATTCCACAAAACTGAAAGTCAAATGAAATCCAGTGCAAGTCCTAACACATCTTATTTTTAGAAGAAAAATGTCATTCCATACTGATCATCTCACATGCAGTTTTGAAAGACTTTAAAGTCATAAAACTGCAGCTTATACATAAGTGTTAATCTTTGCTTTCCTACTCTCCACAGATACGGGAAAACATCGGTATTTTTAGCAAATATGGGAGCAGAGCTGAGCCTGACAACGTTCCCAGCTTTGCTGGAAAAGGAACTTACCAAAGCTGGATACCAGTCTGCCTTCTCTGAATTACAAGTCACACTCACAACCTTGCCAAGCAATTCATCATTGAGGCGCCTTTTATCTTCATCCTCTTCTTCACTACTTTCTTCTTCCTTTTCATCTTCAGTACTAAAATACCAAAATGTACAAGATTTTTAAAGGTTATGTCTGAAGTTACTACTTGAGAGCAAAACCAGCTCACAACCAGATTTTTCTTCCTATTTTGCAAAGCTTCAAGGAAACAAAGCTAGAATTTTAAAAGCTGAAATTGCTTGAAATTCTCTTAAATATTAAGTGTATTTAGTAAGAGGAATTTTGTAGAAATTCTTTCCAAGTATTAGTATTTTACAGCAGCACCATGTTGGAATTGGAGACATGAATCAGGTTTTGATTGTGCACAGACATGAAACAAAGAGAAATGGTCTCTACCCCAGAAATTTAAAAGCACTTTTTTTAAACTCTGCGCAGTGTAAAGGTTAAAAATCCTCCATTTCCTAATAGATGAAAGAAGTATAAATGTTCCTAAGCAAAAACCCTTCAATTTGATAATACTGCCAACATATGATCATGTCTGTAGGACTCAGGTCCATAAGCTGTGCACACAACTCCTGTGCTGGAGCATTCAGAGCTCTGCAGCTGCAAAGTTGCTGCTTCAGTGACAGCAAAGGACACAAAAGGAAAGGCAAAACTCACACAGGAAGAGAAGATCTTCTCCCTCTATTAGATTTCTTCCCAATAACTGGAGTTCCAAAGTGCTCTGGGTTGGTTAGTGGCAGTTGGTCAAGTGTCTACATGGTTTAAAAAGGAAAAAAAAATTAGTTTGCACTATCTTCTTAATTATAATAACTACTTAATTTTTATTCCATGTCCATCACTGTCTTACCTCACTTTCTGCAAAGTGCCTTTCTCCCTTCAAGCATAATGAAGTTCGTCTCAAGGTCCTTTCATCTCCATCATCAAAAACTAGGATGAAGCCAAGGAAACACATCAGCACAAGGTGATCAGATCTCGATCCCAACGCTGCTGTTTATCTCACAATCAAGAACATTCCCTAACACAGGACTTTCAGACCTCCATCTACTCATTCTTCAGGTCACAAGCAAAATGAAGTCAGTGCTCAGTATTCAGCCTAAGAATAGATTTTCACACAGAGTTTGAAGCCAGTGAAAACAAGGTTTTTGGGTGCAATAGTCTAACTCAGACTCAATATACCACACATTTCAAACCACAGCCACTATTATCTAACCATCTTTGGGGTTTGTCTGTTTTTGTTGGGATTTTGCTCACTCTATCCATTTGCTCCTTACTGTTTAATATTGTACCTTTCCATCCTCTCTCTTGCCACAAGCAATCCCACAGAAAGACAAATGAACGGAAAGAAAAACAAGTGTGGGGTAGTTTTTGCTGCACTACCAATATTGTCTTACAAACAGGGCAGGACACTGGAAATATGGAACTCTAAGTCTCACCAATTTATAAGGAAAACTTAGCAGACATCCTATTAAATCTCATGTATAAGTGATAGATAAGCTCCACTGATTTCCATCAATATACAGCAGAAGAATTTTGGCACATTTCTATTAAAAAAAATACCCAAAACCCAAAAATCTCTTGAGCCAGCATGAATATTAAATATAATATTTCTCAAATAACTAACTAGAACAGCCACATTCTCATACTTTTAGATTAAAACCACAGACTGCAATAATAACTTTATAAAAAGGTATGAATATAAAATTAATTAAGCTTGACAAGATAAGCTTTAAGGTTCCTGAATCTTCAGAGTAGATACTGCTGTGACATGTTCTACTACTGAATTACCCTAATGGCTTCTGTTGTAACACTTACACACACAAAGCAACTTGCTCTTCCCCCTCCAAAAATCTCAAACTACTCAACTTCCACAAATAATCATTTTAGGGGTTGATGATTGGCAACAGGTAACTTCATTGAAAAGAAAGAACCTAACACTTGGCAGTAAATAAACAGAACCAGGCTAGTTTATCTCTGATTTTGAAAGATCTACCCATTTATTTAAAAGTAGTACAGCAGAGGGATGAATCAAGCAAACCATCCATAAACCAGAAGACATACACCAGGTTTTCATCCATAAAGGATAAAATGTTACAAATACTGAGGGTTGGGTAAAATACCCTCAGTAAAACACACTAAAATGAAGACACATAAGGTAATTATGACAATTAAGAGCTGTGTGAGGTATTTTTCTTTCCTCAACTATAACATGCAAATTAACTTAAGAAGTCACATAATTAGATACTCCTGATCAATAAGAAGCAATGATAGATTGCAAAAGCTGTAACTGAAATTGCAGAAGTGTCAACTTCACAAATTTATATTTCATTTCCATGGACAAAATATGGAAGAAAAAACATTTTATGCTGATCACTCCTCAGACCAGAGACACTGAAGTGTGTGTATCCTTTCAGAGCCTGGCAGTCAGGCTTTCAGTCCTATTCCCAGTTTCCTACCTGAATTAAGACAAGTCTATCCCAGGCCTTTTCCTGTCACTTCTCTCAGTTTTTTTCCAGCTGAAGGTACAGAACTGGTCTGTTCTAACAAAAACTGCTTGTCCCTTGCCAAACAGGGCAGAAGTGCTGGGCTGCTCTGTGTTTTCCACAGCTGAAACAGGTAGACCACACAAAAGGAAACCAAAATCCCTCTCCCAGCACTAAAAGGAAAGCCACTATGTCTTTATTCAATTTTACCATTTTACCTTGGAATTTTTCTTCCAGGGCTAAAGTTTCTCTCTGCCCCACCTCTCATTCAGGTTAAAAGAATGAACAGAGTCAAAGTATTCAACCCCACAAGAGTCTCATGTAAATATATATCAGTGCTGTTCTGCAGGAGGAAACCCCACAGCATTATCATTACTTTAACATATGATTAATAGAAAAGTGACAGTTAAATTTTAATTTTCTATCTTGCTGGGAACGAGCAGGGGCAGAGGTGAAAGGACCACGAGGGGCTGCAACAGAAGGCACTGATATTTTTGGTATTTGAAAGACATTTCATTGCTTCAAGGATAAACCAAAACTTTCTTTGAGCAGGTGAGAGTTTTTGGATATTGGTCACTCTGTACAAATTTGTGTTGTGGAAAGGTGCAAAGCAGCTGCAACTCACAGTGCAGCTGCACAACTTGGAGCAAAACATCTTTGCAGAACAACAAAGTGTAAGAGAACAGCATAAATAAAAATATTTCATTAGTTAAATTAGTGACCACTTGATAAATTCTCAGCTGAGAAAGAACAGCACCAATTTCATACAAAAATATTCAATTGTGTGAATTACTAAGCTGGGGCCAAGTAAGAAATCTCTCCAATGAATCACAATGCATCAAGTATTTTGTAATTGTAGCTACTTTGAACTTGCCTCTCCTCTAGGGAAAATACTTGATTGTGCCTCACTGAAAGGGTAATCAGAAACCTCACTGATAAACTCAGCAGCTTCAAAAATATAAACTAAGGAGGCCTTGTGGTTTCCATCTCACTTTCAAGAAAAATCTGCTTCATTAAGTACTGTTCATGTTACTGTGAGTGCCCTGTGAGTGACTTTTTAATGCCAGTCCCAGAGGCTTTAGGGGAATATCTTTTCCAAGTACAGCATCCTAAGGATTCTGTAAACATAAGCAGTGGAGCAGAAGGCACAGTTTTTGGCTCTGTGACACTCTGAAGCTGTGACAGCAAATGTGTCAGGAGAACTTAATGCACTTTAAGCTGCAAATTCATTCCTCTCTTTAATCTCACCCAGAAGTAAGGCTGGCTGGTTAAAGTGCCAAGTGCTAACAAACAAACTAAAAAAAAAACCCCAACTTTCAAATGAATGCTGAGTAACTTATATTAATTATTTCTTTCCTTCAACAGGGTATTGCTACAACTCCAAATTCTCCAATGGCAGAAACTGCAGAGGTTGTATTATGTGAGAATGATAAAATTCAGTGAATTCTGTCATGTTCAAGAGGGCAGGAAACAAGAATGGAAGGCAGGGAGATCTCTCCCACACACGTGGAGTGAAGTCACCAGGAGATGTGTTTACAGTGCCATGATGCTGCTCTTAGGGGAAATTACAGCCCTGTCCTTCCAAAGGAACAAGTGTGAAAAAGCAGAAGCCCTTTAAGTTCTACTATTTCCTCATCTCGTGGTGGGCAGGGACTTTTTGGGGAAACAGGGTGCAGGAGCTGAGAGCTGATTTTTGGGAATCCAGGATCCAAACCAGCCAGGGAACTCCACACACCATTTAACAGTCAATGGAACAACGTCAGGAGGAGGAAAGAAAAGCACCATTTCTGCTGGGCATTGATTCCAAATGTGCTCCCTAATGACGAGCTCTGACAGAAGGGGAAAGCAGATGACTAAGCAGCACAACCTGGAGGAGCAGCTCTGTTATAAAGCTTGTTCTAGTCCCAGGAACACAGTCCAATATGCTCCATACAGAGCATTCTAAAACAGTGACAATAAAACAGAAGTGTTCAGAATTTTGCTGCACCCCAACCCTGTCAATAATGACAGGAAACAAACAGAATTGAATTTTTTTTTTCTGTTTGTGGAAATCCCCACAACCCCAATCTGTGACAGAAAAATACAAACAAACTTCCCAGTGGTAATCAATGCAGGACTTCCCAAGAACCAGGAACTCTCTTGATTAAAAACCTGAGTGCCTCAAAAATGCACTAAAAGGTGAAACTTTAAACTCACTGTTGATGAGCAGGGACCTTCCATTCCCTGACTGCTGCAGACCCATTCATGCCATTAACAAAAATAATACTAACCCTGTCCTCACAAAACCAGTCTCAACATCAGTTTTCACTCATATTAAATATTATTTACTATTAACAATATTAAATGTTTATATAAATATTAACAAGTGGACTAATCCAAATAATTTTTAGGAACTGTGAAGAAACTTGACACAAAATACTGCAGATCAGTTGAACTACAACTTGTTTATAAAGCTCCCCAAGACTGAGAAGAAATAAAAAAAAAAAGAAGACAGAAAAAGGAGAACAGAGCAGAAACATCCTCATAGTAGTTATGGTATGACTTACACACAGAGCACCCAGTGTTACCAGAACAAGGCAGTTCTGTGACAGACAAGTGAGCAGGGAAAACAACCCTCAAGGCTGCATCTTGCTAACTCCAAATCCAACAAGTTACGTTCCTAGTGCTGCCCAAACGAGGACAGATTCTATACTGCACAGAAAGGAAACATTTTCTTCCCGTTCCTCATCCTCATTCTAAAACTTTTAAACCCACCAACACAACAAAAGTCCCTACCACAAAGTAAAAGCTGCTCCAGTGTTACTGTGTACACTGAATTATTTTCACTGCTGCCTGACAAAGTAGTGACTTGTGAACTACCAGAGATGCTGCCTATGAATGTCTCAATAAATGCATGCAAGTTTAGCAGATATTTGGGTTTCAGCAGTGGAAAAAACATGGGAAGTCCCAAGAGTTGTGCAGCACTTGTTGAATGACCTTGTAGCCAAGGGCTAGTACTGATTCATCCTGTAGGAGCAAGACACTGCAGTGGATTGTGCTACTGAGAACTCAGATTTATTGTTTTGTAAATAATTTTAAGTGAGCTTCAGTTCCTCTTACACATATATATGTGAACTATGCCTGAAAATATAGAAGAGTCGTCTTTGGGTCTACACACAGAAAACCATCACCTTCCAGACAACACTGTGCTGTCTGAAGCTGCTTTTTCTGAAGTGTTACGTTAATCTTACTATTGTTACATATAAAGAGATGAGAGAAAAAGAAACCTCTACCTCCTTGCTTTCCCTACAGTATTGTTTGTACACTATTTTCAAGTGGTTTTTAACACACAGTTCACATTGTAACAAAGGTGGGTTTAAAACCAAAGGTTTGATCCAGTTGATTTGTAACAAGGTTCGGTTATTGCACTTTTTCACCAGGAAATCTTGCTCCTTTCCCCACAGGTTGTCTAAACACACACTGGCACAAAACATGGGGCTTTGTTTCTTTTCTAGATTCTCCAGATTCAACTCTAGATTCAATTCTAGATTCCCAGATGCAACACAGGTGTTTTTATGTTCCACAGGTGCACTTAAACAATGCATCTCAAGGAAGAGCTTCAGGCAAATACGGGGTTTCCTCAAAATCCGCTCAAGTAACATTTTGAAGACAAAAAGAACAAATTTAGGGTGTGTCATGGTGGTAGAAAACATCAGCAAAGAGGAGGCAGCTGGGCAGTTGCCCTGGCACACTTGTGGTCTGGGATTGCCGGGTGACACACGCGCAGCCCGGACGTGAAGTGATGCTGCTGTGACGTGGAGCTCCACAGGATGTTGGGAACTGGTCAGACCAGACACACAGACATGAGCAGTGCCCTGCACACCCCACGGGACCTGTGCTGCCCAGGACTGGAAACAGCAAACCAACAGGTCTGGGGGAACTCCAGTGACTGAGGGGACACCGAGAGCTTTTATCGCCCTTCGCGCGGGAATGAGACGTGGCAGAGCTCACAGATGTGGTGGAGCCAGAACCAAGCCAGGTTTGCAGTATCTTCACAAAGCATCAGAAGAGGAAAACTTCTTTTAAAAACAGGAAAATGTGACTATAAATAGCTCCTGTTGGCAACCCTGCTCCTGAAGTCCCAGGTCATGAATGTTGGTTCATTTGCTGATAAATATTCTCAGAATTACAAACTGGAAATAACCAGAATCCACACAACACCAAGACCAGAACCCAACACTCAGTACCTTTAATTTCTGTCACCTGCCCTCCTAAACACAGCAACACAAAGTGATGCAACTGAGACTTTACTTCATTCCCTGAACAACTCAAGCAGACTTCCCAAAACTTCACTTCCACAAGAACAAGCACTGGGTTAATTTAACTCCTCTCAGCACACACTCACTCAGCATTCCCTGGAAAGTGCCACAGTGACTACAGCAGAGGAGGAAGCTCCCAGCAGAGGTACTGGGCTCACAGAGGTGCCTCAAAAGTGTGTCTGAAAGTCTTAAGTCTAAAAACACAATGAATCACATCCCCTTTCACTCTAAACTGTGTATAAAGCCCTAATGCTGACAGCAACATCTGCCAGAAACTGTAAATGCCTCTCACTGTGGTTTTTTCCCCTATTTCTTACTCTTTTCAGAGTAAAATCACTGAAAGTGAACATGTTTTCTCCTTCTCTCTTTAGAAAAACCTTCCCATTATTTAACTAGCAAAATAGAAGACTCAATGTATTTAATCTTTTTTTTTTCTTTTGTTTAAAGCTGGAGATACAGTAAATGAGACCAAAGCACATCCAGATTATTGACCTGAGCCTTGTCAAAAAAAGAGATGACACTTTGATTTTAATGGGGCAATAAAACCCAGGCCACTGTAACAGCAGCTCTCAGACCCTTGCTCAGACAGTATTTCTCACTTTTATACAGGCATTACATCACTTCTGGTTCTGTGCAGAAGTGATACCAAAGTATTTCCTTAGAGAACATCTACGTAAGGATTTCTGTTTTCTGAAATTCTGGTAATGCTTCTAAGACTCTGGAGTATGAGGGAAGGAAAATACAACTGTGCACTTTGTCAGGTGTGGTCTGGGTTGTGGTTTCTTTGTTTTCCAGTCATTTCAGACATTATTTCACCATTTACCTGAAGCATTTTACAAGCTAACAGAGAATCAGGAGGATGGTGCACTCAGTGAGCCATAATTCAAACCTTGCTAAGCTGAAAGCAGATCTGACAGACCATTTTAATTCTATGCAATTATCACCTAACAATGTATTCAGCACTTCAAAAGCATCAATGCAGCGCTTTAAAATTTGTAAATTAAGGAAGTTCAGTTTAAGTAACTGCATTTTAAAGATTAAAACATCATAGAAGCATTCAGGTTGGAAAAGAACTCCAAGATCAGCAAGTCCAACTGAGCCATTTGTTAACCAAGGAATATAAACTCCTATTACTGTCACCCCACTTTGGATTTGAGAGGGCTGCCTTGTGCACTGGCATTTTAAACTTCCACTCCAAAAAGCTTTTGATTCTTTACCTGTTTATAGTGAAAAACTGAATTTCAAAGGTGTTATCAGAAGTGTATCCAAACCACACCTAAAAATTCAGACTAAATGGCTACAGTAACATCATTATTATATAAAAAGTGAAAAAGTGATTCTGTGGGAGTTACAATAAAAATAAAGCTTGATTTATTCTGGGTACATGAACACCACTAATAGACAGAAGATACTGTTAAAATAGACAAACTGATCATCTCTGTGGCTCTTGCATTATGGTGGTGGCTTTTTACAGCAAACTCAGCATTTCTACTGGTTTAACTTATTGACCAAAGCAAAATTGTTTCAGGTGACTTTTCTTCTTCTTTAGACCCCTACCTGAAACAGAGAACCTGATATGCAAAAGTGAACATCATCACTTCCCATCAGACATGCAGGTACTCTGTTTTGGTGCATTTTTTAGGTATCTGTACTTAATACTTTGAAAATGTCTGTCTGTATATATTACTGGTTTCACTGTATCAGTCTACTTTTGGATCACTGAGAAAGAGATTTGAGACAACACAGAAAATAAATACCACAGGGAAAGCACAAACTACTGAAACATGAGACTTCCACCTCAAAACATTCAGGAAGATATTCTATAAACCTGAAATCTGCCCAATCCACTTCCCTCTCAACTCGTCAGCTGTGACTGCATCAGTGAGGCTGAAGCAGAGCACCCACCAACTATCAAAAAGGAACCAACTCAACTGTTTGCTTCACAGCAGCATAAATATACACCTCATATCCATCCAAAACTTTCTACAAAGACACAATGGAAGCAGCAGGGAAAAGATAAGGCTTATTTTTCACACCTCGACCTGAAACACTTCCCCAATTTTAACTGCAAGATAACCATGACACAAACTTGATGATCTGCTTACTCTGGTCAGTGTTACCTGTGCTTTCAACACCAATAAGCAACTCACCACAAACAACTCACAAAAATGCTCCTGAGGTCTAAATCCAGTGTGTTACAGTTCTGTTTTCGTAGTCCCAGTGCCATATTACAGCACTGTATGTTCACTTATCATAAAATTATTTAATCTCTCCCCTGAGCTCCAGATTTTTACAGAATCCTACCAGTCTTACTACATTTGAACAAGGAAAATATTTTACACTCCTATTCTGCCTGTCAAAAAATATTTTGGGGGGAAAGAAAATGACAATAATTAATTATTCCTTTGGTTCAAGTTTCTGAGACACTGGACTTTAAAAAAAATGTATGAAGTAAAAATCATGGCATGCATGATTTATCTCTTACATTTCTGGGGACAGTTCAACAACTTGTTAAATCTAAACAAAAATCTACTAATACAGGACAGAACACTTAATTCACTGTTCAAATTTCCTGCTCATCAAGTAAAGATTTTTGGCAGAAGTGCACTGCTCAAAAGAAAAGGGGGAAAAAAAGAAAATAAAAAAAGAAATAAACAAGAAAACCCAGACAAAACTCATCCCCTGAACAGGGGATTTAAAGTTCATGTGTCAAATGTAATAAAACAAATATGTCCTCTGGTACAAACTCAAACAGAATTAGCTAAAAATGCTACTTTAAAACTGAAGTAAATTAGGAGTTTTAAAATGAAAATGCTAATTCATAAACCATGAAACTATTATTGCAAGACTCTGTTTCTTGTTGCTTCTGTAGCAGAATGGTGAACCTCAAGAAATACACTGAGCCAAGCTAAAAGGTCAGGTGTTGTTCCTCGAGTGTGTCACATCACACTACTGAACTATGTAGATTTGAAATCTTCTGCACTCCAAAATAATCCTGCCTTTCCTCCCTGACCTGACACACACTACAGTTCTACAGCAATGTTATAATCCTGAAGAGAAAGGCAAAGAGCAGAGAGCTTTGTCACCCAGCTCAGAGTTAAAGCACTAACATCATAATCACAGGGTGATAAATTCTTCCCAGCTTTCTGCAGAGCCTTATCCTGATCCCACCAAAGGTGGCATAACCTCATCTACTGCAATGGAAACACTGGATTACTGAAAATAGCTTCTTTAAACCTTAAACAAGGGGTTAATGAACCAAAGTAATTAAAAGTTCATGGGATAGAAGACTCCTCAAGAGAGGATGGAAGGATATGAGGTAAAGCTGAATATATTTGATACACAAGGCAGCCAATGAGAAACACACAGTTTAAATTCACAAGTACTGATCTCAAAAGCAATGTCCAAGAGCAGCATGTACAGGACAATTAACAGGAGTATGTTCCCTCTATGCTGCTATTAGTGAATAGAAGGCTCCACTGCTGTAAAAAAGTTATGCAAAAAAGGGATGGGTGCCTGCAAATCTCTCTAATTCAAAGACTGTCCTTTTTTATTTATCTACTATTATTTGACTGTTGTTGGATTTTGTCATTCTGCTATTAAAGCTGGTTCAGAAAAACCTGGAGAGCAGAATTATTCAAAGTAAGGAAACTTATCTTGCAATGAACTCTTGTTCAACACTGACACATGGCTGACCCTGCATTCTGGGCTTTTTATTCCAGCAACCGAACAGCACAAGAGTCTCCAACACAAGAAGCAAAGTATTTTTCCATTTCACTTTAGAGTTAATCAGAATGAACATCTCCTCTTTTCTTTTTAAACTGTGATGTCAATTCTTTTCTTTAAAAAAACAGATTCTGTTTTCTCTTGGTAGTACCCATGTTTTTCCTGTGTACAAGATTGCATATAGGGAAAAAAAGGCTACTATGTCAGTCATTCACTACATGCCACAGGTTTTCAACTGGAAAAAGAATTACAATGTCTATGCCTTAAAATCTGCAAAAATTATTCTGAATTTCAGTGAGTGCAACTGCTACCAGTGTAAGTACATTGTGTCAAATAAAATGGGATTATTCAGCCCTACAATTACCTGTGCAACTGACTCCCTGAACATCGAACAATTATTACCCCAATTTAAATGGAAAAGGAATCACTGGATGACTTCAGAAAGTCCCCCTCCAAAAACTACCTCAGATCTCACACTACAGGATGTCATTACTTACACTGCTACCTGTAATTAGGGATGCATTGTTCAAAGCTTACAGACAATAGATGAGACATGTGGCCACTCACCCACAGTGTACCAGCTCGCATCTGTCAGCTTGCTGATCACGGCTTCCTGGAAGGATCCATCGGGCATTTTGGTTTCAACCATTGCACCAACCTGCAAAAAAAGGAGCAGCTCAAGGTTACCTGGGAGCCCAAAATCCCCATGCAGGAAAGATTTAGTTTTTTAAACACTCATTTTAGCTAACTGCCACTTCCAAAGTTTAGCCACTTAGAAGGTAAGAGCAGAAGGACGAAGGCTGAACTGCAAGTAGACACTAAAGCAGTAAGAAACTCAGACCATCTCATGTCCCCTTTACATCATCACAAGAAGTAACAGAAGGCTAATTGAAAACAAACATTCAAAGTAATTAATTTTATTACTGATAAGCAGGCAATTACCACTCTTCCTTACACTTTAGAAACACTGCTACACTGTGGGCTGGATCAGAACACACTGGTGTTCTTGCAGGAGCTGGGCAGAAAAGACAAATATAAGAAAGATGATCTTCTCTGAAGAGCTCAGTTTGCATTTGGTGTTTATAACACGGCTCTGTGTTTTAGCACACAACTGCTACATAGCTTAAAAATACAAATAAACACATTTTCATATAAAATACACCCACTATTCTGAAACATTGAGTAATTGTATTTACTCTGGTCTAACGGGCTTGAACTTGGCTTTGCACTCAAGTTCTCAATTACTTCTAATAAGTTTCAAAGTTTCACTATTTATCAAGTTTAGTATCTTATAAAATACAAAAATCACTGCAGGCAAAACTGTTTATCAAGTGCATGACACAGACAAGCATAAATAGCCCATAAAACTACAACAATTAAGACTAATTCCTCAGAATCCATCTGATCTAAAGGGATGAGGCTCCTTCTGTTGACTTCAACCCGGGAGAACAGGTACCTACCTAAACAGCACCAAAATTACAAATCCATGCTGTGATTACCAAAAGAAGCCATGCAATTATTATACATACTCTTAGAGGTCCTTTCACTTGGTCATCTTGCACTAACTGAGTTGAGTTGTCCCCTTTCAAGACCACCTGAAAGAGATTAATGAACTTTTTAATATGCATCTGATTTTTTAACAGCATACAAAAGGCATTTGAAAATGTATTTGTAATAATAAAGATCTAATTTTCCAAATTATGATTATCAATCAACTGGACTCAAACATTATTGGACAGGAAACACTTGGCATTGTCCATTTTACTGATGGGAAATCCCAAGTATCACACTTAATATTTATTCTGAAAAATCACAATTAAAAGAATGGGGCAAATCAAACATCAGTTATTCCAAAGCAAAGAAAATATGTTTTTTTATACAAGTTTAGATATTGATGTAATCCAGAGTATACCTGGAATTTGGCTTCTAGATGAGAAGATTTAGCAGGTGTTTTTTTCCCTCTCTATACTTCAGCTGTAGAACTTTATTAACAACACTCCGAGTACTAAACTACAACTAAAATAAAACCTCTCTTTATTAAATATGTATCAACAAATCACCAAAATGATTGCAATACCAGCATTCCTGCTGCCTTGAACAGGAGGAAGTTTTTATGACAAAGATGTGAATGAAAATAAGGATCAGTTACAGTGTAAGTAAATTATGCTTCTCCCTGTGTTCCAGAAGGTAACAGTGGTGAGACAGTGAACACAAGCCAATGCAATTTAGTGAGAGAAAAAATCCAAAATTCCTATTTTTTCAAGAACCAAAAGTTCCATGAGCTTCCTTTCCACCCATGAAGATGTCCAGTTCTCTGTCTCCCCCGTAAAATGAAGACGCACAGACTCCACTGTAGCTGTGTTTATAAACACATCACCAGTGCTGTGCCAAAACAGCACCGCTATTAACACACATTCAGGTCAATAATGTACTTTACACTGATATACAATTTTAAATAAAAATGGCATAGAGATGAATACAGGTTGTCCTGCTACTCAGGAAAAGGTTACAGGACTTTTTGGCCTCTCTACACTCTTGGCAGGCGTGCAGGGTGTGCCTACACACTCTTAATTACAGTATCAGGCTTAGCTTGTTAAAACTTCTATTGTTGTAACTGAGATATAGCGACAGGAATTTCCACCAAGTCACAGCAGCCTCATACACTTCCAAATCTTATCATGGAGTAATAAAGCATCTGATTCTAACGAGGAGAAGAAACTCCTACCTATTAACAGTCTAAATACTCCACCAGACCAAAGATACAGACACAAAATCAAGGTTGTCAGACCAGCACGGTGCTTCCTACAGAGCTTCTCATTAACACAGATTTCAAAGAACACAAGTTTCTCCAAGTACTAATTAAGAACAGGGAAAAGACTCCAATATCTGAATTAGGTTTTTTTTCTATTGATGAAAAGCACTCTGATAAAGTGATACGATCTATATTTGTAACTGAAGAGGCTGATGGTTTGTTCTACTTGATTTAAGCACTAAAGCACAAGAAAACTTAGATGTGTAGCTATAAAAAGCAGATTTCATCTCAATTTTTTAGGGGGGTTTGGGTCACTAATGCCTTATTTACGTATCTTGGACAGTAGACACTAAAATAGGAAGTGGGAAGACAAAATAAAGCA
The DNA here is from genome assembly GCA_013397135.1 of Pachyramphus minor. Taxonomy (NCBI): domain Eukaryota; kingdom Metazoa; phylum Chordata; class Aves; order Passeriformes; family Tyrannidae; genus Pachyramphus; species Pachyramphus minor. The sequence goes on from VYXB01000537.1 coordinate 368,119, forward strand.
GAAGCACAATTCCTATATTTACTTTGAATTCTTCACTTGCATTTAACTATGTTTTACTCTTGTTTCCCCACAGTGGCATGTACAAGAGCACTGCAACAGCAAAATGACAACTTTCTTTTTTAATTTGATTCTTTTTTTGGCAAAAGCCAAATCTATCAATGAGTATTACATGCCAGTAATATCCATGCACAGCTCCAGCTCAGCTCCAGCCGGGGCAAGTTGCTTTAGAAGCAGCAGCAAGATGCTCAAAACTTAAAAAATATTACCCCTGACATTGCTAAAACCTGGTCTAAGAAACCAGTTAGTCATCTCTCGTGCTGTTGATTTATTTTGGCATTGCCTCTTAAGTTCCAAGCTCTAAAACTGAAAGTGTCAGTTGGAATGAAATGGAACTTTTGCTTCAGAAGAGGTTGCTCTTATTCCTTATTAGTCATGTAAAGCCATAATCCTCTATTTGTGACATCAAAACTTATTGCTGGGAAACTGATGCACTCAAAAACAAGACAAATGCAGTCAGAAAAGAAGAAGCAGGAAAGCTCAATTTTGCACCAGCATCTACTAAAAATAAAACAACAAGATCCTTCCCAAAAATAAAGTGAAAAAGAACGAACGAAAATCACCCCAAACCCAACAGCAAAATACAAAAAAAAAAAATAAAAATATCATGCAAGCGCTGCTTAAAATTCACACAGACAGGTGATGAACATCTCTTAATCTTCAGGACTGGGATCTTCTCTGACAGCCCTTCCAGCACAAGGCTTTAGCAAAGCAGCGATCACAGGGAAGTACCTTGACTTTCACGAGCCTTTTCACCGTCTTAATCTTGGCCTCGCAGAAGGCACCGCGGTACTTGGCACTGACATCAGTCCCCACTGTCAGGTAGGCAGGTTCATCTGCTGCCTGCAGACACACAGAGCACAACAGCAAAGTTTAGCAGTCCCTGCTTTGTATTTTTACCTGCATCATTTATGTATTTAATCCCGCCTCGGAACTTTTGGACCTGTTGGGTTTTTAATGGATAAACACTGGTTGGGCTGGGAATTGCCACCAAGGGGTTTCTTCAAAAAGGAAAATCAAAAACCAGAGAACAAGTTACAGGAAGTTTTATCGTTCTTCTTGACACACACCCCTCCCCCTTTTATTTTCATTGTCAGCTTCTCACAGAAATATCATTGAAGGTATTGAACTGATATTTGGAACATTTTGTTAAAAATAGCTATTAAAGGACTATTAATTCAAGTCATTTCTACAGAAAATTAAAATATTTCCACTGCAAAAAAAAGCAGTGTAACAGACAGTTGTGGTTTCCAGCTATAAGCAATCCAATGACACAGATTATTTAAAACGTTTGAGATTGGTGTCATCCCAATACTTCCAATTAAGTCTATAACATTCTATATATAGGATTTTTTTCCTGGTGACTAAAAGGAGACCTCTAGAGAAATCTGTTGCAATCTTTCAAAGAGCTATTAAACCAGTATTTTTCTTTCCTGGAATGCCTTTATCAAACCTTAATTGCTTATGAGTTTTTAAAGAGAAATATTTGTCATCACGTTTTTCTTAATCTGGACTTTAATACCTCCATACATTTCACTTCACTGCTCGTTGCAGCTGATAAACAAGGACAAAATTACCACGCTGAACGTGACAGGAAATCAGCAGACAATCTAAAACAACTGGCTTTACGTACAGGGGTTTTTTTTCCAACTTGGTATTATTTCTTCAGCTCTGAAGGCAAAGGAAAAAGTTTTTCTCTCTTTAGTAAATTATGCTGCAAATGTTGAGCCTTTGTAGTGAGCAAACCGGCAGCAGCAAAGGCGGGACAAAAGCTGTGGTTTTGCAAACTTGCCATAGCAGCTGCTGATACAGGAAGCGTTTAAAGACGGGAGCCCAAAGGACAACAACAACAACTCCGAGGCGACGGGGATGTTCCGAGCGCTCCTGCACGGCCGCGAGAGCTCGGAATCACCTGCCCCTCGCCGGGGAGCAGGAACAGCGCTCACGGCACGCACCGAAACCCGCGTTATCCCACCGTGAGGAGACTGAGAAGCGATTAAAAATGAAACCTCCAGCGCGGCGGGCGAGCAGGGCGGCGATCCCCGCTCCCGCCGGAGCCGCCTTACCTTCATCTTCGAGGGTTATGTGAGGGATTCCAGCTCCGGGACTTCTCCTCGCACGGCACAAACACTGCAAAAAACACGAGCGGGGGAGGTCTGAGGGCTGAGCTGCCCGTGAGGGGCGGCGGGG
>VYXB01000537.1:371548-392042 GCA_013397135.1 Pachyramphus minor
CGTGAGGGCGCGGGGCCACCGGGGCCGCCCGAGCGCCCCGCGGGGACACGCCCGCGGTGCAGGTAGGGGCTGCCGGCCCGCGGGGGAGGGCGCAGCTCCGCCGCCGCTCAAACCCTCACGTGATGCGGGTGGGGAGGGGATCCATCTGCTCCGGCTGCACGGCGGGTTTCCCCCTTTCCCGCCGCAGGAAGACGCAGCGAGGACAGGGATGAAGACTGTGGAGCCGGCTGAGGGCTTCTCTGTGCGGTATATGTGGCGATTGTAGGCCCGTCTGGCCCGGGATAGGCTCTGGAAGTGCAGCCTGAGAGGGCAGGATCCCTGCACCATGCAGGGTCCACTGAGAGAGCTTGGTCTTAAGTGATCAGCTTTGACCCGAATAAATAGGAATTACTGATTGAAGCCTATAATAAAATGATATTTTAAGGTTAGTTTCACGTTTTGTCTTGTTACATAGAATTTGGTCCATGGCTCTTAGTAATGCAGATCGGTAACTTTTTTTCCAAGTTAATAAGTCCATAATTTTTCTTCTGAAGTATGGGATCCATAATCTTTGTTCTGGAGTGATGAGCATCTCTTTGGCACCGTTTGCTCTGAGATACAAGACGTCCCTTAGGGTTACCTGAAGCAACAGTGGAAGGGCTTTATTTTTGTGTTAATTTGACAGAAGTAGTCTGTTAGTTGTGGTGTGGTTTCTGTATAAGCTCTGCTTTGAAGGTGGCTTTTCTGCTTTTTATTATTTTTAATGAAATCTGATGCTTTGAAAAGCAGCAAGCACAGGGTGAGTTCTCCAGAGAGGGCAGTGAGCAGTGGTGTGTGGTACAGGTAAGGTTATAAAGGTTCAATAAGGCTTAAAGCACAGGAGGCTTGTTTAGAATTGACTTTGGGGGAAAGCTCTGGAGTCCGGTGTTGGGATCTGGGCTATAAATATGAAAGTGTTTGAGGATCTATACAAAATATATGAAGGTTTGAGGCATTTAGTGCTGAGGGAACTTTGACCCTGTGCTGTAGTTCTGCTTCATGCAGGGGGTAAAATGAAGAGTTCCTGGAGTGACAGGACAAGGGGCAGTGATTCAAACTGGTAGAGGACAGGGTTAGATGGGATATTGGGAAGGAATTCCTGGCTGTGAGGGAGTTGAGGCCCTGGCACAGGGAAGCTATGGCTGCCCCATCCCTGGAAGTGTTCAAGGCCAGGTTGGATGGGGATTGGAGCAACCTGGGATAGTGGAAGGTCTCCCTGCCCATGGTGGGGGTTAGGAACAGGATGGTCTTTGAGGTCCCTTCCAACCCAAACCATTCTGTGATTGATATTATAATTTAGAAGCTTTAAATCTAACCCAAACCTTTAAGAAGATGCAAAATTCACTTTGAATGTGAACTTCAGATCTCTGTGGAATGTGTTTGCCAAATCCTGGCTTAGATTGTGAGCTTTTCCGAGGCAGGATTTGTATCTGTGTATTGAGTCCAGTGCCATTCAATAAATAACAGTTTGTAACAAAACTAATCAGTCTTGTTTCTGATTTCTAGCAGAAAAAGCTGCCCACAGGGATGTATCCATTACAGCTGGCACCTTTAGGAGGTTCCCCATGGAGCTGTTGTGAGCAAAAGGACTTTACTTCTCTGTAGCCAGTGAGCAGGACGGGTGACTTGTTCTTTTATGGTATTTTAAGCACCTAAGAATGCCCAGTGGGCAGCTCAGCACAGTGTAAATGTTCTCACACAGCTCAGAGATGATGTCTGGTGTCATGGAATGAAAACTCTCTGCTTCTGGCAAGCCAGAAAAAAGGGTCTAATTTTGGTTTAAATATCTTTTCATTGGAATATGGACTTCAGGACTCGGAGTAACGCTGTGATACTGAAATATCTCATCCTAAATGTCAGTGTTAACCAGCCCTGAGACTTCAGGCCAGCTTGGCTGTGCTGGATCCTTGTAGCTGTGCCCCATCCCTCTGTGCAGTCCCTTATAGGGAAACTGTGGAAATGAGTGGAAGAAATGAGCAGTGGACTTCTCTGTGGTGAGCTGCTTTTTCATGGGGCTGCTCTGCTCACTGCACAAAATTAACACTTTGTAAGATCATGGTCATTTTAGCATCTAATCTCTCTGTAAGCATTCTCTGAGGTAAAGTGTTTCATGTTTTTTTTTAGGTTGAAAGCAGCAGTATTTGTGTTATCTGTGCTGTGTTAATACCAAAGGTCTTGCAGCTGCTCCTGTAAGTGCAGCACACAGGAGAGTTGCCTGGGGATATGCATTTGTGCAAATTAAAGGCTTCTTAATTTAAAAACAATTAAAACAAAAGCATTAAGGCACTGTAAGCATGGCACTGGTCATATGTAATCCTAGAGTTTAGGTCATGGCTGTAAGTAGACTAAAAAAAATAATGTATTTTAAAATGCTTTTGGCGCATCAGTTGCAGAATATACAGAAATTTTGCCCAAAATCTTCCCTACATTTGGCACTCAGTAGGAAAAGGCAAATATATTTATATATTATATATATATGTAGGAATATCTATATTTTAGGAATATTTATATATTACAGGTCTCTATAAGAACAGCAGTGTAAATGTCTCGTGGCTTCCTTGAGAGCAAAGACAAAGTAACAAGAAGAGAGATTTCTGGGATAAGTAAGATGTTTTTATTCTATTTAGTAGTCTCATATTGCTCTTGACATATTTCCTTTTTGTGTAGATGAACTCAATACATGTACAGTCTCAGCCACAATATTCGAGAAATATTAAAAATATTCTAACACTGATCTTCTTTATATGTAATGAAATAACTGTGCTTCTCTGTGTCAGACTTTGCAGGTGTTCAGGGGACTTCCAGCTTCTTTTATTTTGTCCAAAGTGTTTAGTTCCTTTTTTTTTTTAAATGCCTTTCCTCTTGGTGTACCTATTTTGTAATTAATTAGGCAGCATTTTTCCAGTGGTGGTTCAGATCCTCTGTGTGGAACTGCAGGATTTCCACACAAATGAAGGTCCTGTGCTTCCCACTAAGTTTTGTTATCTAAGTGATTGCAGACTGCTCAGAGCAGTGAGGTAAGAAGGCCTGAAGTACTTGATGTGCAGCTAGGAAGGGAAAAAATCCCAATGGATGTGAAGCTGACATCAGTAAAGTTCAGCCAGGAATAGCTGGATTATAAAAATGAAAGCTCAAACCTTTGCTACTCATGGAGAAAACTGGGCTTCACTGTTGACATCAGCAACAGGTTCCTTCATATTTATTATTATGTGTCAGAAAAAATGAAAAAAAGCACCTGTTAATGCTAAATTCTTATGCTAAATTTATAGTTCTCCCAGCTCTGGCACATTCCTGTCCTCCTGTTCAGAAAATGGACATTTAGTTATTGAAACATCATGTTGATTTTAATCATTTCCTTGTGAGGGTTCCCACTGGAGAAGTTCAGCAGCCCTTAGGAATCCTGAATTAGTGCCTTATATCCATTGGAGTTTAGTGAGGATTTCTTGACTCTTATCTGGGTATGTTTTGCAGCAGAGCAGGATGTTCTGGATGTGAGTAACCATGGAAATATTTATGCTGTAGAGAACTCTGTCAGAAATATTTGGGTGAGAAGAATCTCAGAATTGGGTTTCCTATCAAGTCTGCAAAACAAACAAGGCTCACTTTGTAGTTTCTGTTCCCAGTAACACCAGTAAAATGATCAGCTGGCCAGAGCAGCTCTCATCAGTGGCCTGGGTGATCTCCAGGCAGGAGCATTCCTGTTTTTCCTGAATAAACTGTGTCCAGACTTTGTTGTGCTTTGTGGCTGCAGCTCGCAGCTACGATCCCACATGTTATCAGATGTGTGCAGGAATCAGTGATGCATTAACTGATAATTAATTGTGTTATTGGCAGCCCAGCAGCACAAGGAGAGTTTTAGTTGCCAGCTGATGGAGCAGCTGCTGCCCATGGGCTGGGTGGGGGGGTTTGGCATCAATCACACAATCCTTTAATTCCAGACTTAAAATGTGCCTTGTTTTAAGACTGATTTGGTAATCCTGTGTTTGGAGAGAGCAAGAGCTGTGTTGTAAGAGGCTATTTTTATTCTTCCTGGTATGGAATTTTCTGATAGCTGACATATTTGTATCTAATGTTAACATTGGCCAATTTAGGAACTACGTGCCCATGGCCAGGGTTTACTTAGGATTGGATTTTAAAGCCAGTTTTTGCATGCTTTGTCACATGCTCTTAAATTATCTGCATATAGATGTTTAATTTCTCTTGTTGCCTAGCAGAGGGATGCAAGGTGCAGAATTTGATTACAAATACACTTAATTTCTTGTATTATTTCTCAGGACTGCAGGTTCACGTTGGTGACCATAGTGAGGCTGTCACAGCTGCACGGGGGGAGTCATGCAGTGTTGTGGAAGAAGATTTGTGCAGCAGCTTTACTTTAGATGTGACAAAGGACTCTGGTTGTCATCACCTGCAATCAAGCCATCAGTCTGTCTTTCAAAACTTGAAGTAGATGCTTGAAGTCCAGTGAGAATTTAGGAGTAAGTTTTTCTGTGGCAGGCATGAGACACTGGTTGGTGCCAGAAATGTGTCCTGTGCACATCCAGGCTGTCAGCACATCAGCCATTCCAGTGCTGTAAACTTAAAATTTTTTAAACTCTTTATACTTTTTAACTGGCTTCCAGATTATCTCTGCATGCAGCCTTTTTTCCTGGATTCTGAGGTGTAGGCCTTATTACTGATGTAAGTAGTTTGTGGAAGTTGTGATCTTTGAAGGTGAGAAGAGATGGTTTTTCTCCAGCACCGAGGGAGTGGTTTTGTGGGTAAATACAGTCACTCAGTGTACAGGGCAAATATACAGTTTTATGGTCTTGAAATAAACTTAAGTGCAAAACACTTAACTTGCACCTCAGTCTCTAAATAGTCTGTATTCTTCCTAACAAAGTAAGTCCTCTAGTTTATAATTACTGTTGCTTTAGTAAACTCCCACCGAAATCAAACACACCGTGCAAAACCTGTGTGGTTTTGGGAGTGGCATCACTTTTTTTGTTGCTGTGAAAACCAACAGCAGAAAGTCTTCAAAGTTTTAGAATCTTCCTGCAGTCTTTTGAGTAACTTAAGATTCTGCACCAGAAGATAGTCCTCCTTAAATATTTCACTCCTTAGTCCTACCTTGTAGCAACAGTGTGGTCACTTCTTCAGCCTGTTGTGATCTCAGACTGGGAGGAAGTGTTTACTGAAGAGGTGTCTAATGCTGTCCATACCTCAGATGTCACTTGCTGCTGACTTGGGAGAGCTGAGCTGGTTTGTTGTTTCACTTTGGTAAAGGACACCAACTGCTTGGATTAATTTCTCTACCTGTGTGAGCAGATTCAGGGTGTTCTTGTTTTCTGGTAGTTGAAGAGATCTGTCATGGTCAATCTGAAGAATTTTCCTTGATTATGCAACCTATTGCTAGTTTATGTCTTGTAGAGATAAAGAATAGGATTCTAATACTGATGGTGAGTCCTTGGACATGATCCACCTGTCAGAATAGGAGTGTCTCAAGCTTGTCAGCACTGATCTACTGTGGATTAAAACAATCTATTGTTAGAGATGCCTGGCACAGGGAGGGAAGCAGCACTGCTGCAGAGTGTGGCTGCTCAGCAAAGGAAAGCTTGTGAGGGCAGTGGTTGTGTGGTTCCAGGGCTTGTGCTTGTCCAAATTACTTCCATCACTTCGGATTAATTCACTTCTCAACCTCAGCCAGCAAGACTGCAGTTGGTCACTATTGATTCTTGTTTGAAAGTATTAATGCCCTCAGTCTTTCAAATTAAAAGTTTTTAGCTATAAATAGCTGCTCTTAGTGAAAATCTACAGCACAGCCAGTGATTAAATTGATTTATTTTCCTGCTCAGCCACCTTTTGCCAAAGATACTTTTCATTTGTGTGTGTTGTTTGGAGGATATTATTACAGGTAGCTAATTGCCAAGGAGTTAGCTAACCAGTCAACACTTAACCTGTGGATTAATTGCCAGCCTGTCCTGTTTGCAGGAGTTCTGTTCCTTCAGGGACGTGCTTTTCCCCTGCAGTGCTCCCTGTACTCTGTCACCTCATTAGTTACAGCTATAAACAGAGCCCCTGAAAGGAGCCGTGTTGTGTCACATCCAGAACTCTGACACAGCAAAATACATGTCTTTTTGGAGAGTTTGATTATTCTGGATCAGTGAAAGGTCTTTTATTACTGTGGGAGGGATCTGTCTGCTCCTTGCAGGCAGCACAACAGGGGACAAACTGGTACGAGGGGCGACAGGAGCATTTGGCTGGGGGAGGCTCTGCTTGTTAAAGTGACTGACAGGGAACACATTCAGCTACATTTTGATTCTGCCTCAAACAGGATTTCTGATTTTTCTATTCCTGGTGGGTTTGGGGAAAACAGGCTCTCAAAGAACCCTTTGTAGACCGGAAACCCCTAGAATTTAGGGCTGAAGTTGAGCTTTAAGCACCTCTGCTAAAGTAGCTGATGCTTCCTGTGCTGCTCTTGCCACCTGTTACTGCAGTCTGATGTAACAGGTCCCTGTCCTTTCTGAAGTAATGAAATCAGCAGATTTCCTGCTTTCTAAAAGCCCAACAAACAAAAATAAATTTAACTTCCAAAAACTTAGGCTTCACTTGGGTGGATTTAGGAGGGGTGTGTGGGTTTGGAATGCATCAGCTTTTGGGTGAAATGTACTACAATTGAACCTGCTGAAATTGGAACCCTAAGGAATGCATTTTGGATGTGCAGACAGTATGTATACCAAATCATATTTAATTTTATGCAGCAGTAAAGCACCCCAGGTTCTTCCTAAACCCTTGCTTGGCTTGTTTTATCACATTGCCTAAAATGATATTTTCAGTGGGCAGTTCTTATACTGTTTTTAGGGGAGACTTGAAGGGGTTTTAAGTTTTTCCCGTATCTGATGATACAGTGTTTGGACTGTAACTATATGATGCTGCTGCCTGCTTTATTCTGCCTGCTTGTCCATTTTTGGTTGGCACAGCAACTTGTAAGAACCATTTTTAAACAACTCTTTGGGAGTCCTTTAATAGCAACGTCCTGAGGATGAAAAAGCTCTGCATGGGGGTGGCTCAGTCCATCTGGAAGCAGGAGACTTGGTTTGAGCCTGGTTGTAGCTCCTGTGTTCTCAAATACTAGAATGTGTTTGCTGTAAGGCTCTTACCTCTTCTACCACTTATTTTCTGCAGCTCTGTGTAATTGGACATAATAGGCAGCAAGAATTTCTATAATGGAAAGTTACAGGCAGTTGGTGTCTCAAAATAGCTCTCAATTCTTAAGTAAAAGTAACTTCCTTGCTGCACATAACTTGAAAAACTGGTGGGTGGGGGAAAAGCTGGTTCTTGTCTTACAGACATAGGCAACTGAAAGGAGAAAATGAGGGGGAGAGAACAGTCTCTGTGCTGTATTTTTGGTGCTCTTACGGAGTCAGAATTGTCATGACAACTCATACTATTTTTCTCTTCATAGTCATGAAGCTTTACTTCATTTTAAGGTCACGATTCCCTTCCAGCTGATAAATCCTTAAGATGTGGAGTTGAGTTCACTGTTTTGTGTTCCCTTCTATGGTTGTGGTTTTATCTTCAGGAAGACACTTGCAGAACAGTATATGGAGTTATTCCAAATCTCCTTCCTTAAGGGTGACTGGGACTACACAGGCAGAGAGCATCCCAGGCACTGCTGTATCCACATGGACAGTCACACTTCCAGCATGTGGGGCTTTTGACCTCGGGCCATGGAGCTATTTCTGGTGATGAGAAGGAAGTTACAGAGGAGCCAATGCTTGGCATACTTCAGATCTGCATGAGACACGTTCTGCTTGGAATGTTTCCTTTCTGAGAGTCAGCACCAACCACAGATGAGTAGTATTTCATCTGGAGATACTCTCATGGATGTCTGCCACACAGGGAATTTCACATATGGGTTACTTGGAACAACCCTGCCATCATTTCAGCAGCAGCACTAGCAGTTGTAAAGAGGATATTATCCAAACCAGTAATTTTTATGGCCATATTAAGGGAGCATAAAATTAATGATCTTGATGTAATAGCCTAAACTTGATTTTAAACTCTGCAAGTGCACTTTTGAGTTCTGAAACCTGCCCTGGTGCAATCGTGGAGGTGTGTGTAAGTAAACTAGATCCTGGAGCCTGTTGGTTCTTGATTTGTCACCTGCAGTTCACCCAGTCCCCTTCCTAATTGTCTTAACAAAGCTCTGTGCGTGGACTTGCTGACTAAATAATTGTAGCAGGGAATGTGACGTATCCAGTCTCAATAAATATCAGAGTAGTGATTCATCCAAGTGCTGAGTAACAGCCAGGGGATGGAGGAGACTTAAGGAGGAAGCATCTTTCTGTACAGCCCACCCTTGTGTCACTGTTGGATCTGTTCTTCTGCATCACTCCTTGGTGGAGGGATGACTTCAAGCCAAGAGATGAGTTGGTCTGTACACTCCTACTTCCTGGTGTTCTGGCTAAGCTCTGTGTTTTGGGTGTTAAGTAACAGAATATGTCATTAAAACTCTGAGCTTAAAGCCTTTCAGCACAGCAGGAACTGGAGATCTGCATTCCATGTGGGTATTTAACTTTCTGCTGTGTTATGTGTTCCCATAAATGGCCAGAGTCTGGACAAAGTAGGTTAGTTGTGGAGCCTGAAGCTCTCCTGCTATCTTTGGAACTGCAACTTCCCAATGCTTTGGGCAGAAATAACCCAAATGAGATTCTTAAATCACCTCTTGCTCAGATCTCCAATTCAGAAGTTTTTACCCTGCCTATTTTTTTGCCTTGCAATGCACTTTCACATTTCAGTTTTACACTGAAGTTCTAATTGACCATTTTCAAGCTACTTATAAAAGCTAATTTTAATTTTAGGGAAGAGGATCCAAGCCCTACTCCAGTAGAACAGCATGCTATATTTCAAACCTTTAGCTGCCTGATCAGTTCTCTGGGCTTAAACCAAACTCCTTGTTCTTGGATATTGTTTAAGCCTGGGGGGTAAAGGAATTATCTACAATGCAGCCAGACTTTTTTTTGCCCCCTAGTCCTGTACTTAAAATAGAGCTGCTACAAGTAAGCTTTTGGGGGTTTTGTGATTTAATATTACTTTCTCTTGTTCTGGAACAGATCAAGTCATCACTTAAGTAATAATCTCAGATCCATCTTGAGCCTTTCTAGAGCTGAACATTCACCAAAGGATTTGCCTCAGAGAGTCTATATATATTTAGGAAAAAAAACCCCACATGGTCTTCCACATTTATCAGAATTTTAAGGATGCTGTGCTGTCCTACTGCAACTTGAATTCTCTTTTTGGTCAATGTTGCCATGAGTAGCCAATTCCTTCTTTTTGAAATTCTTTCCCTGCTCAGCTTCACTGTTTGAAGCTTCTACTCAGCCCATCAGGTGTGGAGTAAATTGGTGAAACATGACCATGGGTAACACATGACTGTATAATTAAGCATTCTTAAGTAACTTGCATCCAATTAGCAAGTTACTCGTTAAAGGCAGTGTGGTTGTCTCCTTGCTTATCCCCGTTGGAACTGCAAGGCTACAAAAGTAGCTGTGATGGGGGGTTTGGAGTAGGTTTTTTTTGCTGAAAGGGGTCCTTCTGGGCTAGAAATCAATTCTAATGTTCCCTGGGCCTTCTTGATAAGGGGTGGCAATGCTGAGCTTCAGATAAAACAGAAGCCTGCCAGCTTTCTGGTTTTAAAGTTAAGGGGCATTTCAATATTAAAATAATCTGTTCAGTATTTTCCTGCTTCACCCCCTTCTGAAAAAAGCAATTATTTTTTCTCCACCTGCTAATGCTCACTTCTTTCTTCTTTCCTCATCTGCAGTCAATGGAAATGGTAGGATTTTTCCTCACCATGGGTAAAGATCAATTCCCATAAATAGTCTGATAAATTAGTGATTTAATTTGTAGAAAAACCTGATGGCAATGATCATCTTGTTTAACTAAATTTTGCCATGACAGGCAAGGCTGCTGTGCAGCACTTTGCATGTCCTGCAACCCACAGCCTCTTGAGTTGCTCCTCGTCAGACTTTGTAAGTTCTCACAACAAGCAAGAAAATAATTTGTAGTTCCTCAAAGGAGCTTTTAGACTGGTACTGGAGTAGCTCTGTTCCTACCTCTTATCTCTTCACATACTGTGGAACATGTTCCTTCTATTTTATCTTGTAAATATGCACAGGTGATACTGTTGCACTTCTCACTGTCCCCTGAAACCTGACTTGTGTGAAGAGTTCCTGTCCCTAATCCTGAATGGCTGTCACTGAAAGGGAGGGAGGGAGGGATGGGTGTGTGTAGCCACACACAGGGATGGTTCTCATTTTCCCTTTAGCACTTTGTCACCAACATTTTAGGTACAGAATCAAGACAAAGTGAGGAGAATCAGGCAGGTCCCTGCTGCTGTGTACAGGAATGGCATTTAGGGGGCTGCTGAGAAGTTTCCTGCCTGGTGCTCACCAGTGACTCAAACAGCTGAGTCAGCAGGAAACTGCAGTAGTAAATTGAGTTTGGAGCAGGGTAACACAGAACTAGGGCTGAGTCAGTGCAGCAGCCTGTTGCCTCAGAGGCTGTTGCCTCAGGAGAAGGCACTGAGGTTGGAAGGGACCCCTGGCCATGACTAATCCTGGTCTGGCAGGCCTGACTGAGCCTCTCAGCAGGCTTTGACAGCTACACCCAGCTGGAGAGGCAGGAGCTCAGGTGGAGTGACTCCACCTAAGGCTGGAGTCTGAGACAGACCCATCCCTCTCCAGTGACCTTCCCATGTCACAAGGAGGATGTAGAACCTGTACCTGACAATCCCAGTACAAGGACAAGGCCAGCTGTTTTTCAAACTACCTGTATAAAAATAAACCTGTCAGGGAAAACTCTGGTTTTATGACCTGGTGATGGTGAGTATGTGGTACTAAAGCTGAGGAGTTTGATTCATTACACAAATACGCATTTTAACTGCATGTACAAACAAGAATTCAATTTAACTGAGTTTTAAGGTGGTGAACAGAACAGTTTGTTACCTTCTAGAATCACAGAATGGTTTGGGTTGGAAGGGACCTTAAAGATCATCCAGGTGCTCCCCTCTGCCACAGGTAGGGACACCTTCCACTGGACCAGGCTGCTCCAAGCCCCATCCAAGGTGTTATTTCAAGATTTAGAAGTGACTAGAATAGCAGTCTTTTTTCCCTAGGAAGTGGGGAAAGAAAGCAGCAAAGCTTGTTTTCAACTTGTGGGAAAGTTAACAATTTATGAAACTGATTCAGAAGTGATTTAAGAAATTACAGCTGAATGAAGCTATTTAAAGATAGTCTGGCTCTGCAAGCATCAATTCCAGTTACATTGCTTGATAGGTCTCACAGCTTAGAACTTACCACAACTCCTGTTTTAAATTGAATTAGTTTTTAATTTCTCCTGTTCCTCCAAGAAGCCTAGGTTTATAACTTCAGATTAAAATTCCTTTTCCTGAGCTCCTGCTTGTTATAGAAGCTGTTTGGAATTGTCAGCTGTGCACATCACCTTAACCTGTAACCTGCTGCTTACAGTGAACTGTGGTGGTCTCTCTTCTGCCGAGAGCAATCACAGACTGTGGCTATGAATGAACTCCATATTGTGGCATTGGTTAATCAAGGAATAAATAAAGTACTAATTTTTAATACTAAACTATGCAGCATAAACAAGAGACTTGTCTAATTTCTAAGATTGTTTTTTCTGTGCATATCTGGCTCAAATAAAGTCCTGCAGGAAGCAACCAGCCTGACAATGTCTTTCCTTCCTAATGGCTGTTTAGGTGCAGTTTCTGGCCTATACTTTTTTTGAAATAAAAGCTCACAGACAGTAAAATGGAAAATTTATTAGTGCAAGTTGGTCACTCAGTTTTTTTCCAACAAGTACATACCAGCATCCCATGCTTAATGCATTATAAACAAACATGGTCTAAGATAAGAAAAGTTGAACTTATTTTGGAGTAACAATGTGTTACATATTGTCATCATCTGATTCATCTTCCTCTTTCAAAGATTCCTGTTTCAAAAAAAAAAAAAAAAGGTGTAATTAAAACACAATTTAACAGTTGTTTTATAATTTAGCCTCTGATAAGTAAAATGAGTTTTGCTGTAGCTTCACAACCTTCTCTCTGTCCAAAGTCTTGTATTCAGCAGTTCAGCTCCCAGCAATACATTTACTTTTGAAGGAGAAAGACACCAGTGCAAGTTTCTGAATTGTAGTTTCTGACAGCAAGAACTATCCCTGGGTTACACTGTAACCTTCATTATTGTCCCTCTGAATTGCCCCAGCTCCCACTGAAGTGATGGGTGTGGGAATGATGCATTTTCCAGTCCTCACAACACCCTGTCAAGTGAAGCACTGAGACAACACCGAAGTCAGACCTTACCTTGGCATATTTTTCTGCTTCTTCCCTGATGTCTTTTGGAACAATTTCATGTTTTCCATTGGTTACTGCCAATAAAAAGAGTGCATGTCAAGTACAATTCACACAAAGACCTTGACGTACAGAGTGAATTAAGAAGCAGTGTTTTACTTGAGTCATAGAAAATTATATATATTTTCTAGAGTGTTTATAGAAATAGTAGAAATGCATTACTTTCTCCAACCCAGCTGAGTTCCAGCTCAAAAGCTTTATCCTTTACTTCATCATGAACTATGTAGATTCTGGAAGGAACAGACAAAGTACAGGTTAGAACAGACTGATCAACAGGCTAAATGTACTTTTATTATATACTTAAATATACTTCTGTTGAAGTTCTCTTATGAGTAATACAAGTTCCCCCTGTGCTGTCTCCCCACCAACAGAGAATTAACTTTCCAGGCTTAATTGCCAGTCCTAACAATACCTTAAATCATTACAGCTAAGATGCAGGTTGAGATGTCCAACCTGCCCTAACTGGAATAAATATTAAGATTTAAATACTGCAGAACCAAGGCTGCATCATCACTGCCTTCTGCCACATGAGTTATAACATAGCCTGGAGTGTCCTGCCTTTCCTGTAAATCTTACTCCAGGTTCTTTCTAGGCAACACAGAAACCTTGGATATACTGGAGGAAGGAAGGATACCTGCAGCACCACACTAAGTACTTCAAATTAAAGTCTAATGAAAGTATTGTAAATCAAATATGAAAGACTAAAGTGAGTTCTGAGCTGAGGCAGAGTTAAAAGACACAAGTATTTTCATGATTTGAAAATCCATGTCTAATTTGTGCCATTCTAGACCTGCTTTGAGGTCTTAGCAAGGTTTCAAGAAGAGAAATCCCACAAATTCCTTCCTCAAGCTGCTGCTGTGACAGCCTCAAACACAAACTCCAAAATCAACTCACGTGCTGCAACACCAATGACAGAAGCATAGTTACTACTTTATAACCTAAGCAAAAGCCATAAAATGGTGGAAATTGCAGTTTTGCAGCTGCAGATTATTAAATTTGTGACAAGTTTTTGTGACAATGTGAAACCCCAGCAGGCTCACCAGGATGGATTTTTGTCAGGTTGGAGACTTACATTTTTGCCACCTCTTTAACAACATCACGGCAGGTCATTTCCTTCATCTGTGGACAAGAAACACACAGGATAAGGGAACATAATGTTTCCCACTTCCACCAGGCCAGAACATCAGTGGCTGTGCATGTGCCTAAAGAGCTGAGTGTTCAATAGTGCTAAAAGTAACACAAAGTGAAGACCAGGACCACATTTATTCCCTACAATGGATCATTCAGTCTGTCTGTGCAAGTCATTCTCTCAGGGAAAAATTCCACAGCTGAAAGAATCCATGAAAAAACTACTACTTGGAGACTTCCCCACTTAAAAGCACTCATCAGCTGGAAGCTTAGAAGCTACACAGGTGACCTTGGCATCCTAAAAGCTTCACTTGTTGTTGGATGCTTTATGATCAACTGATATAAAATCACCACATGTTCAATATGGGGGAGGCACCATATTTTCACATGTAACATTCATATTCCTTCTGGGTAGTACAGTAATACTTTTGCTCTGACCAACATTCTGTGCAAGCAACTTTGACTTTTAATTAATGCTCCAAGAGGATAATATTGTTTAGCAACCAACTGCCTGCCCAAGCAAGGTATCAGCACCTCATTTTATATTTTCTCAGTTTTATCACAATCTTTGGACAGTTTCACAGTTAATTAAAACAAAGTCTGGTGGAAATTTCCATGGCATAATAAACTTATGTTTGGTAGGTCAAATCTCTTGCCAGTCAACTCTTCTGGACTATGTAGCAGTAATATATTTAGAGTTTACCATCTCTTAGGATTCCCAAAATGTTTTCAAACCCATAGTAAGGAAGCCAGTTTTGAGACACTGGTGAAGGAATTAAGATTATAACAGATTATAGGTTCATGCTGAGTTGCAACAGCCCTTTCTGGAGTGAAGCTCACACCCAGAGGAGCCAGAGAAGAAACGCCTGTGCCTGGTTAGACAGATGTGCCCTCACAGTCCCAGCTGGAGAACTTCCCTAAACAGACAGACCCTTTGCCCCAGGCTTTGAATTTGTGACACTCAAAGGCATTTGTGACACTCAATCCATAACACAGCACTGGCTGCTGAGCAGAGATGTCACTTGTGTCACACAAATATTTACATTATGGTGTGTATTGATGTGATATAAAGTCACCAGTCAAATAGGAAACCCCAAAGGTCTGCTACTGTCATGTGTATTTACAAGAGAGAAAACTGAAGTTAATTTTTGTGATCATCCTTTTCCCATCCCACTGCAGACACTAAAGGTAAACACTGTGACAGTTTTATCCTGGAAGTTAATTATGATCATGTCCATGTGTCAAAAATTTGTATGGAGCATCAGAGCTGCAGGAGATCAAGAGATTCAAGCAGTGTCCACACAACTCCCAAGTTTTGCCACAGCTGAAGGTTACAGACATTCCCACAAAATGCAAGAGATGTGATGAATGCAGGGCTTTCTTCTTGTACCCTCAGCTACACGAGGGTTTCATGTGCTGTGTCCCTCCCAGGTACAGGTACCAGAGAGCAGATTCTGTAAGGCAGGTTTAGTTTGGACTCCCTGCCTGCCTCTGTCCACCTGGAGTCATCCCTTCCCCAGACACCAATCTGAGCTGACAGGCTGCTCCAGGCTGGATCACCCCACAAAAGCCTTTGTACTTCTGTCTTTTCCCCATCTTAGCTTTACCAAATTCATCTTGTCAAAATTAGCTCTGGCCTGGAAACCTGCCCAGTCCAGAGTTGCAGCAATTCACATTATTAACTCTGTCAGTCAATAAAGCAGAAGTTTTTGAAAATCTCAGCACTGCACAGAAAATTAACCTTCTTGGGTAGAAGTTAATTTTTTGGAGTACATTATATGTTACCCAACATATCACTGTCTTTCTGCCAGTGTGCACACATGGAAATTAAAATTAGGATTTCCCAGATGCCACAATTCCAGTATCAGGATCAGATGATCATGCAGGCTTCTTACTTTTAATTTGGTATTCAAGCATCTGACCAGATTCAAAACTGACTTAATTCAGTCTAAAAATGTTCTAATTTTCCTGTAATTTTTTCAGTCATGATGCTACAGCACCATAAACAGATTATTCTTAAAAGTATAACAATCATATAAACTCTGAATTTCTCCATGAAGAGCTGTGATGTCCCTCTGCACACCAAAGTAAGATGTAAGCAAAGTATCATATAAAAAGTACATGAGACAGACCAGGAGAAGGATTCCCATGTTGTCTCCAATTCCAAGGGTGTCAGATATTGAAACGGAAGATGAGATGTTTCAGGATTCTCACACAATTAAAATCAGCTTAAGGCACACTTCAATACCTTTTGGTAGTTTGCTCTCCACAGACTGGTTTGTCCTTAACAAGACCAACTGTTTTGAACTTGTTAAACAAAAGGATCATCTAAAACTTTGGGGGAAAAAAGATACACCACCTTGTACAATGCTGCCTTAGGGTTTTCAATCAGAATGAAAACCTGATTTACACTTTTATATTCACACACTTACTTTGCTCACTGGCAAATGTAAAAGGAAATATTCCACCTGCTTCTCCAGTATTTTATACATTTTAGGCACCCAAAAAAAGAACATCATAAACTAGGAATACTTGTTTTGAAAAAGCACAACAAAACTGTAACACCATACCTGAAGTTTTTCTATCTCTGTTTTTGCAGCCTGCCTGGCTTTACCAATGGCACACCCCCAATAACCCTAAAAAAAAAGAAAAAAAAGGAAAAATATGCAAATTAATTAAATACTAAATTTTCTAAAGCTCTTACTGTCCCTCAGCATATGACAACCCCACCCTGCTCACATGAGAGGCCAATACACACTATTGGTGGTGTTCTCTCAGGCACATCCCCAAACAGTTGAGTAGAACCCAATTTCTAAATCAAGAACTACGTCTGTTGATAGAAAAGAAAAGTGCTCAGTAGTTCCTGGACAGAAACTTATCTGCTCAAAATTTTTTAAGAGATTTTTTTTATTGCTGTTCACAACAAACGAGATTTAGTTTGAAGAGAGAAGTTCTACAGTAACAACAGATCAAAAAAACCCCAACACCTAAACCCACCTACTGTGAAAACAAATTTGAAGTGTAAGCACATAAAAATTAAGCACTTCTATTTCCCTCAACAGCCTTGATATGGATATATTTTAAGAAAATTTTAAAAAATCAAACAGTGTGAGTTGTGTCTCTTCTACTGTGTAACACACATCTGAAAATGCAGCACTAGCAAAAATTAACAACAATTTGTATTTTGATTTGACTTGCTGTTGGCAGCCAGGGCCAGAGGAACAGCCCTCTCTCACCTGGAGTACTCAGGGAATGGGGTATCACTACAATACTTGCCCATTTGGGGCAGTGCATGGGAGTTTTCACTGGATTCCAGCCAGCTGGAATGAAATTTCAAAATCTCTGAGAGACAAGCCTTAAACTTGTTTCTCAGACTGTGTGTGTTTAACAAGGACATGCAAATGAGCAAACCCCAGCCCTGGTCATCTGAAGCAGTGATTCACCAGAGATCTTCCCAGGCAAAAAAGAGAAAAAAATCAAAAGCCCTTCTGGACCTTTGCTTACTCCTTTTCCTCATTAGGAATTCTTTAAAGGGGAATTTATGCCAAGATGGAAATGTTTGTGACACACTCACGTATGAAACTCCCGATGGATCAATCATGTACAGTTGTGCACCATCATCGCTGTCATAGGACCCCAACATGAAACTGGAGGAGAAAAGAGAAGTTAAAAACATTTCTTCTACCAACACACCCAGAACTAGAGAGAAACCACACTGTTCCTGGGGCAAAACTCCTGCTACACTCTACTGAGCATCTGTTGAGTGTACTCATGACAGCAAGTTGTCAGAAACATTTTCATGATCAGTACCTTGATCTCTGTTTATCAGTCCCTTTGTCCTAGAACCCCATAGTAATTGTAACCTGCTCTTTAGGTATCAGGATAAAAACAGGATGATTGCAGAGGAAAGCTCTGCTTTTGCCACTGTCACAGACTTGACAGCACAAACTCTTCACCTTTAAAACCCAGGAACAAACTGGCAACCTGCTACAGGAATCTGAATTCTTCACCTGAGGTTTTACACACTCAAGGAAAAGGAAGGAGAGGGGAATCTCTTTATGAGCTGGATTGTGGGTTACTAATTCCAAAGTTTAAAAAAAGACCTTAGACAGGTAATTCCAGCAACTGTGAACCACGACAGTTACAAACAGTGTGTGTGTGACAGACTCACCTGCAGCCAAAGGGTCTGACAGCACTGTACAGGGTGTAGGCGTGCACATACATGGCCACTCTGTCCGCAAGGTGCTGCGTGGGAAAAGGGAAAACAAACAGTGCAAACCCTTATTTACAGGAATCACACCTCAAGTAATAACATTTAATTCTCTCTGTCAAGACTAAAAGCCAAAAAACCTGAGAATTCCTTACCTTCAGAGGAATATCATATCCGTAGTTGGATCTAAAGTTGGAAGCCTCTTCCCTGGCGATGTCTGCCAAGGAGCGGGCGTCTGCCAGCAGCCCTGCCACTGCCTGCAAGGAGAGCTTGTCAGTCAGGCCTGACACACATTTAATTCTCACTGAAATTAATTACTAGCAGTGAATTCAAACTGTCCATCTGCCACCAAGCTCAAAACGTGTCAATATGTGGTTAGATATCAACACAGAATAGTTTTTCCCTAGGAAAATCAATAACCAAAGTTATCTTCATGTTAAGTGGTGCCTTATGATGTGCCATGGCTGCACTAACCCAAACAGTATTTCTCATCCTGTATATCCAACAGGTTTCACATTTCTGTCACACAGCAACCACTACTTGGCATCATCCTGACATCACTATTATGGATTAGCCATCCATACACCAGTATTTAAAGAATTCAGGCAGTTCCCACACTGTTGAGAAAAGAATCTCCTATGCAGCCCTTAACACACCTTATTCGTTAACTGTGTAGAAAAGTACCACTTTAACTGTTTGTATTTGTTATTTGTATATGTTTGTGTTTATATTTTCATTCAATGGAATGCTGAAAAGCATTTTTAAAAAAGTTAAAGCAGCCTCAAAGTATGTCAATCTTCTGTTATAAATCTGGCTTTTATTTATGCACGTTTATGTGCAACCGAGAATAAATTACAGAAAACGGTAAAAAAACCACTGGCATTTTCTGCACACAGAAACATTATCACTACTTTCTTAATCTAATTCTTATTGATCCTCTGATTGATAGATTGCTCCTTTTGAGGGGGTCCCTTGGCATTTATGGGAACCCAAAATGAAATGGCCCCTTACCATCCCAACGTGTCGGTCAACATTGAAGAGACGTTTATTGGAACCCTCCTCGTAAAGCTTGGACAGGACTAGTTTTTCTACTCCAAAGACAACACCATCTTTGCATCTTATCCCAATTGCTGTACTGGAAGACAAGATAAATGTCAGTTCCTCACAGAGAACCTCACAGTGTAAAATAAATAACAGAGAATTAACAATATACCACGAACAATCAGGTGATTTCCACAGAATTACGTTTGTTACAACTCCACTTTAGAAGTGAAGACAACAAGCGGGGGAAAAAAGCCAACACTCACCTAACCTACATTTTCTCAAACAAAGGAGGAGGGGGCTGCCAAAAGTCCCAACCCAAAGATTTTTGGATAGAGTGGGGGAATTGTTTGGAGCAAGGGCCAAGCCACTGCCACACTCGGCTGAGTGACACTGATATGAAATCCGTGGACTGTTCGACCTCTCCTTTTGGCAAATTCCCTGTTGATCTAGGAGATGGGATGACTCTTCCTCTAACCCTCAAAAGGTGCCTCAGAAGGCATAAACTACCAACTATGGCATCCACAAAATACCTGGCTAATCAAGGAACAGGTTGATTGGAACACATTGCCCAGAGAAGCTGTGGCTGCCCCATCCCTGGAAGCGTTCAAGGCCAGGTTGGACAGAGCTTGGAGCAACCTGGTCTAGTGGAAGGTGTCTGTGTCCATGGCAGAGGGTTGGAATGAGATGATCTTTTCCAACCCAAACCATTCTGTGACTCTAATCCTTATCTGGAGCCTGTGGCTATGAGCAGACACCAGGGTGATCCATCTGTGCCTTGCCAATCACCCACCTCACTGGGATTTTTCCTTCACAACATTCCTCTGCACACACTCCAGGGAACACAGATACTCCCAGAGGAGCTGATGTAGCTTTAGCAGAACTTGGATGTCCTCCATTTCTTGAGGAATCCTTAGGAAGTTATTACACATTTATGAGGCCTGTGTTTGTCTTTCAGTGCCTCAATTCACATCCAGACAATGGGCTTTTAGATCAGAACTAATTTTAACACCATAATTTTACCTGCAACACCATTATGTTTCTGTAGTCCAATAACACTGCTTTAAAAGAGGCCAGCAAACAGACAGAGGTGCAGATATTTGTATCTTACCTGCTGTTCTCCACTGCTTTCATAGCATATTCCACCTGAAACACTCTGCCATCCGGAGAAAACGTGGAAGCTGACAGGTCATACTGGAGGAGAAAACACAATGCTCAGGGGAAAAAACCAAACACATCATATCCCAGTGTTTAAAGATCAAGTCTATTTATTTAAAAATGCAGGGCTGTCACTGACAGAGATGGCTGTGCAGTCCCAGGAGCAGGGTGGGACTTACAAAGACAAAAGAAAACAGAGACAAAAAGCCAGGAGAGGCCATTTCATCAGCACTGGATGAAACTGCAAATCCCATCAATCCAGATGCTGAACGGGTCTGAAATCACTGTGCATTACACAACATATCAGACTTATGGGAACTTTCTGTCTGCCTTTACATTTCATAGAATCCCAGACTGGTNCGCAGCAACGCGCGCGCGCATTGGGCGCCGGGCGGCCGCCGCGGGGATGACGTCACGCGCCGTGCGCTGAAGGGGCCGCCCCGTGGCCCCCACAGTCAGCGCCCGGCTAGCTCAGTCGGTAGAGCATGGGACTCTTAATCCCAGGGTCGTGGGTTCGAGCCCCACGTTGGGCGCAT
>VYXB01000537.1:392057-407697 GCA_013397135.1 Pachyramphus minor
CCAGGGTGCTCCAAGCCCCCTCCAACCTGGCCTTGGACACTTCCAGGGATGGGGCAGCCACAGCTTCTCTGGGCAACCTCTGCCAGGGCCTCCCCACCCTCACAGCCAAAAACTGCTTCCCAACCTATCCAACCTAAATTCAGTTTCCAATACCCAACCTCTTCCACTCTGCACCCATCACTCCTTGTCCTCTCCCTACACCTCCCGACCAAGAGCCCCTCTCCGGCCTCCGTGCAGGCCCCGTTTATTTTACAATTCCTGGTGTCAGGAACACATTTGAAACGCACAGAAGTATACTATGCAGAGAAGTATAGTAAGTGTTTTATCCCCGCCCCGCCCCCGCCGCCGGTTCCCGGGGCCTCACGGGCCGCAGTGACTCAGCCCTCCCGCAGCGCCCCACGGCCATCCCCCCCTCCCCTCCCCCTCGCCCTCACCCCGGCGCAGCGCGGCCCCGGGGGCGGTGGGGGCCGGTCCCGGCGGCGGGCAGTGCAGCCTCGCCATCCCGGCGATCCCGCGCTCCCGGCGCGATCCCGGCGCACTCACCCCGGTGCCGATGGAGCTCATGGCNGTTTTTGTTCCCTGCCTTTTCCGATTCGCTTTTGGAGCCCTTGCGGCGGGAAACTGCCACCTCATCCGCACTCCCTCCCCACACCGCGGCGCTGAGGGAGATTCTACCGCCCGCCTCACTTTGGGCGCGCCGGTTTTGTGCCCCTCACCATTTGGGGGGCATCCCGGCGGGAAAACTCCGCCGCACCGTCCCTGAGGGTGATTCACCGCCCGCTCCGCCTTGGGCTCCTAACTTTCGTGCCCTCACTCTTAAGGAGCGCTCCCGGCGTGAAAGCGCCTCCTCACCCTCCTCTCCCAACATCCCTGAGGGGGATTCACCGCCTGCTGCAGGTTGGGAGCATCACTTTTGTTCCCCTCACGCTTCTGGAGCGCTCCCGGCGGGAAGATGCCGGCTCGCCACCCCCTCCCACCATCCCTGAGGGGGATTCACCACCCGCGCTCCGCAGAACAGGGAGGCTCCTGAGGGAACCCCGCTAGTATAGTCTGTGGAAGTGATTAATACACAGTTATCCCTGAGAAAATTAGTTTTTATAAGTCAGCTGGGTGCAGCAATGACATGTACCTAGTAAAGTATGAGCTGGGATAATGTTGGCACTGAACGCTGCATGCCTGAAAAAAATTGCTTTTTTAAACAAATGATCGGGGTACAGGAGTGACATGCACGTAATAAAGCAGGAGCTGTGATAATCCTGGCACCGGCTACGAAACACTGTATCCCTGAAAAAAAATTGCTTTATTTAATAAATGATCAGGATGCAGGAATTGGATAAATTAATATGCTAATAAAGTAGGAGCTGTGGGTGCCCTCGAGGGTGGGGAGGAGTTACAGAGATATCTGGACAACCTGGAGAGCTGGGAAAGCAACTGCCCTGGGAAATTTAATAAGAGCCAGGGTGGGATTCTCAATCTGGAATGGGGTAACCCTGGTTACACACAAGCTGGGGGAAGAGGGGCTGCAGAGCAGCCACAAGGAAAGGGATTTTATAGTAGGAATAAATTCTCCCCTGTAAAGGTGGGCTCTGGCACAGGTTGCCCAGAGAAGCTGTGGATGCCCCAAACCTGGAAGTGTTCAAGGCCATATTGGATGGAGCAATCTGGGATAGTGGAAGGTGTCCCTGCCCATGGAAGGGGAATTGGAACTGGATGGTCTTTCAGGTCCCTTCCAACCCAAACCATTCTGGGACTCTGTGGTTTAGGTTGGTCCATCATGGGAACAGACTCTCCCAGGAAGTGCTCAGGACACTGAACCTCTCAGAGCTCAAGGACCTCTGGATGATGCTCTCAGCCACACAATTTAGTTTAAGTAGTCCTGCAGGGACATGGACTGATGGTATTATGATCCTCATGGGGTCCCTTCCAACTTAAGATATTCCCTAATTCTATGAAAAGGGAGAGGAGGGGAATGAGGTAAAGCCCCTTCCTCCAGGGACCAGCTCCCACTGACACAGCACAGAACAGGCAGACGTAACAGGCTTGTGAATATTACAAAATATTCTTCCTGTCAGCAGAACTCAGCTGGAGCTGTTTTCAGTTGGCTAACACCCATCTTACGGAATGGCATCCAGTCCAGAACCAGGAACTTCAGAGGAAAATCCTCCAGTTACTGCAGTGGTTTGTGTCTGCTACTGTCCTTCAGGACAAATCACGTGTGCTCACTGTGAATTTGCTGTGAGGATCCACGGATCTCTGCCACGCCAGGGAGGGAAGAACTACTACAGCCAGGCTGGAAAAAAACAAGCCAACCCCCTTTCTACACGATTACACATTTAGGGTGTGATCTCCAAGGGCATCCCAGGGCAAGCCATTAATAGTCTTTCTCACCCCTTCCATGAACTAAGAATCCTGTTTATGTACTTAACAGGTCCCAGGACTCTGTGCTTCAGCCCAGCAGTAACACAGGAGTCAGGAATTCTGGTCTTGCCAGAAATAGCAGCTGTTGGAGCTGTTCAGTGATGCAGAAACCCCACAGGAGAGAATTTGAGTGGGCAGAACGAAGACAAGGTCGCAGAACATGCCAGGAGAGGTCCAGGGTACACAGCACAGGAATATCCTGAAAAAGGCTAAGAATATCCTGAATTTCCTCAGCTGCAGTCTGCTGCAGTTCAGGAAAATGACATCATTGCACCACCCTGACCACGGACTCTGTAGGAGTTTCATCCTTCCCACTGAGAACCTTACAGACACAAGTAATCCCTCCCAGCTCCACAGGGCTTGTGCTGATGGAAAACTCTCCTCTCGGGAGCAGACCTTGCTAGGCTCTGGCTCAGTTCTTAGTGAGGTAAAACACGACCCAAGTCACAGAGCTGCTGCCCAAATTACTCAAATTATAACTGAAAATGAGCAGCAGAGCCTGGGCCTGGTGTGTTCTGTGCACCTGAGGCTGGCTCTGCACCTGGCAGTGGGACAGCGTCCATTTATCCAGCCTGGAATCCCAGCAGAACATGGTCTCTAAAAAAAAACCAACCTCATCCCAGGACTATAAAACAACTTCTCACAGCTACACCTGTCTGTTTTTCCTTGCTTTCTGTGTAACAGCCACACAGCTCATCTGAAGCTCATCATCACAGCTCTCCCTCTGAAGTGGGAAGAAGGCAATTTAAAACCACAGCTGCTGCCAGCACCTCTGGGGAGAAACCATTGTCAGTACTGTGAGACCTCTGTCACCAGCCAGCAAAGTCTCACCTAACACAGACTCCAACACCTGCAGCAGCAGTTCCTGGGTTTTGTGGCTTTTTTCATTTGAAAACCATGAAATTAAAAGGGAGCATCTCCTCCCATGTGCCAACTAACACCATGTGTTAAGGCAAAGCACATATGGAAAGCACAGTGAGCCAAGTCTGCCCTCACACCCCTGTTTACCATTACTTTGAAGTAATTTATTACAATTTATAATTCTGAAATCTTTCATGGAAGAGAGATACCAGGAGAGTTTTCAGCTCAGCACTACGTGAGAACTACAGGCACAAGAGTTCTCTGCTAAAACTCTCAAAACAGGACTGTGTCCAGGGGAAATAATGTCCCACCACCTTTGCTGAACAGCTCCAAACCATTTCCTCACAGGTGATTTGAGGGGGAAACATTTTAATGCAGAATTTGGCAGAAAAAAACCTTCCATAGATATTTTCCTTCCACAGATATTTCCCCTCCTTCTTCTAAGCATATTTAAAACGAAAACCTCTCAACACAAATTCTCTCAGCAGTGCCATTTACTATACAGATAAATAACAAAACAACTCAGTAGGGTACAACTCATGACAGTGCAGAATTTCTTCAGAACAAGACAAAAGAGGACAGGAGTTGCCAGAGTGAAGTTTTGAAACTCTATCTGGACACATTTTTAAATAATGTTAGTGCCTACACTCCCTGAAAACATCCAGGTTGTTGCTATTTAATAGTGTTACACATAAAGTACTTCATAAAAAACGAAACCCAATGCACATGTATCTGAAACGGAGCAGAATCCCTGTGTAACATGTAGGTGCTTATTTCTCTGTAGAAAAAGCCCTTTTCATCAGTGGTGGGGGTGCCTTTCCAACATCAAACATCATTTCCAGAGGAGGATTGTTCAGACAGCACCAGTCGGGAATGCGGCCTGTCTGGCTGTAATATTCCTTGGACACGGATCGGCTCCCAAGGATGTCCTGCAGTGCTCCAAAAATGGCTCCTGCATTATTGGGAAGGAAGAAAAAGCTGTGTTAATTTGATGTACTGAGTTTCATTTTCTAACTCTCCCCATCAAGAATCTCAACTGGTTTTGGTTTTCTTCAGTTCTGTCCCACAAATTACAGGAATGAAAGGATACAGCTGCTTTCCTTTTTAGCAGCCCAGCTAATCCCAAACTGCTTCCATTTATGTCCCTTGAAAGTAACTGAAAACAAAGAATCATCTACTCTCCACTGACAGCAAACCTGGTTAACCAACTTCTTATGACAAAGTTTCCTAAAAGGTTTTATTTTAAGCACTTCCACCAAACCCTGTTGCGTTCAAGGCAATTTTTCTATCCCCAAAATGGTGTCCCACAAATTCCCACAAGCTGTGGGAAAGGTCCAGCCCGTGGCAGCTGACCAGAGCTGCCAGGCAAGAAAAGCAGCAAGAACTTGGTGCCTAGAAATTGTCCTGGTTTGCTGATCCTAAAAATAAGAGGTTTGAAAACTAAAAGTCTGTAGTGTTTGTTACTGCCCCTTGTGACCAGCACAGGGAGTTGGCAGCCTCTCCACAGCTCCTCCATCAGTGATTCAACTTGATTTTTCCATCAGGAGATTATCTCACAAGTAGGAATCTCCCTCTGCCTTGTTAGTATGGAGGTAGCTCTATCCTGCACCTGAGCCAGCACCCCACCTTCTGCCAGTTTCCAACTGCTCCTCACCTGTTTAAAGCTCCCACAACCCTCAGTGCCCTCCAAATATCCCTGAGGGAGCTTTACTCCACACACTAACAATTCCCCAGAGCTCACTGCAGCTTGATTTCAACTTCACTTTATTTCCCCTGCTATTTCTTCATCACAGATCTCACTTGGAAGGTTTGTTTTCACCTTTGCCCCTCAGTTGTTCCCATTCTTACCTCCCAGCCAGGCCACACAGTTGGGTTTAGCAGGTGGGGTGTGAATCCTGAAGGTTTTGGTGGCCAGTGCTTCCTTGTACTTGGGTTTCTCCACCAGGTACCTGATCTCTGCCATGAGCCTGTGCAGGAATCCCGGGAGCATCGCGGTGCCCCCGATCACCACCAGGTTCTCTGCCAGCTGCTTCCTGGTGTCTATGGGGCACTAATGCAAACAGGGAGACAAAAAATAACACACCCCCCCCAAAAAATCATTTTAACTGGAATTGCCTGAAGCTGACGTGCGTTCAGAGCTCTGTAAGACATTCAGTCCATTTCCGTGCCCTCCAATTGCTGTTTTCCCAAATTTAACTGGAACATAAGCAACATAAGCCAGAGAGAACTGTGAGGTGAAGAGTCCAGGCACAGATCTCCTCAAACAATTTGTTTTCATAAGGAATTCTAATTGAAGTGTTTGTCATGTCAGCCCAAGTCCGTGGCTCTCCAATAAATTACATTTCAGCAAACTTTATTTAAATGGCATCAATAACTACAGGGAGTCAACTTTAATTAACACACATCCATCACCATGTAATGAAAATTTCCATTTATAGTGGTTTTCTAATGCATTTTTTTCCTAAATATAATAAGAACTGCAGTGTTCATATATGCCAAGAAAATTTTCTGCAACAAATCCAATATGCTGCCTGTAATAAAGATGTCCAAATTAATTTTATTCCAGCTCAGGTAAACCAGCAGCCTGCAGGACTCAAAGTCTTGAGTCATTTATAACTGCAGGATCTCCAAGGCTTGGAGGAATTCCATAAATTGTTTAATATAAAGATACCTGAACAAGGGAATCCAAGATCAAAGTGGCAACAGATGTCTCTTCATTATCCTGTTCAAACAGTATTTCCACCACGGAGTCTCTGTGGAACAGGCAGGAAAGTGAGTGTTAACGAGAAGCAAAACCACACTGTGAGCTAAACTCAGCAACAGCAGAGCTGGAAAAAGACTCCACCACTTCGCTGCCAGCACATTGTCACCTCTGTCACACAGCCCCTGCACTGGGGACACACAATCATGGAATCCTTAAGATTGGAAAAGACTCCACCACTTCCCTGGGCA
Source organism: Pachyramphus minor (assembly GCA_013397135.1). NCBI lineage: Eukaryota > Metazoa > Chordata > Aves > Passeriformes > Tyrannidae > Pachyramphus > Pachyramphus minor. The sequence continues at coordinate 398,289 of VYXB01000537.1, forward strand.
GCCTGTTCCAATGCTTAACCCTTTCAATGAAGACATTCTCCCTCATCTCCAATCTAAACCTCTCCTGGTGCAACTTGAAGCCGTTTCCTCTCATCCTGTCACTTATTACTGGGAGAAGAGACCAACCCTCACCTGGCTCCACCCTCCTCTCAGGGAATTGTAGACAGTGAAAAGGTCTCCCCTGAGCCTCCTTTTCTCCAGGCTAAAACCCCTCACTCATGTCACTAAATCTGCCCCAACATCAGGCATTAACACTCATTTCTCCTCCCCAACCCCTCCAATCTCTTTGCTCTCACCTTCCTCCCTGAGCTCTGGAGAAGCCACCACCTCCTTGCTGGGCTTGCACTGTGCCCAGCACAAAGCCTTTATTTGAGAGGCACTAAAAGCACATGCAAGTGTTTCATTAAAACTCAATTTTATGCAAACTAATGTGCTTTTAGAGCTGAGATATACCCTCCTAGTGATCAATACTCTGTTGTGGCACTTCTCACCTGATGGGGCCAACCACGTGGAGAATCTTTTCTCCATCCAAAGGATAGTCCACGTCTGGAGGCGGTGAAGGACGCTGGAAATAAAAACACAAGGGCAATATTTTAGAGGCCAAAAAGGCTCCAGCCACCTCAAAAAGAGCAGGATGAGCTTCATTCTCCACCCACCTCAGCACTGCCATCAATGTTGAACTTGGCTGCCTGGATTTTCAGCCCACGTTGGAGATCACTCACAAAGCACGTACGGACTGCACAGAGGGAAAGGGCAAAATGAGGCTGTGTGGGATCCCTCCATCACCAATATAGTCATTTTTCTCAATTTAGGAAGCAACACACAATTCAGGCCCTTGCTGGTCCAAGCCATCATCAAACAAATGCAAAGAAAAGCAGCCTCTTCACTTCAGCAGAGTTCAGGTGGTGTCTGACCGTGAGCTTAAATGAAGCTGACAGCAAAACCATGCCAGGACAGACAGGATTTCTTTCTGAGCCAAACCACGTAAGATTTAAAGCCAGAGGGATGTTCCTGATGGTGCCTTCAGCCACCACAAGGTGTCAGGGGTTGTATCCTGTTGTCAGATGCTCCACTGCAGGTCTTGCACCACAGCTTCAAATGAGACACTGCTCGTTTCCTAAACAAGCTGCAGTCATGGAGTATTTTTCCTGGTCTAACTCCTCAGCACCCTAAGAATTCCAGAGCGGTTTTTTTTCCTCCAGGCAACACCAACAAAGCACAATCTCATCTGTGTCCCAGCTGTAACTGTTATTATATACTTATTTATTTGTATCTGGCACAGAAAAGCAAAAAGCATCTTCCTCATAAATAACTGTCCCAAAGAAACAACCCTCTAATATACAGACAACCCTAATTCCATCCCTTGTGTTATATCTGCTTCCAAAAGATTGCCTAAAAACTAAAGTCCAGGAATTAGAAAAGCAACTTCCATTTGGCAAATTATTTTGCAGTTGACCAATGGATTTCTTCCTAATTTGCTCCAAGATATATATCCTAATTGCTATTTTCTAGGATAACATGTATTTTTTTAATCTGTAGCACATGAAACATTACACAGGAATTCATCCAAGTTCTGCCCAAAGAAAGACTATTTTTTTCTAATATAAATGTAGTCCTTGTCTCATCTTGCCTACCTGATTAACACACCAAAATATTTTTTAGACAGACTTTTTTTTTTTGTTAACTTTAAAGCAAACTGAGTCTTTCCAGTTAATCTACAAACAAACCTACACAACAGTGCAATCCTCCTCTTGTGCTCATCCACCAAATCCATCCACAACTTACATCCCAACAGCACACAGGCTGAACTGAAAGAGGAATTCAACACACAGTTTTGGTTTTGCTTTCAAACAGTAAAAACACCACAAGTTCTTCCAGTAGGTAATAAATATGGCAAACAGAGAAGGGAAATAACGTCCTAAATGTAAAATATTGCCCACTTGTTATACTCTAATGCACAAGTTAATAAACCAGAGTTTCACAAAGCAAAAAAAAAAATCTTACCTTTTATATCCTCTACTATGTCTTCTGGAACTGAGCCTGAAATGAAAACAATAACTTAGATTGAAAGGTTTTTTTTTTTTTAAATAGAAAGAGAATTTAACAATCGTAAGTTTGAACTACATTTAGTAGATTAAATTTTCACTTTCACAGAATCCCAGAATCCCAGAACGGTTTGGGTTGGAAAGCACCTCAAAGATGATCTCATTCCAACCTTCCACTAGACCAGTTTGCTCCAAGCCCCATCCAGCCTGGCCTGGAACACCTCCAAGGATGGGGCACCTTTTAAAGATTCCCAAGATTTTAAAGATTTCCAAGGAAGAAAGGATCTTAAGAACTGAAATAAGGTGTTTGTCCTGTCTCAAAACTGATGGAAAAATTACCACAGAACTCTTATCTCAGCCCTTATCCAAAACTGCTGTTATGAGAGGCTTATCATAAAAATTATATACTTGTTAAATACAAGGAGAGAATTCATGCATGTGGGTGACACAAGAGGCAGTGAACACTAAACTCATTTTATTCACTGTTAGTATCAATCCAGTTTCCCTGGTGCAAGTCCACAGCACATGTGCCACATCCCAGACCTTACCCATCACAGATGGAAGGCTCTGTCCTTTGGCTAATCCTGTGTCCACTGTGCACTGCTCCAGCAACTGATACTCCAGTTCCCTAAAACATTGCACAAAGGTAGTTAAAGACAGCCATGAACTCAGCCTTACTGCCCTTAACAGACAATATTTACCCCTTTCAGTCACATCCCTCTAAAGACAAACTTCACAAGATCTGATTTCCACAGCTTTGACCACATCAACGAAAGCCAAACAGTGGTCACTCTAAAAACTGGATGATGTCACAGGAAGTTATGATTTAAAACAAGAATCTCTGCTCATTAATCAAAGATGAACTTTCACAAATAAATAATTTGTGTGACCTGGAACGGATAACTGTGAACTTACTTGTGGATGGCCCTTCCTCCCAGGGGCAGGGAACCCCAGCAGCTCAGGATTGGAATTCCTTCATAGATCTACAGGAGGATCAGGAAATTCTCCTTTTTTTTCTATCATGAGTTTTCAGTCTGCTGGAACTAAATGCTCTTCCCCTTGCATTAGCTATTAGAAACAACTTCTACCTGCTTTTCTCCAAAACTAATTTCTAGTTTATAAAGGCTGAAGTCAAGAACCCCCTTCTCAAGGTTTGAGGGAGCACAGATGCCCCACGTCAGCTGTGAAGGGATTCCCCAAGCTGGGACATCCTACAGCCAAAAGCCAGACTGGCTGAGCTGTTCCTATTACTGAAGTCTGTAAAAAACCCATCTTGTCACAGCAGCCTTATTGCTGAAAATTCAAGGATACAGGCAGCACCAAGCTTTCTGCATATCCACAGTCCAGCACCATGGCAGAATTGATCCCAAGGGTCAGGAGAGACATCAGGTGACTTGGAGCAAACAAAACAGAAGGAACCTGTGTGGAATCCAAAAGGACAGGTGACAGGAGTGGGGAAAAAGAAACACATCACTCATCTTAATCACGTATCAGGTTTTCTGTTGTCATTGAAAAGAAAGGAACTAAATCACAGATGCTTGAAAAGTTGTATAAAGATGTCACCAAAAGTGCTAGAAAACCCATAAAAGTGTGCCTTATTCACACCTTGAAGTGTGAATTAAATGAGAAATATCAATAAATATTTCCCCTGGATTTATGGGCAACATTACTGACATTTAGCTCAGAGATATAAGTTAGAGTATTGAGCTTCTATTAATAATATTTGCACCAAATAGAAATAGAAACCAGTGAGGATTAACCTCCCATCAATATTAACTGGCTTCCTCACAAGTTACAAAGTCTCTCCATCAAAATGTGACTCTGAAATCACAAGTAATTTTTCACAAATAATTTTGGATGGGATGTGCTTTATCTGAGACGTATTTTATTCCTGCAAGGGAATTAGGAAAAAAAACTTCAAGCAAATCACTGAAAACTTTCAGCAACTTCAAGTCATCAGAAAAATTCATCAATAGTAAGAAAGAATTACATAGAAATTTAGCATTAGTTGGTAAACTGTGCTGTGGAACCACAGTGAAGAAGTGATGCAGACAAAGTTCTTAAGAAGAACCTTAACTTTTGTTCTGTCTGAACTGAAGAAGTACGGAATCACCTTCCAAACCATTTTCTATTACAACTAAGCCAGAATTAGCTTCAGACTTTTCACAGAATCAGAGACTGGTTTGGGTTGGAAGGGACCCTAAAGATCCTCCCATGGGCAGGGACACCTTCCACTATCCCAGGTTGCTCCAAGCCCCATCCAACCTGGCCTTGGACACTTCCAGAGATGGAGCAGCCACAACCTCTTTTCTTCAACAAATCTTCTTTAAAAGCACTCATTAGGCAGAGGAGATAATTAATTTCAGGTGAGCTCTTATCTAAATGAGCACAGCCAGAGCTCAGGTCCCATGCCAGGCAGATATTGACTCTGGCAGAAATCAGGAGACTCACTGACAGAGCACTAACAAGTGTTTAAATATAAATCCTGGCTCCAGGCAGCGCTCAGTGGGGATTATTGGATCTGTCTGGGACAGTGGGAGGGGAGCTGTATTATCCTACAAGCCAGAGAAAAACCTATCAGGGTTTTGTTAATTGCTGCTGCTTTGTGGCCTCACAAAGAGCCAGAATGGAACAAAAATGGCCTTTAAACCAACTTCCAAGCTCTTCTTCCTCAGATTTTTCTTCTTTATGCCTCTCTCACTTTTTTGGCGGCATTTTAATTTCTTGGTCCACATCTGGCACTGACTAAGCACAATTTCTACTGGCAAGTGCTACACTGGGCATGTAGAGCAAATGTATGTATTTCTGGAAAACATGTACCTCAAAGTGCTTGAACAGGACCCTTGTGAGGGTGTCTCTGAAGTGGGAAGGGCACAGGACCGATTCTATGATCACAACACGACGGTCTCGGGGATTCACCAGCAGGTGCCTAAGAAAGGGCAACACGTGTAAACCAAAACTGGGAAGTTCAAGCACGTCTTATGAGACCTACCTTGTATTCATATCCCATTGTCCCCAAAAAATCCTAAAAATTTGCTTTTAGATAGCATTTCCCCACAGAAGATCCCAAAGTCTTCTTCACGAATTTAAAAACCCCAATGATTTCCTAAGTTAGGAAACTTGGTATGGAAAACAAGGTACAGAGCTTTCAGCCAGAGCCTGAATATCCACTATACACTCTAAATCAATATAAGGAAATGCAAAAATAAGTCATTACTGGCTTGTTCAGTGTCACACAGTGTCATAAAAGACAGAGAATGATGATATGGATGTTCTGAGAAGGAATTATCCTGATTTCAACTACAAACAACAGTCAAGGACAAGGAAAAAAACAACCCAACCCACACCAGAAGATCTGAGACCCAGAAATCAAATACTGGTTTCCCTGTGATGGTTTTTCACTGTGTAAAAATAAGGACTGGAAGCAAAGAGGAAAGACTTAAGTCCAACATCGTTATTCACTAAGCGTCCTAAAAATACAATCCAAAGATGCGTTGTTGAGGTAAAAATATTCCACAGATTAAGATCCTTCCTTCCAAACCACTGTGGAGAGCTCTGCACTGCTACAGGATGAGCTCCAGCCCGACCAGAATCAATGCAACTTCCTGGGTAATGACTTCCCCTTTAAAAATGGCACAATTAAAGGGCAACTTATCAAACAATCTCTATTTCTAGAGAACAACTGGTGCTGCAGGACACGAACTCGCTGTGATGTAACCCAAATCTGGGCAGCACTGAATTTCTCCTGCAAGAACAGAGCCAGGCAGCTACTTTTAAAGTCCTGTTTGTGTTATTTTTACCCATCAGAGCTGAGTGACCCTGCTCACAGCTCTCCTGGTGCTCAGGAGGGAGCTGCCAGCCAGGGAGATCTCACCTGAAATACAGCATGTGGATAAATTCCTTCAGGTAGGAATACAGCTCTTCAGTGTTAATGTTGTACTGAACCACCCTGACAGGCTGGGAAGGGAAAACACCCACAGTCAGTGATTATATGTAAATATATGTGACAAAATATGAGATACACAGAACATATTATACCTGGACATATCTAATTTGACACTATATATATATAGAAAAACTCACTTTTTGCTCTTTGTCCTTAAAGCCTCTCAGAAACTCACCCTACAACTAAACCCCAGAGTTTATCAATGCTAATTTTTCATTATTATAATTATTTTTCATTATTATTGTAATTATTTTTCATTATTACTATTACAGGCAACTTGACACTAGTTTTCCAAACCTCCACCCTCTACCCAAAGTAAGTGTAAAAAGCTTAATTAGGCAAAGCAATTTCTCAAAAAATACCCCAAATTAAATCAGCATTGGCATCACATCACTTGTATCAAGTCTCAAGCTTCCAACAGCAGCAGTTAAAACACTGAAATACATAATAATATTCCAGAATACTTTATTCAGACAATGAAAAAAACCATCTTGTGATGGACAGACAAAGCATCTTCAAATCCTTTCTACCTCATAACACACCAAACACTACAGAGCAGTTGAGGTAAAACATTTCACCTTTGAGGCATCAGGTTTCTTTATCTCACTGGGGATGATGCATCTTGGTCCTGTTTCTCCTGCAAAGCCACACCTGAAAGAAAATGCAGGAACCTTCAATATGTGAAGTCATTATTTACCACACTGGGCCCGGGAACCCTCAGGGAGTGATGAATCAGGGCTGTTTCTGGGACTGCAAAGGGGTCACAGATTTTCACAGATTTTTTAAAGATGGATTAGAAAGACAAAGAAAGATTTCATATCTTTTTTTTATTTACTCCCTCAATTTATCCCAACAAGATAAAAATAGCAGGAATCTCCAAACAGACTCTTCAGAAACCCACCCGCTCTTCCCAAAACACACAAGAACAACGGACTGCAGAAATTAAAACCAAAAGAAATTTGATTTATTTTATTAAACTCAGTGCCTGACATTTGTTTCACCCCTGCCAAACTTCAGAAGAAAAATGCAGTAGAAAACCATAAAGCTGCTGGACTTGGAGCTCTTTTAATGCAGAAGGTCAATTAATATTTGATTTTCATAGTTGACAACTGCCAACGTGTCAGATTATTTCGGAAAAAAAAAAAGTGAAATGGCCAAAATTCAGAATTTAACTATTTTCTTTGGTCTCCCAAAAAATTCCTGTGCAGTCCCAGTGTCCACAGGCAGTTTTCCTTGCCTGTCATCCTGACAACTTTTCAATTTTTGGTTGATTTCAGCCTTATTTGGTAAAGGACAGAGGCATCTCTCACACAAGTAAGATGCCATTTCTTTACAAAAATCAAAGCTGGAAACAGGTCCTAAAAAAAGAGAGGAAGAGCTTTCCCATGAGAGCATTTTATTGGATAAATAACGCCCAGGGGATAAAACCTCACAAGCATCCCAAATTTAGGCAAAGCCTCTGGTTGGCCACATGAACAAACCCACAAAAAGCCCCTCCTGGAATCACTTGTTTTCATCCTGTTAAATCCTCCCATTCCCAGGAAACAAAGCTGCTGCTGGTCTGCAACTACACCATCACTTGGGGAAAAAAAACCCCAAGTACAACTAAATAATGAACCAGTTCTGGACAAGGATCCCTGTCCCTGTGATTCCTGCCTGTTTTGGCAACCAGGGATCTCCCCAGGGCTCCCAGTAGGGAAACATCCACATGGACACAGCCACAAGCCTTGTGAGAGCAGCTCAGAGCTCAAGGGAGGATTATTCTTGTAAGATAATAACAATTTTCAGCTCACTGACATCCAGAAGGCATTTCCAGACAGTTTTAACCCCAGATATGGTTTAACTTTGCTTAAATAGCCCCTCTGTCCCAAGGGACCCGGGGGTTTGTAACACAAGGGGAGGGCACAGGCAAAGCTGCACTTTTGGCCCACGAGATGAATTTACTGAACAAACACCTGAGTGCTTCTGCTTCAACCCCAAGCTACGCCTTTTTTTAACCTAAAACACCAGGTTAAAAACCAAATCTGTTATTTTTGGCTTTGCACCACGTCGGTCGATATAAAAAGGGAGTGAGGGGGAAAACCCCACATAATTATTGTCAGAATCCCAGACTGGTTTGGGTTGGAAGGGACCTTAAAGATCATCCAGTTCCTGCCACGGGCAGAAACACCTCCCCCTATCCCAGATTGCTCCAAGCCCTGTCCAACCTGGCCTTGAACCCTTCCAGGGATGGAGCAGCCACAGCCAGGGCCTCACCAGCCTCACAGCCAAGAGTTCCTTCCCGATATCCCACCTAATCCTGCCCTCTGGCAGTGGGAAGCCGTTCCCCCTTATCCTGTCACTCCACTCCTTGTCCCAAGTCCCTCTCCACTCTCCCGGAGCCCCTTTATGCCCTGGAAGGGGCTCCCAGCTCTCCCCACATCATTCCCTTCTCCAGGCCGGACACCAGAAATCCCGACCGCAGCGCGGGGCACTCACTTGGTGAAGGCCTGTCCCAGGTCGATCACCACGGCGGTTTTCTCCCCGCCGCTGCCGAGCCCCTCATACAGCGGCATCGCGGCGCTTCCCTCCCTCGTTCCTTCTCTTTTCCCTCCCTTCCCGCTCCTCCTCCTTCCTCCGCCGCGGCTCCCCGGGGCCTTCCTGCTCCGCGGCGCGCGGGGCTGCCCCCGGCGCCTGCTCGGCGCTCCGCCGCCCCGCCGCCTCAGTGGGAGCCACGCCGCCGCTCCCGCCCGCTCCGCTGGGCTGCGAAAGTGTTCGAGAGCGCCGCGGNCCAGGATGGCGGCGGCGGGAGCGGTGCTTGACGAGCTCCCCTTCGCTCCGCGCCGGCGGTGGGACGGGCGGGCTGCGGGGCCGCGCAGGGGCCTGAGGGGTGGCGGGGCCGGGAGTGGGTGAGCGGCGTCACTATGTGGGCGTGGTCACGGGAGGGTGATGGGCGGGGCCAGCGCGAGGGGGCGGGGCCAGCGCGAGGCGGCTGCGCTCCCGTGAGGGGACGCGTAGCTGGGGCTGCTTCTGCCCGAGGAAAATCGTAAGATAACAGGCTCATTTAGGTTGGCAAAGCCCTCCGAAATCATCGAGTCCAGTCGATCCCCCAGCACTGCCAAGCCCGACACTAACCCACGTCCTCAAGTGCCACAACCACACGGCTTTTAAACCGCTCCGGGGACGAGGACTCCAACACTGCTGTGGGCAGCCTGTGCCAGGGACGGACAACTCCTGTGAAGAAATTACTCCTTATGTCCAAACTAAACCTCCTCTGGTGCAACTTGAGGCCATTTCCTCTCATCCTGTCCCTTGTTCCCTGGGAGCCCGACCCCCACCTGGCTCCCCCCTCCTCTCAGGGAGTTGGAGAGAGCAAGAGAGTCCCCGTGAGCCTCCTTTTCTCCAGGCTGAGCTCCCCCAGCTCCCTCAGCTGCTCCTG
>VYXB01000537.1:407828-510786 GCA_013397135.1 Pachyramphus minor
CCCGCCGCCTGGGGGGGACCCCCGCCGCCGCTCCCGCCCGCTCCGCTGGGCTGCGAAAGTGTTCGAGAGCGCCGCGGTGGCGGCAGCGGGAGTGGTGCCTGAAGAGTTCCCCTTCGCTCCGCGCCGGCAGTGGGTCGGGCGGGCTGCGGGGCCGCGCAGGGGCCTGAGGGGTGGCAGGGCCGGGAGTGGNGACAACTCCTGTGAAGAAATTACTCCTTATGTCCAAACTAAACCTCCTCTGGTGCAACTTGAGGCCATTTCCTCTCATCCTGTCCCTTGTTCCCTGGGAGCCCGACCCCCACCTGGCTCCCCCCTCCTCTCAGGGAGTTGGAGAGAGCAAGAGAGTCCCCGTGAGCCTCCTTTTCTCCAGGCTGAGCTCCCCCAGCTCCCTCAGCTGCTCCTCACGGGACTTGTGCTCCAGACCTTTCCCCAGCTCCATTCCCTTCTCTGGACACATTCCAGCCCCTCAATGTGTTGTTGTGAGGGACCCAAAACTGACCCCAGGATTTGAGGTGCAGCCTCAGCAGTGCCCAGCATAGGGGGACAGTCACTGTTGTTAATTCACATCACACAGCTGATTTATGAGGGGCTGGACATCACCTGTCCACACCATCCAGTCCTGCCTCAAACCATCACAAAAGCTTAAACCCACCACAGAACCTCTGTCTTCCACATTTAATGCAACAGTCATTTTTATGAGGCTAAATACATAGGTACCCTCAGGGTACAGCATCCCTCCTCCTGAATGGAAATGAAAAGTCTCAGGAGCAAAAATGTCCCCTCACTTCACTGCTGAGAGGTGGTGAGTGAAGGAGAGGAGCTCGAAATGCAGTGAGGATAGAAATAATAAACCCCACGATGGCAACCTGTGCAGGGCCAGGAGTTGGACTCGATGATCCTTGTGGATCCCCTTCCGCTCAGGACATTTTATGTATCCATGCTTTCAAGACTGAGTCACCTGTGACTGGTGATCAAAGAGGCAGCAGATCAGCTGTGGTGAGAGACAGCTGATGGGACATGAGTGCTCAACATCTAATTTCAATCAGTTCAATTTTAGCCATTTTCATGGAAGTGTTTAACTGTGGCAGTACAACTGGGTTTTGCCTTCATCTGTCTGTACTTTGAAGAAGAGGAATGTTTGACTTTGAAAATCACAGAGCCACATCACAGGACACATTTTGTAAAGTTTGTGAGAATGCTGTGTTGTGTCAGATTCTCACAAAATAAGTGTAGAAACCAAGGCCTTATTCAATTTTGGAGCAAAGAAAAAGCTGTGTTTGTGTATGCCCACGTTACAACAAAATACTTCAACTTAGGGCTGAGATTTTAACCCCATCAAAGTTAGGAAATGTTACGTTTTTCTAAATAATCTTCAGCTCTGCTACAGGTGGGATCAGTCACCACAAAAATTTTATTCCAAGTGTCTGAAACAGCCTTGCTCAGATGGTTGTGACATTTCTGGTCTGTAACAGCCGTGTGATGAAAGCACCTTTGCATGAGTTTGTGGGAATGGGGTCTGGAAGTACCTCAGGGTGTGGATGGAGATACAGTTACCTAAAAACAGAGTGAAGAAAGGAGAAATACATACCAAAAGGGAGCAAGTCCCCCAGGAATTAATAAGCCCCACAGAATGGGGCTTTCTGCATCCAGAAAGGTGGTGGCTGCACCGAGACAAGAGGATTTTCCTTACACCTCATGAAACAAGGCTCCCTTTCACAGAACCAGAACCATGTTCACCACTAAACCGTGTTCTCAAGTGCCACATCTGCACTTTTTGAACACTCCCAGGAATTGTGACTTTACCACTTCCCTGGACAGCCTGTCCCAACCCCTGACCACCCTTCCTCTGAAAAGATTTTTCCCCATATCCCATCTAAACCTCTCCTGGCACAATTTGAGGCTATTTCCTCTGGTCCTGTGCTTGTTACCTGGGAGAAGAGACTGACCCCATCTCACTAGAACCTCCTCTCAGGTAGTAGTAGAGAACAATCAGGTCCCTCACGAACCTGCTTTGAGAGACCTGGTGAAAACCCACATAAAAGCCACTGGCACATCAGTACAAGCCATGTAAGTAGCTGGGATTGGCCTCCCACTTGTTGCTCCAGCGGGAAAACCAAGATGGAGGGAGTGTGTGTGAGTAAAGTATGTGAGAAGTTATCTACTATTAATAATAACCACTGGGCTCCATTAATGGTAAAAGCTTAATCAATAAAAGGTGTTCTGATGAGCGTTGTTTGAGATTTCTGAGTCCTTTGTGACTTGATCTCTAACAGATCTTGGTTGGTGTAATGAAAATCTGGGATCACTTGAGAAAGAGGTTCTTAAGGTAGTGCCTTGCCCCATTCCCAAAACCCATCTCCTTTCCTCTACAAATCTTCCCCTTCTCCTTCCCCCACAATAACCACACCTGTAAAACCAGCTGCTGTTCAGGCAACTGTTGTGCATGTCCAGGAGTGTAACTGAGACGCTGCTCGTGTCCCCAAAATATCTGTCCCTGGGTGTTTATATCAGCCAAGTGCACGGGGCCCATTTCTTCCTGAGGGAAGCAAAATGAATATTGAAAAAGCTTTTAACTGGTGAGCTGGGTGTAGACACTTGCTCACTGCCAGCCAGGGCAGGCAGAGAGCCCGGGGGCTTGTGCAGAGGAGGGCAAGGGATGCTCATGAAGGAAGAGGACTTCAAGGTGGGCTGTTGTGACACTGATGTGCTCTGTTGCCCCTGAAGCCAACCCCCCTGAGCTGGGAGCTGCTGCAGCAGCTTGTGGATGCTTTGTTTTCCTCCCCGCAGCAGTGCTGTTTGTCCCACATCCACACTCTCCATTTATGATCCGTGAAGGTGGAGGTGTGTGGGAGAGGCGGATGATGAGTGGAGTGATGTGAGACACCGAAAGCTGTCGCTGCCACCATCTGCTGTGTCTCCTGAACAAACCTCTGCACCAGCTCATGGACTGTATCAACTCTCCTCTCTCTGCTGCTCCCGTCACAGTTTTGTCACCTTCTCCCCTTCTGGACCCCTGAAGTCACCTGGGTGCCCCTAAACTCACCTGGGTCACAAAGTGGGGTCAAGAGATAGTGCTGAGAAGAGAAGGGGTGTGTGTGGGTGTGTGTGGGTAGCACAAGTGCAGACTGGGGGAGCTGCAGCAGATACTGGAAGGCTCTGTTGATGCAGAGTGTGAAGAAGGGGAACTCTGCTGGGAGAGACTCCTCACAAATCCATTACAATCCCTCACAAACCCTTCATATCTCTCCTTCAGGCACCATCCCAAGACTCCACATGAGCCCATGCACTCTTCATCACCAGCTTCCCATCCTGTCATCCACTTTTCCTCATAGAAAAAAGCTGAGGAGCAAGGAAAAGGCTGTAGTGGTGATGTGAGGTGCAGGAACAGCGACAGGATCAGCCCACAATCCATGAGCTCTGGAGGAGGAGGGATCATTGCCAAAGCAGCAGCCAACACATGAAAGAATAAACAGAAAAACCCTGTAGCAATTAAACATTCTAACACAGAGCTCAGCTTGCCTTAAGGTTTTGTGTGGGTTTATGTCTTTAATGGGTTTTTAAATTATTTTTTTTATGGCTAGTATTTTATGCCCTCCCAGAATACGGAAATGCAGCTGAACTTTAAAGCATGTGCAAACAAGGATGCACGAAAATGTGTTTAAATGTCATTCCCACAACAGAGCCTTAATTCTGCCCTGTTTGAGCAATGCCCCAGTGCACCAAGAAAACAGGCTCAGTTGTAATTCCACCTGACTGAACTGGGAATTACAGTTAAGAAATTTTTCTCTATTTGGGCCTTCTGTTAGGGAACCGGTCCCAGAATTTCCAGGTTCTCCTGGGGACATTCTGATTAGACACAAGAGGAAACTTTTTCACAATGGGAGCAATCAATCACGGGAATCACCTGCCCAGGGAAATGGTGGATTCTTCAGCATCGGGCACTTTAAGATTCAGCTGCACAGGGTGCTGGGCCACCTTGTCTAGACTGTGATTTTGCCAAGAGAAGTTGGACCAGATAATCCTCGAGGTCTCTTCCCACCTGGCATTCCATGATTCTGTGATAAGTCACTGCCTGGAGCACTGTCTGCCCTCACTGTCCAAGGACAGCAGGAGGGAAGCCATGAGGTTACTGTGCCTGGTGAGAATATGTTCTCACTGGAGTGTGAATTTTCATTCTCTTAAATTGTGTAAAATCCTCTTGAGTATCTCTCTGATAGGGGCCTTATAAAGACATAATATAGTACACCTAATGTTGTTGCTCTTGAAATACTTAAGGTATAAAAATGGGAGCAATTTAGGTAATATATGGTTAATTTAAAGCCTAAGCATGATGTCTGCATCATCTGTTTTCATCCACAAATCTCATCTGTTTATGATATCTTACCATGCCATAATTACATATTTACAGCACTAGGCTTATGCTTTAAATATAACTTTTTATGTAAAATCATTATTCAGACATGCTTTGCAGAAGTCATGGGCCTCACTTGAAATCCACAGCCCATCCCTTCCTCCTGAATGTATTATCCCTGGGTTAGGAATGATCAGAGTTTCCTGCTAATCATGCCACCGTCTTCATAGTCCACTGGAAATCTCTTCCTAAATTACATTAATCAATCACAGTTAACACGAGTTCTGAAATGCAAGCTGCAGCTTAAAAGTGGCTTAATTTAATGGATGGTCTTTTCAGAGCCTAGAAGTTATTGATAACAGGAGCCAGAGAGTCGGAGATGTGCCAGGGTTTCATAACAAAATCCATCCCCGCCGTGCTGGTTTAATCAAGGGAGCTGCTTGCATAATGTGAAAAGTGCTCGTGCTCTCCCAAATATGTGACTGTTGGAGAAACAGATGGTGATGCTCACCCAAAAGAATCAGGCTATAAATACATCCAGGATAACAATATAAATGGAGATAATTATTCACAGTCTAAGGAGACGGTGGGACAATTAAGCCAGCTTGTAAGTAGAGAGTCCACAGGAGTAAAAAGCAGGAACTCCCTAACACTGGAAGAAATTATTCCCTGAATGCAGCCAGGGAACTGCAACTTTTGGCAGTGGTGATACCTCTGACAGGCAAGGAAAAGGTCACATAAATACATAAAAATATGAGAAATTAACAGTAGCCCATTGAAATCAGTGAAAACTCTCATATCATAGAATCACAGAATGGTTTGGGTTGGAAGAGACCTTAAATATCATCCAGTTCCAATCCCCTGCCATGGGCAGGGACACCTTCCACTGGATGAGATTGCTCAGAGCTCCTTCCAACGTTGTCTTGAACACTTCCAGGGATGGGGCATCCACAACTTCTCTGGGCAGCCTGTGCCAGGGCCTCACCACCCTCACAGCCAAGAGTTTCTTCCTAATATCTAATCTAAAACCACTCTCTTTCAGCTTGAAGCCATTCCCCCTTGTTCTGTCACTACATGCTCTTGTAAAAAGTCTCTCTCCATCTTTCCTGTAAGTTCCTTTCTGGTCCTGGAAGGCTGCAATTAAGTCACCCAAAACATTCTCTTCTCCAGGCTGAACAATCCCAACTCTCTCAGCCTTTCCTCTGCTCCATCCCTTTAATCATCTTGGTGGCCTCCTCTGCACTCGCTCCAACAAATTAAAATTTGTAGGACAGTTCCTTTTGGTTAATGCAGGGGTTTTTTTCTCTCCTTTTTATTTTTCAGGACTCTGTTGGTATTCAAGCAGCAAAAAGAAAAGAAAAACACCCTTTCAGATCTCCTGCAGACGCATCATTGTGACAGAGCAGCTCTGTGCTCTCCTCCACGCAGAGCGGCGCTTCAGCGACGCCGGCGCCTCGAGGTGGCAGCCACAGAACCAGCCCCGAGGGTTGAAAGGGAACGTTTTTCATAAAGAAAATTACTTTTCTGTATGAGCCCTGAAATACAGCAGCTCTCAGCTGAATTAATCCCCGAGGTGCACTTGCAAACACTGGAAACATAAAAGAATGTGTCCTGCAGCACAAACACTGCGGGCCCGAGTGGGGCTGGCACGGAGGCAGCACGCCCAGATAATGCTCTGTTCCCTTTAAAACCAAAATGCCTATCTGGACCCCTGCAGAGACTGGGATTTCAGCTGAACCCCTGCATATATCAACAGCAGAGCATTATTATTTTTCCTTGGTCATAAAATAAACAGTCTTTTGTGTCCCTACATCGGCTGGCTTAGTCTGTGTACTCACTTCTAAGCCTCCGTAATCTCTGTGTGCAGGCTTGTTGAGGCACATATCCATTTTTTCCTCACGAAATCAGGGAGTTGCATACTTAGGGCCAGCTTTAGACTTACTAAAGGAGCTGCTGAGTATTTCCTCACCTTTTTTTCCAGCACATGGATTCCAGGGGATCCACTTATCAGCTCTCTGAGAGGAGAAAAGGAAGAAAAAACCCAACTGCTTGGGGTTCTGTTCACAGCTGGGTCTGGTTCCTGCTGTAGGATTTCAGCTTAATTGATTTGAATATTTCCAACACAAAAATGTGTATTTCTGTGCTCATAACCATCCCCAAAGTTTTCTGGACTCACCTAAAATTCCCTCTGTAGGGGAATAATGAAAACACTGGTGGTGTCTGGATGGAGAGCATCACAGTTTCACACCAGAACACCGTGCACTTCCCACCCAGATGTCCCTATACCACGTGTACTGGGAAAAGACCCCAAATGTCCCTGCAGTGGGGTCTTTCAGCCCCTCTATTCTATTTTAGAAAGGACTGTACTGTGAGGGGTGGGGTAGCAGTACAGTTACTGCACTTCTTTAAAACTTGTGGGTTTAGTTTAACTTCAAGTTTTGAGAAGCAAAGGAAAGCTGAAGTTTTCAAAGTCCCTGCATCAAGTGAACAGCTCTATTTCAGATCATGGAGAAGCTGAGGGTTTAATGTCAGAACAGGGCTTAGGGTTATCCTGCTCTGGGGTGGTGGGTCAAAGTGCTTTTTTTATTGTCAGCCTAATTTTGTAGTGGAATATATAGGGGGGAAAAAATATCCAAGCACTACAGGGAGTTGATAGATGGTTTGTGTTTTAGCTGAGACTCCAATATGCATGGGGATGGCTTCCTCAGCACTTTATCTCTGGTGAAACTGTAATATGTGGTGTACCTGGTTATTAAATGCATTGATTTTCTGAAGGATATGAAGAAGAGTGAGGGGCATGCAGTGATTCAGTTTTGGAGGTGAGCACTGGTCCTCCCGGGCTGTATTCCCAGAGCAACTGCAGCCGATTCCGGTGACCTTGGAGCAGTCAGCAGGAGCCTGGCTCTACCCTGGAGAGTGAGTGTGTAAAAATGGCATTTCCTACTCAGCAGATCTGGTCTCTCTGTGCTCTCCAAGCCACATCTGCTGACTTTAGTGACAAAAATAAGTTTTTACTGCTTTCCTGCTCTGTGGGCACTTCAGAATCACGAGAGCTGGGGAAGCAGAAGCTGGATCCTGTGCCCCCTTGTAGGACTGATTACTGTGAATCCCTGGCAACACTGAGGCTTTACTGGCATCTCTTGGCCTTGCCCAGATTTCCTCTTAGTCCTAGCAGTGAGGAACATGGAAAAAAGGAATCCAGGTTGACTCTCCTGATTGGGATTTAATTGCAGATGGAATTTACTGAGTTTGCAGTTGGAGGAAAAAGAAATCTGTTCGTCCATAACATGATTATATTTGAAATAATTCACTGTCCACAAACTTCCTGATACCTTTTTCAAAGTGGGCTTGTTTTAAACAAATTTTCCTCTCAGTGATGTTCTCACTTCTCCTGAATTAGACTCATTGTTCCTCCATTCCAGTGACTGCTCTCCAGTGGGAAGAGCAGGCCCCTTGAACCAGAAGCTGGTGTAAAGGTGAATGGTGTGATGGGGTTGTGCACTGATTTGTGTGCTGGGTGTCCCAAATATTCACTCTGGAAAAGTCATTCAGCAGCAAAATTAACGGTAACTATTTTAAAATTGCCTTTACCTTCTGTGGCCTGTCCTGACACACTTAGGAGAGCTGATACATCTCAGCACAGGTGCCAGGAGTAGCAGCGTAAGGTGCAACGTTCTGATGTCAGGATGATTTCTTAGTTAAATTTACACAGGCAAAATGTGCCTTCATATAAATTTTTATGTGACCCAGTCTCTTAATTAGGACAAACTTCTTGGTTTGTGCAATAAGGGTGTGACAGGAATATCACCTTTAAAAGAAAGCTGAGGTATTATTCCTTTGCATAACAGTCTGCTGTTATAATAATACACAGATTTTATAAGGGACTGTTACAAAAATTAGGTTATTTCTATTTTACAGAAGGGGAAGTGCTGAAGCTCAGTTTTGAAAGTCTTCCAATGAGGCAGAGCTGGGAATGGGACATGATTCCAACTCTTTCCCAGCTACGCTACCCACATGGAAGAATAAACCAGCTTACATCTAAATTTACTCCCTGAATTCACCTGAGGTAAGAGATCTTGCAGGACAAGACCAACAGAGGACTGCACAGAAACATCTCAAACCAGACCCAGGGTAAGAAGGGAAAGGAATGGATGTTCCTTAACTTGCTGTGGGCCGGTTTTATTTGGTTATTTACATGCTCTCTGAACACTGATCTGAGTTAAAAATCAGTATTTCCAATTACTAAACCATAGAAATGAATAACATAAAGAGTGCTCTCTGGTGATTTCTGATCTCTGCTGCTCCCACCACACCTCCTTTTTTAAATCTGCAGATATTTTTGTTGATAACGCAGAAGCCTCTGATTTTGGCAGGTTATGCAGGGTAGAGAAACTTGCAGCGTACGGGGAATATGCAATTTTAGGCAGGGAAAAAAAACCATAGATAACCAGCTATTTTGGTTACAGTGATTATCAGTGAAATATATAACCTTGAGATGCCAATCTGGGTTCAGAGTCAAGGGGGAAGTGAAAACCTCTCCACTCTTTTAAGTGCTCTGCACCCTTAGAGAACAGTAGAGCATCCCTTACACATGCTCTACATTTTAAGTAAGTTTTCCAATAATTTTAAAGGTTAGATAGAAAAGGGGTTGAAAACGGTATCATGGAATCCTGGACTGGTTTGGCTTGGAAGGGACCTTAGAGATCATCTCATCCCAAACCCCCTCCATGGGCAAGGACATCTTCCCCTAGAAAATCTGGATCCCAGGTCAGCTGTTAGGGGTGGATTGTGCAGCTGCTGAAGACAAGCCTCTGGCTCGAGCCTGGTGGACTCTCTGCCCAGGGCTCTGATTTCTGGTGGGAGATGTCTCTGTTATCCTGTCCCTCTCCCTGCACATGGATGACTGAGCAGCTTGGGAATCAACCCCGGACCCGCCACAATGTCCAGCTGTGCTGGAAAATAAACCCTCACTGATTTTGGTTTCCTGCACAATCTGGCTGCACCATTAATTTCAGAAGTGGCACCTCCATTCCCTCTGCTCAGCCAGAGCCCTTGGCCAAAATGAAATGGCCACAACAGAAGCTGAACGTGCTGAGATTTTTAAGGGTCCCTAATCCAGGATTGAAGGGTGTTTAAAATGGCCCCAAAAATGCAGCATTTACCTCTTCCTTCCCCCCTGCCCTGTCTCCCTTAGTGGAGAGAGTAAACTTCCTTTCTTTTCACATATTTTTATTTTATTTCAAAAGCTGGTGCAGCAGTAAAAATATTGATTAATGAATAATTTCCACAGATTTTACAACTCACAGAGGCAAAGCCAGAAGCGACTGTTCCCAACATTTTGTCTGACTGTTTGCTCCATCAAACCTAACCCGAAGTTCTTTCTCATGCCTTTTGCCAGTGATTGTCTTTACTGCTGATACAGGCACTTTGACACTTCATCTCATGCAGAGCTTAGCAATATTACCCGGAAAAAAAGTGCCCTGACCCACAACAAATCTGTCTTTTGAAACTTTTAATATTGGATGCACAATGCTACAATCAAATGAATTGTGCTGGATCCAGCTTGGTTGAAACCCAGCAGAAAACACACTGTTTCTCTAAAATTGAAGAGGTAAAACTTAGGGTGTGTTCAGCACAGAGAGCAAAAACCACTAATAGCAATGTTGTTTCTAGCAGAGCAAACAGAAAAAACAATGAACAATTTCTTGATGAAGAATATCTCATCTTCTTTGATCAATTATGTTGTTTATTTAAAGAGCTGAGTGACACCTACCAGCAGGTCCGTGTCTGGGGGTGGGGAAAAAAAAGAAAAGCAAAAAAAAGAGTTTATTTTGTAGTGTTTTATTTTAACTAGAGGATTCACTGATTTTGCTTCGTGTGGCAGAGCACATACACAACAAAGCCAAGATTTCGACTCACCTCTCCTATACTTTTCCCCTCCGAGCAATTCCACCCCCAAAATCTCACCTTAGTGAAACGTCGTTATTTTTGGTCTCTTCTCACCTGTCCCTGCCCACCACAAACGCTTTGCACCTGCTGCAGCCCTGCTCTGAATGAGTCACTGCCCTATAAAACCCTGTGTGTGGTGCTGGGACCTCGTGGTGCCTCTGACACCAGGCTTGGGGGAAGCAAGAGGAACCTTAGCTGGTTTGTTTTTGTGATTTTTTTTTTTTTTTTGAGTTAAGGTATGAATTGCTGAGCTGCTCTTTGGCAAAGTGAGTTGATGTGTGAGCCAGGGCCTGACGGTGTGAAGGTTTTCTTTTTCCTGTTGTTAGTTAGAGGGTTTCTGGCTGGGGACAAAAACAGGTGGGAGGAGGAAAACACAGGTAAAATTGTTTACTTTTTTTTTTTCTCCTTGGACAAATAGGTGCTTATAACAAAGCAACAAACAAAAAGAAACTGAATTAAGCTCTCCTAATACACGTGTGGGATGTTATTTAAGGTTATTTAAGAAGA
Source organism: Pachyramphus minor (assembly GCA_013397135.1). Classification (NCBI taxonomy): domain Eukaryota; kingdom Metazoa; phylum Chordata; class Aves; order Passeriformes; family Tyrannidae; genus Pachyramphus; species Pachyramphus minor. Next base: position 418,636 of record VYXB01000537.1, read on the forward strand.
CTTTCTCCTGTGCAGGGGGAGGGCTTGGGGGAAGGTGACCTCTGCAGCCGAAAACACTGGAGGAGAATCTCTAACAGATGGAAAACTACTAAGGGTGCTGCAGGCCTTGTTTTCACAGCTCCTCGCAAGCAAAAGAGAGGGGGGAACCCGCCGGCTCAGGCTGCGAGGAGGAGTTGGATGCGGGGTTGGGGGGGGGGGAGGGCGGAGGCTGAGGGCTTGGATGCTCCAAAGTCAATGGAAAAGTAAACGGAAACCCGGGCTGCGGGCGGTCTCCCCCGGGTGCTGCGGGCCGTGGGGAGCACGGAGCCCACCGTGGGCAGGCGGGGGGCCGGCGGTCGGGAGGGGCGGACCAGCCCAGCACAGCCCCAGACACCGCCCGCCGGGTGGGCCGGGCTCCGCTCCGCGCGGGCGGCCGCGGGGCTGGGGCAGCGGCGCCGAGGAACCGCCGGGACCCAGGTGAGGCCGGGACAGGCACACACACACCCCACCCCGCACACAACCAGCATCCCACCCCCGGGGGCTGGCTTCGCCCCGTGTTTGTTCGTTTTCTAATTGGTTTTTATTGTTTCCCGGCGATGCTCGGCTGCCCGCGGGGCAGCGCATCCTCGGCGCGGCTCTTTGTTCCCGGCGAGCGGCTGGTCCCTGCAGACCCGGGGGATGGGAATGTGGGGGAGAGAGAGAGAGAGAGAGAGAGACACCCCCCCCACCCCGTCCTGCCGGGATGGGGGTCCCGACGGGCTCCTTCGGGAAATCTCTGTGGGTTTGGGTGTGTGTTTTCTCCCCGGGGTGGTTTAGGGGTGACCGATGCTGTCCCTCCGACCTGCTGCGGGCCTGGGCTGGAGGGATCCCGGGGCGGTTGTTCCCACTGGATCCCTTGCCGTGTAGGGAAAGGATGCACTTCTGGGGCTGTAAGCTCACCTGGAAATGTGACTGAGGAGGACGGGGAGGTGGATCTGTGCCCCGCAAGCAGCCGTGCTGGGTGTCATGGAGCCTTGAGCCAGCCCTGATCCCACTCCCTGGATCCCACGCAGGTCCTACCCACGGTGAAAGGGCCTGACAAGGTGTGTTTAATCTGCTCTTAAACCTTCACCTGCGGAGACTTATGATCCTCCAGCTCTCCTGTGAGGTGTTGCTGTCTCTGTTTGGGTGAGGTGCTGAAATTCCGGAGTGTTTCTTGCTGAGTGTTATCCCTCTGCTCCCAGGCAGGCTGGAGAGCAGCGTCTCCATCCTGCTGCTTGAAAACCGCTGCACCCTTTGGCCTCATTCTTAAGCCCCCCCCTTCCTCCTCCTAGTCTTAATCCCTCAGGAATTCGGTAGACCTTTGACTTCTGTGGTGCAGGGGACCTGGCACGGGTCAGAAGGCACAGAGAACTATGCAGCTTTTACTGACAAATCCGAGGAGGGATTTCCATAGGAGGTGTGTGCGCTGTTCTGAACAAAGCGAGGCATCGGCTTCGTGGTTGGGGGAATAATGCCTAAAACATGTCGTGTCTCGGGCTGCTCAAAGAACTGCTGCTGGAATGCCGAGGCTGGAAGTGGAGGTGATGTATTATGTATTAAGGTGCCTCACTAGGACTGGTGGGAAGCTGGTCTTGGAGAATATTAATATCTCATTTGTTTGCTTGTGAGGATCAGTCCTCAAGGGTAGGGGAGGATGTGCCCCTCTAACGTGTGCTTGTCTTGACATAATTTTCCTCACCCGACTTTGTGTTGGTGTCTAGTTGTGTCCCTGTTGGGATTTCACTGAGCTCTTGGAGGTGCCTTATCTGGTGGAGTCTGTTTATCTAAAATATGTGCTGTAAGAGCATCAGCTCTCCCAATTCACTGGGTTGAACTGGGCAAGGACACAATGCAGGATGAAGTGAAGGCATTTTTCCGGGCTTGTGTGCGAAAGTAGGAGTTGGAGCTCTGCAGTGTATTATCTGCTGGCTTTTGTATTCAGCACAAGCAATGAGGCTTGGATTGCATGCATTAGCACTGTGTAACGTTGCATTGATGGCTGGCAGTTGCTGGAGTTGTATGTTTTGGCTAAATCTTCACATGAGAAGATTTGTGGTGTTTTTTGTCCAGTTCCCTTATCGACGGTCAGGTGAATTGTGGAGCTGAGCATACCCAGGCAGAGCTGGCACCAAGCTCATGCTTGGAGGTGTGAGAAGCTCTGTTCCAAGGCAAGAGGGGATTTGTCTGGGGCTGACCTGTTCATCTCCTGCACTCTCTGCTTTATGATGCATGCAGCCACTTCACCTTCCCAGTGTGAGTGTCTTCTCAGTGTAGGAGAGGGTTTGCTGGAATAGCGTTATAATTCAGTGAGTTAAAAACTTGATGTTTTTTCTTTTTCCTCTGTTTCAACAATTCAGGGGAAAACACAGCCAAAACTTGCCAAAGGCAGAAAATAACAGCAAATGATTTTTGCTGAGGGGTGGTGGGGGTTTAGTTAAGTAAACTTGACAGGGTGAAAGTCTAAAAAGCCCTCTGAGGGAGTAGCTGCACACAACTGGGACAGAGGGGGGGTTTAATCCTTTGCAGCATGTGCCCACAAATCAAACCACTGGTCCATGCAAGGAGCAGCTATTGAAGGAGAGACATCTGCTCTGCTCTGGGCTGGTCCCCTGCAAACCTGTGCTGTTGGAGTGACCATAACAGGCTGGGGTTCCTTCTGAGCTGGCTTTTGTGTGGCTCCCCAAGAGCTGACCTTAGACAGGTTTCTAGAATTCACAGAGGGGTTAATGATTTAATAGCTATTGCCAGTGCTAATTGTGTGGAGCAGGGAAGCAGCCTGGCTCAGAAAGATCCAACTGAGTGTGCAGGACTGCTTCAGCTGGTGACCAATTTATATTTATTGTCCCTCAGCTTCCTGACTTGCCCACAGTAGTAAATAGTTTTTATTTTGTTCCTGATGGAGTTTTGGCCCCTGTTTCTAGCCTGGCCGTCCTTTGTGTTTCTTTCCAGCCTACCAGGTGTTAAAAGAAAACTTATTATTTTGCCTGCTGAAGATAAAGCTCCCTGGCTGCCTGCAGTCGCGCTGCCTTTGCGGCTGGGGGAACTGCATCTCCTGGGATTTGTTGTTATTAAGTGCAGGGGAAGTAGCTGGCACTGCCTCTCGCCCTCAGTGTGTGCTTCCTATTGGAAGCAAGGATTGGTTTTCCACTGAGACCTTGGCAGCTACCTTCCAGGGCTTCTGCTTGTGGGATGCCGGGTGAAATCCGGGGACAAGGCAGTTCCTGCAGCATGAAATGTTGAGTTACCGGCTCCAGGCTGGTAACAAAAAAGTTTAAGCTTAGTACAGAGGGGGTGCTCGGTCAGGGCACTGTGCTCCAGCCTGGTTTTAGTGCTTGGCTAAGCCTGGAGAGCAGGCTGACTATAAAAATAGCCAGATGGGAGGATAAATGTGTTCCTCAATGCAGCTTGAGTAACAAAGTGCTCTGCAGCCAGACACCTGCTGGAGCCTGCATTGAGGGGAAGTGCTGCAGCAAGGTGTCAAACTCTGCTTAAGGAGATAGCCGGGTCACTGCTGTTCATACACTGCCTTAATCCAGCTTCTTCCTAAAGCTAAGTAGATCTTAAGCTCTGACTAATCTTCTTTGAAGTGTGAACTCGTGCCATTATCCTGCAGCAAGCACCGTGCCACTATCTCCTGCTTTCACTGAAAGTAAAGGTTTAGGTTAGCTTAGATCTACTTGTTGTGGATTTCCTGAGCAAATAACACTCCCATATTTTTTTTTTTTTCTGCTCCATAGAAATATAGGATTATGGCCAAAAGTGCTTTTCAGACTGGGGGAAACAATATGAGGCTGCCCAAAGGACTCCAGGAATTATTGTATCAGGCTGGTACTGACTGCCCACATATCTACAAGCCAGAAGGAGGAAAGACTCTTAACAGGGTTCTCTGCATTTTAATTAATGGACCTGTAAAAGCCAGTGGTTTAGAGAGCAGCTTTCCCTCTTATCCACTGACACTCCTGATTCTAGTAAAGATGGAGTGAGCTTGTTGAGAAGAGATTAACATTTTAGTTCTACTGCTAACCACCTCCTGAATGTCTTGGGCTGTTGGAAAACCTAGAGCTGCAAACCCACTAATTATCTATACAGATGTGTATATACATATGCATAATGTGTCTGACAGCAAGAGAAATACTATGGCTGGTTCTCAAGTGCAGCTGGAGTTCTGTTTAGGTTTAACCACTGCTGAAAGCATTTGTGCAGCCTGAGGACTCCTGACTTCTTGAGAAAATGTATTTAGAGCAAAACTCTTTTTGAAATAGAAAAAAAAACCCCAACTTTTTGATGTTAACTGGCATTTGCTAAAGAGGTGTGAGGTGAACATGATTTATGTTCAGCAGCATGGCAAGGCAGATGCCTGTAGCTGGGTCCTAACAGTTTAACTCGCATAATATACCCTTAGTGCTTTTTAATGACAAAATCTATAAAGAATTAGTGTGAAAGAAGAGCTAAATATTGTCAGTTTTCAACTATTTTTGGCAGGAAGGTTAGAGGAGACAGATGGGTGGCCACCCATCTTTCGGAGGAAGAAGATGCTAAAAATAAAGTGGCAGGTATCTATGCTGGTAAACAGCTTTTTGTGGCTTCTGCTTGTCCCTGAGCACCTGGTGCAATGTGTGTGGCCTGTGATGGAGAATGAGTCCAGCAGCTCAAAATGCTGGGCCAGGGCTGCAGGGAGAGTGGAAAAAGTGACTCAGTGTGCCCTGAGGGCTCAGGCAGATGCTGGAGCCTGCAGTGGTTCACTCTGAGCTGTGTTGCTGCACTCTGGGTGTGCAAAGGCAAGTGATACTTCTCTACAAGCTGTTTGGAGTGTGGCAAGCTGGGGGACTCATCCTGGTGCCTGTGAGCAGGACTACTCTTCTTTGAAAGACTGAGAGGTGACTGACAACTCCAACAACTTTCCTGAATAATATTTGTTATTCCTGCGGTTCACTTGCGAGTCATAGAATCATCTTGTTCTGGGGGCGGGGACACTAGACCAGTTTGCTCCAAGCTCTGCCCAGCCTGGCCTTGAACACTTCCAGGGATGGGGCAGCCACAGCTTCCCTGGGCAACCTGTGCCAGGGCCTCCCCACCCTCTTCTCACAGGCAAGAACTTCTTTCTAATGCCAAATCTCAATCTTCCCTCCTTCAGCTTAAGGCCATTCCCCATTATCCAAAGTCCCTCTCCAGCTCTTCTGGAGCCCCTTTCAGGCACCAGAAGGTGCTCTAAGGTTTCACTGGGGCCTTCTTTTCCCCAGTCTAAACAGCCCCAACTTTCTCAGCCTGTCTCCGTAGGAGAGGTGCTCCAGCCCTGTGATCAACTTAGTGGCTCTTCTCTGGGCTCATTCTAACAGGTCAATGTCTCTCATGTTGGGGCCCCCAGATTTGGATGCAGGACTGGAAGAACGTAGTAGAGAAAGCACGGGAAGCTGTTGATGGTTGGAGGTTTCCTGCAGTAGGGCTTAACTCCACCACTGACAAGCTGCCTCTGGGAGCTGGAAGGAGGAGGAGGGACCACACCAGATCTGTGTGGTGGAGGGCTGCCTGAGACTGGTGTGACCAGCTGTCCTGCATGGGATGAGTGAGATCATGGCTGGGATGGTCTCTGCTGTGGGGTGATGGTGCAGTGAGCCCAGGACTGGGGGAGGTGTCTGGGAGCAGGCCCAGTCTGTCTGTCCTGCTGCTGGAGCTGTGTGAGTGGAGGCAGCAGAGCCTGCCAAGAGCAGGCTGTCAGCTGGCTGGATCACTACTGGGATCCTGGTTCAGTGCTCTCCTGGAAACTCTTGACTTGCACAGTGATTATAGACATGAATCTTCCTGGAAGTGCCTCCATGGTGCAGTGCAGCACAGCACAGGCACTGTGCTGATGCAGCAGTGCTGCTGTTCTGGGCTGTAGTTTCCTCTGTGGGGCCAAGGGCCTCAGACAGGACCTGGCACTGGTGCAGCCCTAAAGCCTCTTGTTGTGGCTCCAGTCCTGAGTTGTGCTTTACAGACCCATCTTGTTCTCTGTGCAAGTTCCTTGGTTTCCTCCCATGTCAATGCATGGAAGAGGACTGGCCATAACAAACCTGGGACTTCATGGCCCTGACAAGCATCACTTTTGGACTTGGAAAAAGGACACACAAGTTGATCCTCACCATTGCTTACAAGTCTGATGCCTGCTGAGTGGAGCACAGCACTCTACTGCACAGATGAGATCTAGGCAAGGTCTGTCTTGGGCTTCAGATCAAAGTTTGAGTTTGCCTGTCATCTTCAGATAGAGTAAATTAGGAACCATAAAACAGATGGAGGAATTAATTGCTTGGGATGTGTAGGAGGTGTCTGCTCACAACTGGCCAAAAGCTTGACACTTGTCACCCAGTTTTACAAGTCCCTGGGTGGTTATATGAGTGTGTAATCTTGGTTCCTTTTTGCCTTTCCAGGTCTTGCACTCTGGATTTGTCAGCCTTGCAGGCTTCTGGACACATCTCTTCTCAGCCATGGGGAGATCAGTAGGATTTAACATCTGTGTGGTCACCTGCAGCATCCTGCTCTTGTCCTGCAGCCTGCCATGCCTTGCATCTCAGCCCCTGGAGGAGGGGGACACAACCAAGGTCCAGCAAGGCCCCTGGGCAGGGAATGGACTGGAAGATGAAAGGACAGACGTGGTAGACTTGAAAAATACCTTGGGTGCTTCTGAGCAGACAGCTTCTGAAGAGCCATGTGGAGTGTCAGCAGAGCCATCTGGGACACCCCTGAATGAAGCTTTCACTGCAGAAGAAGTGCTCCCTGTCAGCCCCAGCCATGTCAGCCCCAGCACCCAGGGCCTGGGTGACCACACCTCTGCTGGGGCAGTGGCTGCTGTGAGGGAGGAGGAACTTGGTCCCACAAAGTCAGAGCTGGATGAGGACGATGCCCTCAAGGCCATGCTGACCACGGCTGTGACCACGCTGAGCCCCCCCGGCCAGGAGGAGTCTGTTGGTGGCCCCAGCAGTGAGGTCACTGCAGAGGGTGGTGTGGCAGTAGAGCACAGCTCTGGCAGCCCCTCAGCAACCCCCCTTCTTCCTGGGACAACTGTGGAGGAGCAGGAGGAGGCAGAGAGCAGCTCACACCCCTCAGCCGTGCCCCAGCCCACACTGACCCCCAGCTCTCCCAGCTGGGAAACAGCAAGTGCCCACCCTGTTATCCCAACTCCCCAGGCTCCTGGTGTGACCCCTGAGGTGGGAATGCTGAGAGCCCGCACAGGGAGCCCTCTGAAATCCCTGGCTCCACCAGTGTCTGAGGCTTCCAAACGTCCCCTCGTGGTGACCTCCCTGCCCCCAGAAGCAGGGACAGGGGTCACACAAGAAGAGCTGCCCACCACAGCTGGCACTGTCACCATCCACCCTGTGGACACTGTGCCACCTGACTGGGATGACACAAAGCTGGGGGACATCAATCCAGGGGGAAGCACGTCTCATGAGGAGGTGACAGAGGACCTGGAGAGGACAAAACCATCCCAGACACCACAGGGAGGTGTGGGGGAGGAAGAGGATGCAACAAGAGCACTGCCATCCCCAGTGTCTCCTCCACCAGAGCCTGAGCTTGCCAAGGAGACCAACTGCACAGTGCCAGTGCAAGGGGAGGAGCTGCCAGCAACTTCCATGGGCAGCAGTGGTGCTTCCCACACTGGGAATGTGACGGATGGAGATGTGGCTGATCTGGACTCACTGGAAAACACAAGTGCAGTCACAGCAGAGGAGGAGAAAAGCAGCCTGCCATCACAGTCAGAGGCTGCTGTGGGGACAGAGACACAGCCTGAGCTCTCCCCTACTCTGGAAAGTTCATGGGAAGGTAAAACGTGCCTGTTACAGACACTTGCCTCTAAGTGTAGGTTTAGGACGGGTGCCCTTGGGAATCTGTGCTGCCTTTCAGGGAATTAGAGTGGAAAAAGGTGTGACCTTGATACCTGCAATAGAGAGAGGATGTATCTTTCCCCCCAGGAAAGGCTACGGGGCTTTTTAGGCTATAAGAGCCTAAATGGGTAGTTCCAATCCATAATATACTGCAGAACTTTGGCTATTTCTATACATGATTCCCTGTGCACAGGTTGGCACAGGCTTTGGGTGGTGCCCTGTCCTGGCTGTGAGTGAAGCAGCTGAGTTGAGCTGCTCCTTCTGCTCCTCAAGCTGGGAGGGTGGTTGTAGGAACAGATAGGAAAGCTGAGACTGGAAGGGCTGTGGCACCTGATCCTGGTGCTGAGGGACATACTTGGGTATGGACTACAGAACTGGAATCTCATCAGTGGAGACTTGCTAATTGAAAAACTTCCTTTGTTAATGTTCTTGGGTTTGGTGCTTGAGTGAGGACAGCTGTAGTCTGGTTGTAGGCATCTTGCCTTGACCAGAGGTAGGTAAATTGTCACTGAATAACCCTCTGCTTGTGCCCCTTCTGTGGGTAGGGAGGGACCCCAGCCTCTGATCCACTGGTAAAACACTTTATTTCAAGGGTGAAAACACTCCCCTAAGAATCCCTTTTATAGGAACCAAAGTACCCTTGCACTAGCCCACACTGAAGCACTGCAAGTAATTCCTGGGGGGTTAAATTAATTAGCATCTGGGATCACTTGGGTCTCACTTGCAGTTGGTGCAGAAGATGCAGAGGAAATGGACAGCTGTAAATGCTTCCTAAATCCAGGAATAAGTAAGTTGTACCAGTAGCCTCAGAGTACCTGACATTAAATGACTTTACAAGAACACTCAGTTCAGAAGGTGTGTCCAGAGAGCTTCTGGCCTGTATAACAGAAGCTCCTGGTCTTGTCTCCCCACCCTGGAGTGAAGCTGTGGCCAGGCTCTGGCTGCCCAGTGCTTGTGCCAACTCTGTCACCAGGCAGGATTCTTCCTCCTGGACAGCCTCCTGCAGGCTGCTGGTGCCCCCCTGTCCTGCACAGACCTGCAGAGGTGGCACCTTCAGCCTCGTGACTGTTTCTGCTCAATACCTAAAATATAAAGGAAAAGGTTTAAAATACAGGGAAATGCTAAAAAAAGTCCGGTGAGGTGTTGGGCAGTTACGTGTTTTTAGGCTGGTGAGGGAACATGAGCTGGGGTTTAGGACTTCTTAATTGCTGGGCATCTTTAATCTTTCCCCCCCAGGCTACAGAGGCAAAAGGACTGTTTCCCTTCACTGCATACAAAAGATCTAGTTTTTGCTGTAAAAGAAGAAAGGCTAATTGCAGCCTGGTGCTGAAAACTGACTGATTAATTTCTAGATTAATTTGTAAGCACTTGACTCGTCAGCAGGTTCCATCTCTGCTGCTTCCCAGATGATGGGAAAACAGCACTGTCAATAAGACTTGTGCAACAAAAATAAACCCTTCTTCAAAGCTCAAGTGTCAGAGCTGTGAGGGCTGGTCACTCAAAGCTGCCCTGATGATGCTTGGCTGGACCTGCTTCTGGCACTGTGGCCCTGGAATTGTTAATGCATGGAGTTATATTCCTGCACATGTGTCCTCTGTTGCCGTCAGGTGTCCTGTGAGTTGGCCCTGATGCATGTTCTTGCTGTAGGTGTTGCTCAGGAGGTGACAACAGTTGCCCAGGAGGCTGATGCTGGTCTGTCAGTTGTGACAGTGGTGCCTGGTGCTACCCAGGGAACAGGAGCTGCAAGCTTTCCTCAGGAGAACAGTGGGGAGGACACCCAGATGCTGACAGCTCCCAGTGCCACCGAGGTGCTGGTGGCAACTGGTGCTTCCTCCACGGTGAACACTCTGGATGTTGAAGGTAAGATTCTGCTTCAAGGACTCACTTCCACACGAGGTGGGATGGGACATCTGAAACCAGTGTCAGCATCCTTTTTCTAAGTGACTTTTCTGGCTCTAACCACCTGCAGGCCTTCTCTAGCCCTGGGCTGCCACTGCTTTCTGCCCATACTGTGAGATATCCACCATTTTGATATTTGCCAGCATGGTTATTTTTTCCCAGATAAGTGGAGTAGAGATTAACAAAATTGCCCCAAACCATTACAACCCCCCCCTGTCTAACCTTGCTAGCAAGCTGCCTTTTAGCTTTAGATACTTAAACCATTTTTTATTTATGGAGGGAGAGCTCTTACTGCTGGAGCCCAAGGCAGTCACAGACTGCTGGTGCTCAATCCAAAGGAGGAAAACGTTTCATCAGGGTAACGCAGGAGTGGTGTGTGCATGTGGGAAAAGACACCTTCTTGCAGGAATCTGGCAAGCCCTTGGGTGTGGAAGCCTGCACTGATATTCCCTTCTGCTGAGGAGAGTGGTGAGTTCTTGTCAAGTTGTAGCTCATACAGGAATGCTCTGAGCAGTCGTGTTCATCTGGCTGCTGCCTGCTGGCTCCATGTCACCTTGGCAGGTACTTGGGGGAGCCTGTCTTCCTGACAGGAGTGTGACAAGGGATCCCTCAGCACAAGGCTGGCTCTGAGCTGGAGTGTTTCTGTAGCAGTAGGGGCCACTGTAATGAAACTGCTGCCGGGCAGCTCTTATACTGCAGGGCCTCAAAATTAAGAAAACCTTTCTTCATTGTATCTCTTAATTTAAGGTCCCTTTGCAGGAGGGAGAAGGTTCTTCTGGCAGTTTCCACTAATTAATTTGCTTCTGGGATTTAATTATAAATTCAGCTGACTTTTATCTTTGCAATAAACAGTTAGATCTGTCACTTGGTTGAGCTATCAACTGGTGTCCTCAAAGCAGTGGAATTAAAACTTTCGTTGAGGGTTCCCTCCCTCATTAAGGGGAACCTCCTGTGCTGACAGTCCTTGAGGAGAAGGTTTCATTAAAGGGGAGTCACATCTTGAAGGAAGCAAAAGCTTAATAACTTCCAGTCAGAGTTAAGTTTTCACTAAGGAGTTTGTTCTTAAATGGTGGGTGTTTAAATATTGTTGTGCTGAATTGTTGCTGTTTCCCGTCCTCCATAGATCTCACAGATGGGATCCTGCTCACCAGGGAGAAGGCTGTCCCAGCTCCTGGTGGGATGCCTTCTACCCCATCTGGACAGACAGAGGAACCATCCAGCAGAACTGTGGTCCTGGCCACTCCAGCATCCATGGCCTCTTCTGCCCGGAGAACAGCCCTTCCCTCTGTGAGGAGGATCAGCACGGCTGTGACCTACGGGCTGGATCGCCTGGAGTCGGAAGGTACCCCTGAGGGAAAGGGTGGGGCAGCTGCCTGTGGAGGGGCTCCCCTGCCCTGACACTGAGCCCCCAGTTTGTCTGCTTGGCACACTGCCATGTGCATGTCTAATTGTTCCCAATAAAGTTGTTGAACAACCTGTCCTCTCCCAGGAGGCACAGGAAGCAAGCAATGAACAGTGTCATGGAAGATGCCTGGAATTCCAGGGGCTGTGGTGGGAGGGGTGGGGTTTTCCCTTGGATAAGGAGCAGCAGTGCTGTTGCACTAGAATCTGTCTCTGCACACCTGTAATGCTGGTGTGTGCATCCACTGCAGAGCCTCTGGACCAGGTAACACCCACCCCGAGATGCTGAGGTGAAGTAGACGCTGCTCTGGAGCTGCTCTGCAGCTCTGATCTGTTACCAGTTCAGCTCATCCACAATTTTCCTGCAGAGAATTGTTTCTTGCTCTTTCTCCTACTTGAACTTCTCTCTGCTTGCTCATCCATCCAGTTTTGTACTCTGGTGTCTGGACTGATACCACCTGGCAGGAATTAATCTTTCTGCCTGTGTCTGCTCCCCTTCCTTCATCTTGACCTTCTTTTGCCTTCGTATTCTACTGCAAAGGTTGGCAGCCCTCCAGGGGTGGCACTGCCAGATGGTATTTCTCCTCTGAGTAGAGGTGGGGTGCCATAGACAACAGCTCATCAGCATCTTTCCTCTGCAGGAAGCAATAACTCTCACTCCTGTTAAGTTTGGAGGGCAGCAGGAGCTGGGAGTCCTCCCCACTGCCTGTGCAAGGCAGTTTGCTGCTTGCTTTGAAGCCTGCCCTGAGCTTTCTGTGACTCCAACTGCAGCACTTTTCCCTTGCCAGGATGAGTCTTGCGTGTATCTGGCAAGGCAAGGATGTGGTGCTCATGGGAGAGCAGTAGCAGGGGAAGGAAGGATGTGTGTGGGGAAAACCTGATCTTTCAGGCTCTGCTTAGCAAGGGCAGTATGAATCAGGAGGCTAAAATGTTTTATAGCCCTCTGGGATCTCCTTTAGAAGCCTGGGTTTCTGCAGGGGAAGATAAGAAGGATTTCTGTTTCAAGTGAGCATTGGTCTCTCTCTATTTAATGAGACTTTCTGCACAGGCATTTAAAAAAAAAAATCTTTCTGCTCCAATATAGGACTGATGCAACTTTCTTGGATTCCTTCTGAGCTCTAGTTTGTCTCCTCTGGGTTCCTCTAAAGGCAAATGTGGGCTGTAGCTGGAACTGGCTCTCCTAGATGATGATTCAGTTGGAAGGCTGTGGGTTTCCTGGCTCTGGGGTCTGGCTCTGCAGGGGCCTGTCAGCCAAGGGACATGGTGCTCTCTGTGCTGTGGGGATTTGGCAGCTGGCACCTCTCTTGTGGTCTAAATCTCTTCTGCTCAACCTAGACCTTGGTGCAGTGAGCCAGAATTCTCCCTGGTGCTGGGGATCACCAATCCACATCCTGTAAAATGGAACAATTACCACCTGGGGAAAAGCTTTCTGCCTGGGGATCCTGCTGCCCCCATTAAGCACAAAGAGGAAGTTTTTTTTTTTTTTTTTTTTTTTGAGCTGCAACTCTGCTCTCTGACACCTCTTTGTATAATGGCAGTGAGGGGGTACCACATCCTGGTGGTGGAGTGGCATTTGGAAGCGTGGTTCCCAAAATTACAGTTCCTAGTGCTTGCCTTCAGAATATCCAAATGCTGCCAGATCCAAGATGTTTGGGAGTGCATTCCTGTAAAGCTGCACTGAGCTCCAGCCCAGGGTGCTCAGGCTTTTGGGGGATGCTGTTCCAGGCATCTGCTTGGGTCTCTAACGAGGGATCTTGGCCCTCCTGGGAGAGGCTGTGCCTTGCTCGCTGTTGCAAGAAGTGCAAGGAGCTGAGTGAGTTCTGCTGCCTTCAGTGGGGTCTTACTGACTTGCCTCACTGAGGGCCTGGCTCATCATTAAGTGTAAACCCCTGCTGCTGTGTTTCTTGGGGACCATCTGTGCCAAACTGCTTGTGGTTTAATTGCATCAGTATATTTACCTACCTGGCTTGGATGCAGAACTGTTTTAAAAAATCAAACTGCACAGGCAGGCTGAGATGCTTTGAAAATGTGTCTAGATGAGCTTATCCTCCTGTCCAGTGGACTCTGGAGAGATGAGCTGGTTAACAAACATCCTCCTGCCTTGACTCTGTGGTGAGACTGGTTCTACTTGCCCTTCCTAATCAGAGAAATCCTATAAAGGGGATTACAGGATATTGGGACAGGACACAGCAGAGGATAAGGCTTTACTTGTCTGGGAGAATTGATTATGTATTTTGTTTCTATGCCTAGAATTTGTATGTCTCTCTAACAAGTTGAGCACTGCAGCTTTCTCTGTAGGGCTTCTTGGGTTCAGAGAGATGCTGGTTCAACTTGCACACTCAGGACCAGCATGTGAACTTCCCCACACACTTTGGAAAGAGACCACATTCCTTTTTGAGTTGATTCCTCTGCTGTAGGTGTTGGCAGAGGTGGCTGCACACCCTCAGCACTGCAGCATTGGGCAGGTATAACTCTCTGAAGTGGTTAACATGTTCTCCCTGGCAACCTTTAGGGCCTTGTTATCCATGAGTTCTCATCTTAAACTAGCAGTTAACCTAACCTAGGCAGCTGCCAAGGGTGATGGCTCAGCCACCCATCACAGCTGGGATCACAGCACCACTGTGGGGCTTGTTGCTGAGGGTGGGTCTCAGTCTCCACTGGCAGATAAGGTTTGGTGCTCTTGTGATCCACCACCCTGCCTGACAGCAAAGAATCATGGAACCACAGAATGGCTTGGTTTGGGAGGGACCTTAAAAACCACCTTTTTCCAACCCCTTTGCCATGGGCAGAGACACCTTTCCCTGGACACATCCATGGATGGCACATCTTTAGTCTGCTGCTGCTGCTGGGGGTGAGCTGCTTGCACAGGTTAGGTGTCAGGTGGGGCTGCTGGCTGTGGAGGGTTTAGAGCTTTGATAAAAACAGGAGATGCTCTGCCTCTGTTATGGTGTCAGCAACAGTCAGTAACTCACTCTGGGAAACTTAAATTCAGTTACTCCAGAGGAGGAGACTTAACCATGACTGTGGTTGTTCCCAGTTCCCAGTCTTGAGTGTGGAGTGTTCCCAGTTAATCAGGCTGGCTCTCAACAGGCAGCTGGCAGAGTTTGGAGTTCTGTGTGCTGTGAACTCTTTTGTGTATCATAGAACAGTTTAGGCTGGAAAATGCCTCCAAGATTATGGAGCCTGACCTCTGACCCAACATCACTGTGTCAACTAGACCACAGCCCAAATGCCACATCCAGTTGTTTCTTGAACACCTCCAAGGACAGACACTCCAGCAGCTCCTTGGGCAACCTGTTCCAGTGCTTGGCCACCCTTTGCTTTGAGTGAAGAAATTCTTCCTGATGTCCAGCCTAACCTGATCTTTAGGATAGAGGAGTTGAAAGGGCAGTGTCAGATGTCTGCCTGGTTGGCTGGTGTGTCCCCACCTAATGCAGCATTTGGCTGTGGAGAAGCCCCTCAGTGATGCTGGGACATGGCTGGCACTGCCCTGGGGATCACAAATCCAGTGTCCTGCAGTTATGGGGCATCTCCTCTCTGACCCTTGACCCTTGTGTTGGCTTCATCTGCTGTGCTAAAAGCTGTTCCAGAGCAGTGCCAGAGTGAAGCATTAGACTTTGTGACCTTAACATTTTCATGAGATTTTAAAAATAGCCCCCTGTCTTTGGGTTTTAACAGTTCCTATTGCTCTTTGCTGACCTGTGTACTCAAGTTTACCCTTCCAAGGAAGCTGTAGCTTCGCCAGTTCTGGTAAAAAGAATTCTCTTAGTCCTGTTCTCCAGTCTGTGCTTCTTTCCCCTGTTTCCCCTGCACCTTGTTCCTCTCACACCCAGTCATCTGAGCTGTTGTACTTCAGAAGTGAAGACAGTGGTTTCCATTTTTCAGAAAATATTTCAGAGCTTGTAGCCATTTACATAAATTTATCAAAGATCCTTCAACTCCCTACATTTTTCTTCTGAGCTGTGTCACAGTACAAGGAACCTTTTTTTTTTTTTATAGTGTTTTTGCTGAAAGTTAAAGCTCTGAAGGGAACTGTTATTTGGACCCTGACTGTATGGATTAAGATCTGCCTCATTAAATCTCTGCAACCCCGTTAAAAATTTAAATTAGGATGCAGAGGTGTAAATAAAACAGGCACTTAACCCAGCATGGTTAACTAGCCTGATATTATAATTTCTCACCAGCTCTTTGGATATCAGCTAAATTGGCAGGGAACAAAAGATTTAAAACAAAGCACATGCAGCATGAATTATTAAATGCTTTTGGTACACACTTTTGTCTTGCCTCTTGTTTATTGCTAACACTGAAATAGGAACTGCTCTCTCTCTCTCTGGTGCAGGTTGACCTCTATCTTCCTCACAGTAGGTGGTGGTTCATCCCTCATTCTCCTTTGTAAGAGAATATGGAGAAAAAAAAAGTGTGACAATTTTGCATCAAACCTAGGCTTTTCTTTCTTCTCCTGCGAGTGTTTGACCAAAGATGACATCTCTGCTGCTAAATGGGGCGGTGACTTGTTTTGTTTTCTGAAATCCCTCTGGGAGTTGAGGAGGAGGGGTGTGGAGGGTGATCAGGCCCTTAATGAGTTGGGAGCTTGGGGGTGAACAGCTAAGAGGGGGTTGGGCTAATTAAAGGCTCAGGGGGAAGAAAGAGGAGGGAGGGAACTCCAGCTGTGTGCAGCTGCTGTGCTGGGCTCAGCCTGGGCATGGAGCTGCTCTGCCTCACCACAGTTTGTCTAATGAAACCCAAACAGGGCCTGACTGTGCCAAATGATGCTCCCAAGGGCTTCATCTCTCAACCACCCTTTCTCCTCTACTTTATGGTCTTCAACAGCACCTCCTGAAGAATCTCTTGGAGTGGTTTAAAGCATGTCTGGATGGGGCACGGGTCTGCCCAACTGGTTCACTCTTGGTTTATGGGAGGGGAAGGAATGGCCTCTGAGTAGAATAATAGAACAGTTTGGGTTGGAAAGCATCTTAAAGACCATCTTGTTCCACCCACCTGCCCTGGGCAGGGACACCTTCCACTATCCCAAGTTGTTCAGAGCCCTGTCCAACCTGGCCTGGGACACTTCCAGGGATGGGGCAGCCACAGCTTCTCTGGGCAACCTGTGCCAGGGCCTCACCACCCTCACAGGGAAGAATTTCTTCCTAATGTAGTCCAAAATCTACTCCTGCCCTCCATTACCCCTTATCCTGTCATTCCAGGCCCTTGTCCAAAGTCTTTCTCCAGCTCTGTTTGACCCCCTTTAGGCACTGGAAGGGACTCTAAGATCTCCCCAGAACCTTCCCTTCTCCAGTCTGAGCATCCCCTGCTCTCTCCACCTGTTCTTTGTGCTATTCTGGCACTGTTCTGCCTCAAGCAGGTTAGATGACATTTCTTAGTCTGACACACACCTTGGTTCTTGTCCTGTCCAGGCTATGCTTGAATTTTTGACTGTATCTGACTTCTCATTTGTCTAGAAAATTAGAGTTCTCTTAGATATCTTTCTAATGTTGTAGTTTTACCATGCTTGCCTTCAAGCTTGAACAAAAACAACAGAAACCCCCCACGGTTGCTATCGAAAGGTAATTGGGCTGCATGGGTGAAAGTTTTTAATGAGTTTCTGTTTGTTTTAATCCAAGGATTAAGCAGTTCAACCTTGTGGCTCCAGGGGGGTGGATTCAGATAAGCAGGGATGTGACAGTGAGTCTCTGGAAGGAGCAGTTTTCTTCTGGAGTTGCTCATGGCTGGAGCCCCTTGGAGCCTGGGGGATAGTGTTGCTTGTGGGGCTTCTCTGGGAAGCTTTGGGACCAGGGATGCTGCAGGAGGGTGATCAAGGACTTAGAAAGAAGCAAGTGCTCAGAATAGAAGTGAACTGAGGGGACTCACATCATCTTGCCTTTGGCTTCTGATAGGACTTGAGCCAAAACCTTGGTGTTCCATGGACTGTTGCCCACAAGAAGAGCTCCACCCCCAAATCTGCATCATCTGTCATGATCCATGCTGGGCTTTTCTAGAATATGGAGCTTAAGTCACTGTTTTCTTGATTCTTGGACTGTTGGTTGTTTCTAGGCAGTGTGGTTCAACTGGATGCTTCTGGAGAGACACAGTCAAAGAGCCTTTTCCAATGAAAATGGAATTAATGTCTCTTCTAGGGCTTCTTTTTTTTGTGATTGGGAAAAAAAGTGTCATGCCCACAGCCCTTTTCCATGGGAAAGCATTTTGTTGACAGAATTAAGCTCTTTATCTGGCTTCATCTACCTTGTTCTGCCTTGTCCACTTATAGGTCATGGTCATTAAATCTGGACTGATTTGATTGCTCTCACTTCATGAATTACCTTATTCTTGTCTTGATTTTTATATTGGTGAGTTCAAGTCCTGCACAACTTGTGTTAGAAGAGCTCTTCTGCACCAAACACCATCATAGTCCATGCAGTGTGTTCTGCAGCATTCTGTTTTTTCCTCCATTTAAAACTGTCCTGTGTTGCTAAACTGACTCTCCAGCCTGGCTTAGTGTTAAAACAATTTTGAGGTGAATGGTGCTGGAAATGCAGCTTGTTCTTCTTCTAGGAAGAAACTCTTCCCTGTGAGGGTGGTGAGGCCCTGGCACAGGTTGCCCAGAGAAGCTGTAGAGAGCTTCTCCTGCCCCTGAGAGTGTCCAAGGCCAGGTTGGATGGGGCTGGGAGCAACATGGGATAGTGGAAGGTGTCCCTGCCCATGCATGAGGTTGGAACAAGATGGTCTTTAAGGTCCCTTCCAACCCAAACCATTCTGTGACTGTAAGAATGGTTGTTTCTGGTCTTAATACAGAAGCAGACCTGGGGTCCCAGCTGGAGTATCTTTTACCTTTGTTTTCCTTTTTCTTCCCCCAAAAAGTCCTTAGTGCCTCAGATCTCCTGTGACAAGCAATGAGCCAGAACTGTGAAAAGCAAGTGTGATTCCCCTCAGGTTTGGGGGGGAAGTAGGTTAGGATCAGATTCCATACTTGTGCAATGTCAAAGAGCCTTCTGCTGGAGAGCAGCTTCTGCAGCTCTTGGGCTTTGGCAAAGAGAAGCTCCTAAACCAGCATCAGCTCAGCTCTGTTGCCAGGGGAGCAAGGATTTCCTTCTGTTACAGAAAAGCTTTGGACAAGAGGAAACAGCCTCGAGTTCCACCAGGGAAGGCTTAGATTGGATATTAGGAAAAATTTCTTCACCAAAAGGGTTATCCAGCACTGGCACAGGTTGCCCAGGTTGGTGGTAAAATCACCACCCCTGGAGGGATTTAAAAGATGTGTGGATGTGGCACTTGGGGACGTGGGTTAGTGGTGGGCTTGGCTTGGGGGAATGGTTGGACTCGATCTTAGAGGGCTTTTCCAACCTAAATGATTCTGTGATTCTGTGACATGTTATCTCCCCTTATCTTGAAACTTCACTGGGTTAGGGTTATGTTGCCTTGCTTTGTGTGGTAGGGTCCCATCCAACAGATGCATTCTTCCCAACAGTCCCTTCCCTTGTGTCTGTGCAATAGCCTGGATGTTGATATTTCCCATGGCAGACTGTGCTTGATTTGATGCCCCTTCCAGAGCAAAGCATTTGAAACAATGTTCATGCAACGTGGGCCACAAATACCCCCAGACAGTGAACATGACTGTGCTTAGCTGAGCTCATCACTAGGGAGGTTTCTCCCTGATCATTTTGCAGAGTCCCTGTGCCTGCTGCTTGCTTGGGAATCTTCAGCCACCACAGCACAGCTCTGCCCAGAGAGCAGCCTGTGCATGAGGAGAACCCGTCCACGTTCCAACAGCTGCCTCCTTCCAAGCTGTCACTGGTTGTTCTTGGCAGTGTTTTGGAGCCCTTGGCTGGTGACATTGTTATTGATCACGTGAAAGCAGCAGATTAATAATAAAGGAGAGCTGTCCTAGAAAGGCCTCCCCGCCTTGACAGTCAGCTGTGATCACAAAAGTAGCACAGAGAGTGAACCTTGCTGGAAGAAAACATTTGGCAGAGACTCTCTTCCTAGAGAAGGTGGTCATAGGCTCCCATCCCTAATCCTGTGGTTATGTCCACGTTATTATTTACATATTTGCACATTGTTGTTATTTAGCACACGTGGGTGACCCTGCAGCACTGAGCATCTATAAAATCACAGCTTAAACTCTCACAGATCATAACAAAACCCTGTGGTATCATTTAGACATCGTTGCCCTCTGAGTTTGATGTGAGGCAGGCTGGGAGGGGAAAGGACAGAGAAAGTGTCAACTGCAGGTTTTACCCTTTTAGTTTGTTTTTTTTTTTCTCATTGCAGTTTGAATTCAGTTTGTGCCTGTGAGCAAATATATCACCTTCTGCTGAGAGTGTCTCGCTGCTCAGGGCACAGCAAGATATTTCTCTTGTGCACTAAACCTGACAAATGATGGTTTCTTGAATCTTCTGAGGAATAAAAGTGTTTGCAAACATAAATAGGAAATATCTAAAGATAGAAACATTTTTCTTCAGTGAGAGTTTCTTCAACTGCAAACAGGGACCCTGGTGTAACTCTGTTGCTTTCACCAAGGTTATGACCACAGTGGCTTCAGCTGCAGCTCATTTCTAGCAATGATACCCCAAAAAATCGAGTCTGAAGGTTTTACTTGAGGTTTCTGGTTGTTGTCCAGCTGCTTCAGCCCCTGCTGGTTGTGGTTTCCAGCTGGGTCTGTGAAATGCCTCGTGAAGGAGGTGTGATGTGGTCTCATTTCTCTCTGCTGAGCCACAGAAGTCATCACAGATATGTACAGTTCTGCAGTGAAAGACCTGTCTTTGAAGCAAGCACAGGGGGAGCTTTTGCCACCCTGCAATAGCAAACCCCATCCTGTGGATATCACCAGTGTTGCTCGTGGATCTGTTCAGAATCCCATGATAAAGCCCAATGGTGGCTGTTTCTGGTGACTGTTAATAAAGCTGGGACACCCCAAAAACTCTGCTAAAAATTTTGCTGTTTTGCCTCAGACTTGTTTTTTTGCTGCTCTCCTCTCATTTCTCCAAAGCAGAAATTTTGAATGCCTGTTACGAGGTTGTTAAGTCCTTCAAAACTAAAATCTTTTGACATGTGAAGTGGGAATCTCATTTTCCCTGGGATTCCTGCTGCCTGCATCTTTCTTGGCTTGGTCTGTCGTCACAGCAGGCAGGTCCTGAATTTCTTAGGGGTCTTTTGCTTTCCTGTTCCCATAAAGGCAAAGCAGAGCCTACTTTATTGAAACCAGTGCTTTATTTAGTCTGCCAGAGAGTGGATTTCTTCACTCTTGGAGATGAGATTTTAACTGCCATGCAGTAGAAAATTCCCTATCCCTGGAAGTGTTCAAGGCCGGGTTGGATGGGGCTTGGAGCAACCTTGACTAGTGGAAGGTGCCCCTGCCCCTGGCAGGGGGTTTGGAACTGCATGGTCTTTAAGATCCCTCCCACCCCAAACTTTTCCATGATTCTGTGAAAATACAGACATCTGCTTGCACTGTGAGTGTTTCAGTGCTGAAGTCTCCTGGTGTCACACCAGGAGAAGGAGACACGATGCCATCCCTCCTCGATAGATCCACGTGGCACGTCATGGATTTGGTGCATAGAAACAGGATAACAAAATCAGCTTAAATGTGACATCTGAAGATCTACAGAGCAAGGATGGCTCACAGCAGAAACTGCTTAGGTGACCAAGAAGGCCAACATCATCCTGGCTTGTGTCAGCAATATGTGGCCAGCAGGACTAGGGAAGTGATGTTCTCTTCTCCCAAGTAACAAACACAGGACGGGGGGAAAAGCCTCAAACTGTGCCAGGGGAGGTTTAAATTGGATATTAGGAAAAATTTCTTCAACAGAAAGGTTGTCAAGCACTGGAATGGGCTTCCCAGAGCAGTGATGGTGTCACCATCCCTGAGGGTTTAAATGCTGTGTGGATGTGGCACTTGGGGCCATGGGTTAGTGGTGGCCTTGGCAGTGCTGGGGGAACAGTTAGACTCAGTTATCTTAGAGGGCTTTTCCAACCTAAAGCGTTCCATGACACACAAAAGAGTTCTCGGGGGGCTGGAAATGCACGTGAAACTCTGAATTTCCTCTGAATCTGCTGGGCTTTGCACTTTCAGTCCCTGCTACATTCAGTCTCTCCTGTTTGTTTTCTTTCAGGCTGCTGCTGAGGCCTTTCAAAGGCCGAAAAGTGCCAATTTAGCAGGGAAAAACGTGACTTCTGTAAAAGGCTTTCAAGTGAAGCACAAACCTCCAGCTTGAGGTTCAGCTCTGTGATGCTCACTTTAGTTTTCCATCTTATGAGACTACCAAGCCTTATGCACAGCCTGCCCACGAGCTGCTGTTGTGCCTCTGCTCCTGAAATCCCACATTTGTGAAGTTTCTGTTTTTTGGTTTTTTTGGAAGTGTATCTTCCTCCTTGTGACCACCAAGTGGTGCTCTGCACTGCACCTTGCAGCAAGGCAAGCTGCTGGCATTTTGGGATGGGGGGAGGTGGGTTAAAAAGCTGTTTTCAGATGTAGGAACGAGCCAGAGAGGAGAAGGAGACAAATGAAGAGCCTTTTCCTTCCCCCTTGCAGCGGTTGTGCTACAGGGATCACATTATTCACAGCTTTCTGCTGTGGCTGGTGGTGATTGATGAAGCTTGGTGATGATCAGATGTGATAAGTGGTCTCAGCACTTTCAATTTGGGTGTTCAGCTCTGCTGCCTTTGAGGCTTTGGAGACATCAGATGGGTATCTGTGGCTTCAACACTAGATCCTGGCAGGTGTCTGGGATTGGGCTTGCTAAAATCACAAGAAGCTGCTAAAATCCTTGTCCCAAAGTAGTTTTTCGGAGATAAAAATCTGATGCCTGTTCTCTCTTGGCTGCTTTTTCACCCAGTCTGAGGAAAGACTCTGTTCACGTCCTTCTTCTCTGCTGTTCTAGCTGTTAAATTTTGGGAGTATTTATAGCAGTGTTGCTCTCAGCAGGGGCAAAAAACCTGCATTAACTTCTCTTTTCAGGTTTCCTGTGAGCACTCTCCAGGTGCCATTCTCAGCTTTAGAGCTGTATGTTTTATATGAAAACATGCAGTTTGACAGAGAAAATTCTTATGTTGATTCAAAATCATGGGCACACTATAAGACAGAAACTGCCTATAAAGTGTAATGGGAATTTAAGGGGCTAACTACATCCCTGTAAGCTCCATTAGATGCTCTGTGTGGTGTAATTGTGTGCAGGAATGATTTTTCCAGGCCCCAAAAGCCAGGAGATAGCAGGATGATGCAGCTAAATCTGAACAGCAGCTCATCTGTATGAAATACAGGACTAGAATTGAAAGGTGGCAAGTGGAGTTGTCTTGTCTGGTGAGCTGAGGAAAATATGTGGTATTTGAAAGCAAATCCTTGATACAGCCTTTCAGTCATTGGCCTGTATCAGCAACAGTGTGGCAGCAGGACCAGGGCAGTGAACTGTCCCCCTGTGCTGGGCACCGGTGAGGCCACATCTCAAATCCTGGGGTCAGTTTTGGGTCCCTCACGACAAGAAAGACATTTAGGGGCAGGAGCGAGTCCAGAGAAGGGAACAGAGCTGGGGAAGGATCTGAGCACAAACCTGACGAGGAGCAGCTGAGGGACCTCGGGGGGCTCAGCCTGGAGAAAAGGAGGCTCAGGGGGGACCTTCTCCCTCTCTCCAACTCCCTGAGAGGAGGGTGGAGCCATGTGAGTGTCAGGCTCTGCTCCCAGGGAACAAGGGACAGGACAAGAGGAAATGGCCTCAAGTTGTGCCCGAGCAGGTTTAGTTTGGATATTAGGAAGAATTTCTTCACTGAAAGGGTGGTCAGGGACTGGAACAGGCTGCCCACAGCAGTGGTGGAGTCACCATCCCTGGGAGTGTTCAAAAGGTGTGTGCATGGGGTACTTAGGAACATGTTTTAGGGGTGACCACGAACATGGTGCTGGGCTAACTGTTGGACTCAGTGATCTTGGAGATCTTTTCCAAATTTAATGATTTTATGATTCCCCAAGTTCCCCAGTTTGTTTCTCGTGTGCTTTGTGGAACAGCTATGCTGGGGTGCCATCACATCCTGCAGCAGAGAGGAGTGGAGCATCAGCTCTTTTACTTACAGCAGGAAGGATTTGTGCAGCCCCTCAGGTGTCCTCCCTCAGCCACTCTGTCTCACTGCAGCATATATGAGGTACAACTCCAGCAGAAATAAAGGGATATCTAGGTCACAAATGGGGATTTGGATGGATTGGTGGTTTTTAACATGGTCCTAGACCCTCAGCTAAAGCATCAGCCCAGGTGCAGATGGGCTGTCCCAGCCTGAGCACATCAGCAGGGAATTTTCTACAGGGCTAAGCAGAGCCTTGTGCAAATTAGATAAAATGCTAAATACTATGTTTTAGTTTCCAGCATTGACAAACTAACCATAAGAAATTCAAAGCATGTCATTATTCCAGATATTATCTTTTCCTGGTGGGTGGCTCCATTAGGAGCTATTAAGTAGCTCTGATGCAAATTCTGGCTTAGGAAGTCCTCAGGACTTTGGTAACTAAAAGCTGGGAAGAGAAAGTGTGGGAAGACTGGCTCTGTGTGGTCTTTCTTTGGCATCTGTGGCCAGTTGTGGTTGGAAAGAGGGTGTGGAAAGAAATGGCCTTTGGTTTGATCCAGCACAGTCCTTCCCATGTTACCATTTTAGATTCTAGCTGTGAAATATGGCTTAAATATTTTTCTCTATATGTTGGCAGTACAGACAGTTTTGGAATGGATGGGTATCTGTTGTGGTGGAGAATTCATGGAATCACAGAACAGTTTGGGTTGAAAGGGACCTTAAAGGTCATCTAGTTCCACCTTCCCTTCTGTGGGCAGGGACAGCTTCCACTAAATCCACAGGGACTTTCTCTGTGTCACATTTACTTGCTCTTCCATGAAGTGTTGGCTGTGCTGCCTTCTTTCCAGTGCTTTCCAAGTCCAGGTTGGATGGGGCTTGGAGCAACCTGGTCTGGTGGGAGGTGTCCCTGACCCTGGCAGGGGGGTGGAACTGGATGGTCTTTAAGGTCCCTTCCAATGGTATAAACCAGCTGTGGATCCTGCTGAGGATCCATCACTGCTGTTCTCCCACATCCAAGAGCCCACCTGCCAGCACACATCAAAACCAGGTGCCTTTTCTGGAGGAGGGACAACATCAGCATAACTGGGCTGGAAAGCAGCACCCATTCCAGAGCTGGGAAAGGCTTAATAAAAGTTAAAATCAGAACCAACTTATTGCTGCCTCCAAGACTGGAAATCAGGGAAATAGCTCTCACTTGAGCTGAAATGAGTTGTGCAGAGAGCTCTGTATTTGCAGATGCTCAGGTGTTGTTCACATGCTTGTTTGTGCTCTGCTATTAGGAAGCAGAAAATTAGTGTATTTCCCACTAATCTGACAGTCTGAGACAACGTCTCGTTGTTACTCAGCAACTTCCAAGGGTGAAGAGCTCCTCCAAATTGACCCCTGTGGGTGTCTTTCCTGTTGGAAAACAAGCACAAGCTCGTTCAGCTGCTTTGCCTTTGGAGGAGTGGTATCAGCTTGGTGCTCACCTCCAGGTATCTGTGAACCTGCTGTCTTCTGGGATCTTTCCTGATGTTTCTTTTCTGTCTCCCTGGCCAGAGGGTGAAGAAGAGGAAGAGGATGAAGAAGAGGAGGAGGAAGAAGAAGAGGAGGAAGAGGAAGATGAGGAGGACAAAGACCTAGATCTGATGGATGAAAGCATGGAGGGCGACACGGAGCTGCCGGGTTTCACACTTCCAGGGGAGACCTCCCAGGATCCCATAGCTGGCCTGGAAAACCCTGTGGCCCAGCTGGCTGGGGTGTCCTACCAGGTTCCTGACACCATTGAGTGGGAGCAGCAGAACCAGGGTCTGGGTAAGAGAAAAAGCCCCTTCTTCTTTTACCCTTACAGAGGACGTATCTCCTGCTCTGCACTTGTCTGTGCACCCATTTGCTACTTCAGCAGCATTTTTTTAACTTCCTGTTTTCTTGGGAATGTGGTCCAGCCATGGGACCCTGTGCTGGAAGTGTTAAGGCAAACCCACAAAGCCTCTATAAAGCTTTATACAATTTCTTCCCACTGTACATATAGGCCCTGTGTTTAGTGACTAGAACTAATTTATTCCACCTAGGAATCAGTGTTTACATATATTAAATTCATGTGATGCAGTTCAAAGCTGGTGTGGGACAAGGTAAAGTTTAGAAAGGAACTTACTCAGCTTGGCTTAGGGCCAAGGAATATTCTCCGAGCTTACTCAATTCCCAAGCCAGCAGTAGCAGTAGGAACCTTCCAGGTGAGTTTATGGGAGCTGAACCACATCTGTATAGAGGGTCTTTGTGTCTGACTATTAGAGAATTAGCTGTTCTAAGAAGCTCATCAACTAAAGAAACCCCCAGGCTCTTTCACTTGTTGTGTATCACCTATATCTATGTGATGTCTATCACTTCCCCTGAATGTTTAATTCTGATTTAACCTGGTGGCTCTGCCCCTGTGATGCTGTTTCCAGCCTGCTTTAGTTTTCTTGGCTTCCTTTGACTGAATCAGAGAGTGTGTGCTTCAAGAACTCTGTGGGAGGGTTGGCTTCAGGAACTCCATGGTAGGGTTGGCCTTTGAGGGCAGATTGAGTTTGCACCAGGTCTGATACTTCCCTGCCCCACCAAATCTTGCTTGAAAAATACCCTGGTGGGTGGTTGACGTGTCAGATCTATCTCATGTGTCCTGTTATCCCACCAGGCTGCACAGGAGCTTTGTTGGAGGCATAATTCCAAGTATTTAAGTGTTTCTGGCTGGCTTTGGCAAGCTGGGTGAAAGAGATACATGGCAGTGCTCAGAGGGGAAGTGTGTAAGAAGCAGGGTTAACGTGGGTGTTCTGTTCTTACTCACTTCCTTGGTGCAGAGTCTTTGTCCTGAGAGAAAACAAGACAGGAGCAGCATATTTTCTGCACTCAAGGGTGCATGGTGAGCTCTGTCAGCAGTGGTGAGAAGGTTGCATTAAGCTGTTGACCCCCTAAAGCTGTTTCCCTGGTTCAGGATGGTACCAGGATGGGTGTCTTAGAAGAGCTTTGCCTCCGAGTCAAATCCTGGCTAAGGGTGCCAGTGCTTTGCAGTGTGTTCAAGAGACACAGCATTTTGCCAAACACAGGGTGTGTCTCCAAACATCAGACATCACATTTTGCAGTGTGGAAGAAGATGGCACTGATACCTCTTCAGGGATCCTGGTACATTTAACAATCTCAGCCAGGGAGTCACCTGGCTTGGCTCACTGGAGGGTTCTGACAGGAGTCATGTTCCCAGGACAGGGTGTAGACAGTGGGTCAAAGGGTGTTTGGTTACTGCTTGAGATGCTGTTTTATGTGATGAACTGTTGCCATGAGCTTTGGGGCTGTGGAGGAGGTTGTTCTGTCCACAGCTGATGCAGGTCTGAGCTGGAGTCATGGCTGCGTTTCCAGGTGCTGGAGGAAGAACAGCTCTCAGGGTAGGAGATGCCTGCCTGGTACATGAGGCAGGTGAGAAAGCAGTGCCCAGGGGCTGGAGCTGTTCCTGATGTGCAGTAACCCTCTCTGACTGGAGAGGCTGTAATACTTGTCTGTAAAAAAAGAATGTGTACCTTTAGCACTCCTTATAGAATCACAGAATGGTTTGGATTGGAAGGGACCTTAAAAACCATGTCATTCCACCCCCTGCCATGGGCAGAGACACCTTCCACTGGACCAGGTTGCTCCAAGCTGGCCTTGGACACTTCCAGGCATGGGGCAGCCACAGCTTCTCTGAGCAACATGTGCCAGGGCCTCACCACCTTCACAGACAAGAATTTCTTCCTAAAATCTAATCTAACCCTGTCCTCTGTCAGTTTAAAGCCATTCCCCCTAGTTGTCACTCCAGGCCCTTGTCCAAAGTCCCTCTCCAGCTCTGTTGGAGCCCCTTTAGGCACTGGAAGGGGCTCTAAGGTCTCCCCAGAGCCTTCTCTTCCCCAGGCTGAACATCTCCAGCTTTCTCAGCCTGTCTTATATATCATTGTGCCATAGCATCTGTTATGAGGGGTCCATGCCCTGCTGCAGGGCCTTGCTGGAGGATGTCCTTTGAAATTTCTCTTCCACAGATCTGCTCCTGAACGTGCAGCTCCGGTTCAGTTTCTGCTGTTTGATATTTCATCATCCTGCAGCCTTCATCCTCCACCACCTTCTCTCTTCCTCAGAACTTGGAAAGGCCATCTTTCCAAAATATTCATACACGGAATTCAGACAAGAAACTGAGAGTTCTTCTCCCTAACAGATGTTTTATTGACCCTTGTGCCAGTTGGAGGAGGTCTGTGTGAAGCCTGTCAAGCTGGGTCAGCTGCAGAGAACCCATTCCAGGCACCTGAAGGACTGGGCAGACTTGGAAGAAAACTGGCTGGGTTACTTGTTACCAGCTCCAAATGGTTTGGATTGCCTTTTGTTTTTAAGCAGTCACAGTCTGTGCAAACATCCGTGAGGGAGAGGATGAGGCACTGTGGCTGAGCTGAGTTCATCCTTAGGACTTAGGTGGGACTTCTGTGCAGTGGTGGGGGGACAGTGGGATCAGTCTCTCTGTGACTCACCCCTCATATTCCATCAGGTAAACACTTCTGTAAGGAGATATTTATTCTTTTCCTGTCTAGATGACACCAGTGGCTCTGTGATTCTGCTCCCTTCCCCATCTCCAGTGTGCAGAATGCCCACAGTGCTCCCAAGGGGAAGGGAAATTGTTTATGTTTTAGAAGCACAAAGAAAATGAAAGTCAGATGGAGGAGATTGGAACTAAACCATCTTTAAGGTCCCTTCCAACCCAAGCCATTCCATGGTTCTGTGGTTCTATGATTCTGGGAAAACTTAAGTGTGCATGAGCTCACACGGATAATCTGAGGCCATGGAATGAGCTGAACCCAGGTGGTGGGAAGGCTGATTTCCTGGGAGTGTGTGGGGAGTGGGAAATGCTGTCACACCTCTGTGGCAGTACTGGGCTCCTTTCCCCTGAGATGCTGCTGCAGGAGTGTAGCCCTTCCCCTCTTTCCAGTTTGTCCCAGGTAGGAATTTCTGCCCTGCTTCCCCTGCTCTGGGTTCTTGGGCACACACCAGTCCATGCCTGGTCCTGGTTATGTTGCTGCTTTGTGGGGTGTATTAGGGAAAGAGAAAAGGTGGAAAAAGCATATACAGCTTGTGTCAGCAGGAAGTGGATTGTTAAGACCATAAGAAATCCCCCCAAACCTGGCAGGAGGCTGGAAGAGCTGCTCCCATTGTTCTACTGGAGCACCTGGAGAGACCAAGCACACAGTACAGGGCTTGTAGAGCTTTAGATGTCCTGTGTGGGTGCATGGGCTACTTCTCTTTGAAACCCTTCTTCTCTAAGTGATTTTCATCTAAAGATACCTCTTTGAAATCAGTTTGGTGTTATTTTAAGGCAGTTTTGTAACCATTGGACATCTCCAGATGCAGCCCCTGGATGCAGCTGGGCCAGGGGCACTTCAGCCTTTGTGCATCCCAGGGAAGAGCTCTGTGTGTCTCTTCCCTCACCATATAGTGCTGAGATGTGAGGAATTTCCCATATTGTGTGAGTGAAACGTGGTTTAGAAGGGGAAGTTGTTCTGCTTCACCTGGGATACAGCACAGGAAAGGAAGAACTGGGAAAAGGATAATGGCACCCAAGAGAGCACAGGGTGAGGGTACAGCAGCCAAGCACCAAACTTTTACAGCTGGCATTTTCCATTTTTAAAACACTTTGCACCTGTGTCTTTCTCCTGGGGATGCATCTGTCCTCCAGCCTTCAGAATGGTGACATTTTAACACTAAGATCTCTAGTACAGAGGAGCCCAGAAGTGTTGCAGTAGCTATTCTCAGGTCAGTTATCATTGAGCTTGCTTGGTCTGATGGCTGACACACTGCACATCGCCAGAGAACAGGGAACTTAATCCACAAAACAGCTTGGCAGAACAAGAGACAGTTCAGATTTTTGTAGTGGACAGTGAGAAAGTGCTGGAGAAACAGAATCATTAAAACTGTCAGTTCTGGGCAGTCAGATGGTGCTACATTAACTCCAGCTGAGCAAAAGCAATTTATAAGCACCAGTAACAAGACTGTCAGTTTTACAGCCCATCAGCTGACTCTCTAACCAGCAATATTTAGACAGAAACTAAAGGAGAAAATTATATTTGTGCCTTTTTTAAAATAGGAGTCCTTCTGGTGGCCTGCAACTCTGGAAAAGGAAGGTCTGAATATGATTTGGGATCTCTTTTGGTGTCCTGTTCAAATGCTTTGCCTTCAGAGGTTGTCAGTGAAGGACACAGCAGTACTTTGTGACCTCTCTGCATTCTGTATGAGGTGACTTTGACCTCTCTGTACTTGTTTCTTGATTTATATGTAGGTGGTGTGTGGTAGGAAAACACTAAACACTTGGAGAACATCAGAGGGGCAGGAAGACCAGGCTGGATGGGGCTTGGAGCAGCCTGGTCTAAGGGGAAGGTGTCCCTGCCCATGGCAGGGGTTTTGGAACAAGGTGGTCCTTAAGGTCCGTTCCAACCCAAACCACTCTGTGATTCTATTATTCTATGAATCTTGGGCTTTTGAGGAATAAATAAAAAGCCCTATTTCTTCCCTGCTACCTCTTTTGTGATGGTTTATGCATTACCAGGAGAACTGCAGTTGGGTTCAAAGCTGGTGAACAGTGTTTGGTCCTTTAGTTACTCCTCGTGAATCTTAAAGTAGATTGTCCTTATTGTACACCACCATGGAAATCAAAACCCTTTACTTCTGTTGGGGGTGACTTCTGTGACTGTGCTTCTCTCCCAGTTCTCAAGTGTCTGTAACTATTCTTAATTTAATGACCATGAGCCAAGATGAAAATGTCCCCAGGCTTCCAAGCTGTTTGTTGATGCCTTAGTTCTTGCATCATCCATGTCCCAAGATGAACGATTCCTGCTAACCATAGTAAAGTGACAGCAGGAGGTCTAGGACAATTTACTAAGGACAATTTACTTTAATTTTACTGCTTTGGGACATGAAGTAGTTTACTTTGTGCATTTAAAATCTGTGGAGTTGTTTGGAGTGACAATGACACTTTCATCTTGAAGCAATACAGAAATGTGATGTTTGGCTCAAGTTGCCAAAGCAAAGCTTGTTGTGGTGGGCTTTACTTTTTAAGATGTTGAATGAAACTACCAGTTGCTTATCCTTGGCCACCACTAAGAGGAGACAACAGCAGTAAAGAGAAGAGAGACTGGTTTAAACCATATACCTTAACAGAAGAAACTCCATTTTTACACTCAAAATCTTCTATGGGCAAAGAGGAACCACACTTCATGTATATACATATATATACCCAATAATTTATTGCTAATGTAACTGAAATCTCTCATTATTAATCCAGATTTAATTATCAAAGGAAAAGAAATGGTAGTGCAGCTAAGATTGTTACACCCACGCTCCTCCTTTCCTGTGCTTTATCCTGGTGTTGTGCTTGTCCTTGCTTCTGTGGGTCCTGAGCTTGGTGGTTTCATTCAGGGGTTTGTGGTGGCTCAGCAACATCTGGGTTATAGGTTTCCATCTACCCACGTGGTTATTTTACACAGTGGGGTTTGACCCATCCCTGTAGATGGAATTTGGAGACAAACAAAATATAAAATAGCAATTTAGAAAGAAGTTATGAAGTGTGACAATGTAATTCAAACCATGTAGCTTCCAAAATATAAACCGTGTCTGCGTTTCATATATTTTTTTGGGCATTGGATGTTAGTTCTTACCCTAATGGAAAGTCATATAACTCTCCCACTTAAGTAGTGACAAGGCACTTGCATAATAAACACACTTTTAGAATGTGATTTTTTTTTAAATGATGGATAAAAAATATCTGCAGCTCTGAACAGCCCCTTACAGAGAAAATGGCTCTCACTGTATTGCAGATCTGTGGCTGCAAATTATACTGCATAAACCATATAACAGATGCCACTGGTTAATGATGGTGAGGCAGAGAAGCAAAGGGACAGCAGTGGAAGATGATGAATATTTGAAATGTCATTTTTACAGGAAGACAGGATTAATGCTTTTATGGGCAAAAATAACCAGCATTAGGAAGGCAGGAGCTGAGACTCAGAAATTAGTAATATGTTCTTTAATTGCTGCCCCAAATGGATCTATTTTAAGTACTCCTACAGCTCGTGGTATTGGAACATCAGAGTGCCTTTTAATCTTTAATGCATTTATCTCCTTAATCACCCTGGGAAGGGTGATCTGTGTCTTAAAGGTGGTGAGCAAAACCATGGAGAGGCCAAGGGACCCCACTGGTTTCATGAGAGAGCCTTTAGCAGAGTGGGGATTTGAAGGAAAGGAATTGAATCAGTGTTTGGGCATTGCTTTTCCCTTGCTGGAGGAAGGATGTGAACACCTGCATTCCTCCCTGGAACGGGAGCAAAGGGTCACACAGAGTCACCATTGCAACAAAAGGGACTGAGTCCATAGGAATCTCAGGTGAGAGAGGCTGGCAGGAGTGGAACCAGCAAATTTTCCCTCCCCACGCATTCCAAGTGCAGCAATCCTGCCCTCTCTAGCATTGCCCATGTATGTGGGAGTTTTGGGGCACCAAACATGGGCCATGTGAGGCCTGGGTACCAGATGGCTGCAGACCGAAATGAGCAGTCTCAAAAATGTAGGTGATTATTTTTCCTGTCTTTTTGGGTGCTTCAAATAATTTATACAGTTCCATATGTTCCTTGCTGGCTCCCCTTCCCTCTCCCAGGCAGCAGTAAAGCTCCCATCATCAATCTGTGCCTAACTCAAGTCTCTGTCCCTCGTGAGGGATGTGCACTCTGTTTGGAGTTTTTATCCAAGAGATTGTTCATGGTTGCATCTTAACCCTGGGGCAGACTCATATTTGAACCAGGTTTGCCCTGGCAAAGGAAATTCTGCATCCACCTGTGAACAGTGATGGTCCTCTCTGCCAGCTCCCAAGAAGGGACAATTCCCATTTGGAGATGACTTTTTCTTCTTGTAAAATTTAATCCCAAAGTGTTCTGGGGACTGTTTCTCTTTCCCTTCTTTAAGACTGCTTCTGTATTTGACCTTGCTTGTGCTCTGAAGCCAGCTGAGATGTGGAGCCTTGCAGTGTGGTGCTCAGTGTGTTGGTGAGAAGCAGCCCTGTGCCTTGTGTTGGGATTTTGGGCAATGGGACTGTCCAGGAGACACGAAACTTGGCAAGTCTGAGCCCTGTGATCCTGACCTACCACTCTGCTCTTCCCTTTTTCCATCCAGCCTGAGACTGCTGTGCCCTGGTGAATGAGAACAGTGTGTTTTAAGGGGAAGACAGTGACAGTGTCTGTTCTGGGAACTGCAATGTGGAGTTTCCAACCACGGAGTATGACCCAGTAATTAGTTGGAACCATGTCCTTCCTCTTGGAAGCACCTCAGCTCTTATCCTCAAAGCAGAAATCAAGACTAAGGGAAAGGAGTAGAGACGAGGGAAGTGGTAGAGGCCCCATCCCTGGAGGGATTTAAAAGATGTGTGGGTGTGGGACTTGGGGACATGGTTTAGGTGTGGGCTTGGCAGTGCTGGATTCGATGATCTTGAAGGTCTTTTCCAACCTAAAGGATTCTGTGATTGTATGAGTAAAAGAGAAGATTGGAGGGTGTTTTGGTCATTCCCAGCTCAGCTAGCAGAAACAGGGGACATAAAGCCGTTGCTTGCCATAATTTATTGTAAGGAAGGGGAGGACAGCAGGGCCCTTTCCGCATGGAAACCTGCATCAGGAAACTCGGGCTGATATTTTATCCTGACATTTTTGATGGGGTGTATCAAGAAACAGCAGCACTAAAACATCTTTGGATGCATTATTTTGAAATAGCATCCCATCCACGAGGTTTATGCATCTGGTTAAACCTGTGTCAGAGGAAGACTAAGCCCATTTGTTACCAGCCCTTAAGTGCTGCCTTCAGAGCCAAGGGAGGATTTATAGGTGTTTGCTTGGGTTTAGCTCTGCCTTCCCTCTCCCTGCCCATAGAGAAGATGGAGCCCCACCAAACAGGGTGCTAAACTGGAGTTACTGGCTGTTTCTGGGGGGAAATGAAGGGGTCCTGTCCACCCACACCATTTCTGCCTCTTTTTCTTTACTTTGGAGCGAGGTGGTGTGAAGCCATGGAGAAATCAGATGGTTTCTTGTGGCTTGTGGTTCTTGGGAGGAGAGAGGTGCCAGCTGAGGTCTGGCTGGCCAGGGGAAGTTTCCAATGAATGCTGAAAGGCATGGACAAACCCAAGTTCATCCAAGGGTCTGGAGCACGAGGCTGAAGAGGAACAGCTGAGGGAGCTGTGGGGGCTTAGCCTGGAGAAAAGGACGCTTAGGGGGGACCTTCTCACTCCCTACAACTCCCTAACAGGAGGGGGAAACCATGTGGGGATTGGGCTCTGCTCCCAGGGAACAAGGCCAAGAGGAAACAGCCCCAAGTTGTGCCAGGGGAGATTTAGACTGGAGATTAGGAAAAATTTCTTCGCCCAGTGGGTTGTAAAGCACTGGAACAGGCTGCCCAGGGAAATGGCTGAGCCCCCATCCCTGGAAGTGTTCAAAAAACCCACGGCTGCGGCACCTGAGGACATGATTTAGTGGTGAACATGGTGGGGGTGCTGGTTTAATGATTGGACTTGATGATCTTAGAGATATTTTCCAACCTTAATGATTCTCTGAAATTCTCCCTCCTCAGTGTGCTGGGGAGCACGGAAAGGCAGCCTGCAGCACNTTAATTTTTTTTTTTTTTTTTTTTGTTGGTTTTTTTTTTTTATTATTATTTTATTTTTATTTTTTTCTCCTGGATTAAGGGATAGGGTCCATTAGCCTGTGCTCTGAAGGCTGGA
This sequence comes from Pachyramphus minor, assembly GCA_013397135.1. Lineage (NCBI taxonomy): Eukaryota > Metazoa > Chordata > Aves > Passeriformes > Tyrannidae > Pachyramphus > Pachyramphus minor. Next base: position 452,599 of record VYXB01000537.1, read on the forward strand.
CTGCATCTGCTGCCCAGGCACCATCTGGGTTCCTGCACGGTGTGGTGAGGCAGAACATCCTTCTAGGCTGTCAGCTGCCTTGGCACTGCCTGTCAGCCCTACTGGAATATAAATCATGGTGTCTTTGCTCTCTTTTTAGTCTGCAGCAATCCTTTTCCTTCCTCATCACTGCAGTTTCAGTGTATACATGTCACATCTTTGCATCTTCGCCTACCCTTCGGTTTATACATGTCAGAAAACTTGGCTCCACTCAGACAGAGGAGCTGGTTTTCAGCTCTCTCTCCCTGTGGGTTTTAGTAATCACTTAGCTTGACTGAAGAACACAGGCAGGGCAGTAGCTTTCTCTGGGTGAGAGTTATTAATTTTTCCTTTCTGTGCTAGTCTGTGTGGCCTTTGCCATGCAAAAAGAGACTTGTCCTTATGTTGGAGAAATCACATTTATTTTCCAATAGTGATCTATTGCTGCAGTGCAAAAGATCTGTCTGTTTTCGTGGCATTAAAAAAAAAAATGGAGAGAAGGGAACGTGAAGGTTCATCAGCCTTGAAATGCCTCCGTCCTTCTGGGGATTTGCGTCAGAGGCTGATCTTTGGGGTTAAAATGTTGGCTCCACGGCAGAGCTGGTAAGAGAAAAATAGAGGAGAAGAGCTCTTTGCAAAGAGTAGCAGGGTTAATTTATTGAGAGGATAGTTTTAAAATATTCCTTCCTAATGAGAACGTAGATCCACTTTCTGCTTGGCCAGTGCAAACCGCAAGTGATTGATGCTGAACCCGTCTCCCCTCTGGTGTTTGCTCAAACTCAGACCCTTTGAGAATCAAAGGAGATCCAAGTTCCTGCCTGGAAGGATGCTCTCTTGATATATATATATATATGTACAAGTCCTGCTCTGCCTGGGAGTGAGTTAGGAACATATATTGGAAATAGGTAAATTGCTCAGATTTTGTCTGACAATAAAATAATTACCTCAAACCTCCAGCAATTGTTGTGCTGCAAAAATGCTGAGTATCAGCATTAATCACAGAGAGGGGTCGATACGGTGAGAATTACTGGAGGCTTTTGCTTTTTTTGTTTTTGCTTTTTGCATAATTCTGTCTTGTTTTTGAGTAACTCTAATCAGAGCCCCATCCAAGGCTGACGTGTAATAAAGGGTTTCAGCGAGGCTGCTCCCTGATAGCACATCATTTATTTTAATATATGGGCAGCACCATCTGTGCTTGAGGCTTTATTAATCTGAAGTGAGGCCAAGAGGTTCTCCAGTTTGATTCGTTTTCGAGGCTGTTTTTCCCAAATCCCCCTTTCCCCTCTGACCGCTCAGGCTGAGTTTCTCACTCAGGTGTCTGCAGGAGTGGGTGCTCAACCTTCTGCTTGTTTTAGCAAAGGGCTGGATGCAGTACCTGGGGCTCTGCCCTCCTGGCCACCCACAGTGTGTGTCCCCATGGGACTCCCTGTTTTGTTTAGCAGTGTCACGTGCTGTTCTGCTGTCACTGTCCCCTTAAGTTGGATGTGCTGTTGCATCCATCATACCAGCTTAGGATGCCCTTGCCGAGGTGAGCCAGATGATGCTCTGAGCTCCCTGTTGGCAACCCAGCTCAGAAACCCAGCCCTGGCACATGGTGGCCCTTTGCACATGCCAGTTATTCCAGCATTTCCCTTTGTACACTTTGGGACAGGGATAACACCAGCAGAGGTTTCCCAAGACCCCTCAATATCTTCCCCACACCACCCACTGACCTGCCATGGGACTGCTCCCCTTGAGCTGCTCCAATTTTGTTCCCTTGCACCCCAGGTGTCCCAAAATCAGACCTGAGCCCCTGCTTTGGTTTAGGATTGAGGAGAGATCTCAGTGTTTGCCCTTCCAGTCCAGCCAGCAGCTGTTTCTTTCTGCGAGTGAGGGGGTTGCTCTGCCCTGCTCAGTTCTGGCTTTCCTTTAAACTACCCAGAAGCAAGTTCTGGAAAATGATAAGGTAGGATCCAATATAAATATGCTACCAGGAAAATACCTTTCTTGTGGGTTTTGTTGTTCTCTGTATCTATTAGAACCGGTTAAGTACAGTCTCTCTATTTTTTGGTTTTAGGGAGTGTTGGGTAGAGGGCCAAGTATAGTATTAGACCAAGTGAATACCCTCAGTGAAGCGATGCCTCCTGGCTACATGTGCTCTCCTGGAGCCAGAGTGTGTTCCTGTAAGTGCTGTTTATGAGGCCTGGATTTTATTAAGTGCAAATAACACACTGTTGATGTAGAAGATCTTTTGGGGTTTAGTGGGCAAGGATGTAGTCCAACACTCCACATCTACTCCCTGTAAGTGTGTGCAGCTGGGCAATATCTAGGCCGGAGTGGGGGTGTTTCTTTGCCAGACAAAATGCAGCATAATTCTGTACCCTTTGCTGCATTTATTGTAGCCAGCAAACAGGTCCCTGACTGCAGCCTTCCTGGGAGACACATTCCATCCTGTGCCTCGGGCTTGTGGCAAGTCATGGGGCAGCAGCAGCTGAGGCACAGCAGCTGCTCCTGCATGTGGGCTGGGTCTGCAGTGACCTCATGGTGACCTGGTCCTGCGGCACGAGGGGAGCCAGGACAGAGCACTTGACCTTTCCCAGGGGCTGGGAATGCGCCTGTGGCTGGTCTGTGTGGCCCAGGGGTTCTGTGGGAACCTCTGAAGTCACGGTTTGCAGTGACACCGTGGTGAGTCAACTCGGCTCAGCCACATGCAGCTGGATAGTCTCGATGACTTTAGAGGTCTTTTCCATCCTAAATGATCCTATGATTCTCTAATTCCAGTCTGGAGCAGGAGAGGCAGAGATTAATTTAACTTCTAGTAGACAGAGGCAAGCCAGCAGCATTTTTTGCTGAGGTGCATAACTTAATGGAGCAGATAAAAGTCAGAATCTCAGAGGGCAAAACTGAGCATTGCTCTGGTGACTGCTCTGTCTCACAACTTTGGAGCTGCAGTGAGGGCTGTGAACAGCTTTTCTGGGACCATGTACCATTCTTCTTCAAGCTTAGCAGGGCTGCATCACTGGCTCCTTGTGTCTGACTTCAGATTTTGCATCCTGACAAGCTCAGAGCAAAAGCCACAGTGGTTAAGTTTGGCCCAAGTTTGGTGTCTCAAACGATGCCAGGTCACCTCTGCCTGGCTGCAAGTGGGCTCTGCCAGCACCAAGCAGCCAGAAATGCCTTCAGGGGCAGCACAGAGCTTGGGATGCACTGCATGTCTCCTTCCCAGGGCACTGCAGGGAGTTCTGTTCCCTGAGATGTCTCCCAGAGCTGTCCCTGCAGCCAGTGGGAGCTCCTGGGACAGAGCATGAACATGGCCCAGTACAGATGGTTGGACTTGATAATCTTAGAGGTCTTTTCCAACCTTAATGATTCTATGAGGTGCTGCAACACCATCCCTCCAAACCAGAGCTGTCATCCCTGATTCAGAGTCCTCTGCTGTAGGGGAAGCACACTTCAGCAGTGCTAATTGGCAGCAGCAGTGATTAGTTATTAAGGTTTGGTTAGTCACTACTGTGTGGGCTCTGAAGATAAATGTGAGGGTTTAAAAAACAGTGGGACTCTCAGTTTTTTAATATATTCTGAATCTGCTTCAAGTTCCTGCCAGCAGTTCCACTGGATGTATTACACAGCGTGGGTGAGCAGTAGAGTTCCCTTGTCCTCATCTCCCTGGGATGAGCCAGGAGAGCTCTGCAGCTTCCCAGAGTGCTCCTGAGGCTGCTGGAGTCCCTCCTCATGGCCTGGCAGCTCAGCTGTTTCCCTCCTCTGCTCTGCACTGAGTAAAAGTTAGATGGGGTGTTAGGAAAAATTTCTGCACTGAAAGGGTTGTCAGGCACTGGAACAGGCTGCCCAGGGAAGTGGTGGAGTCACCATCCCCAGAGGGATTTAAAATACATGTATATGTGGCACTTGGGGACATGGGTTAGTGATTGGACTCGATGATCTTGGAGGGCTTTTCCAACTTAAATGAATCTGTGATTTGATGACTAAAACCAGAATTTAGTAGCAGAGTTCCCAGGTGATGAGTGCTGACCCTTCCCACCCTGTCCCAGGCCCCAAGCAGTGATGCAGAGATGTTCTCCACAGTCCCTCTAAGCTTGGGATGGGTGGGTGTTAATGCTCAGAGTAAATATCCCTGCTAAATCATGGGAAAAATAGGATTTATTTATGCCTGTGCAAGTAGGAACGTTTAGATACTGTTTCTGAAAGATATCCTGGAGAAAATCCTAGGGACAGCCAAGTTCCAGGGGGAAATTTAGTCTGAGAGTTCTTTTTATTGTTAGTCCTATCACCACAAGGGAGTGAATTTAGCTGGGAACTCTTGGCAAAGAGTAGAAATTAAAGCAAATTCTCTGCTCCAAATCTTTATGAGAGAAAGGGGAGGCTGATATAGTAGGAACACACTGGTGGGATATGGGGGAATAAAGGAACAGAGAGAAAAACAACAACCAGCAGCTTGACTCAACCAGCAGCTCAGTGCCATCCTGCCCCTCTGTGCATCTGGAGAAGGATACAACAGACCTGGAAAAAAGGATAACCAAAAGGGTAAAAGAACAAGAATAACCAGAGGATAAATGGGATTCTGTGCAAGGAATGACTACTCAGATCCTGACCAAGGCTGGCAAAATCACAAGGGGTGCTGAGCAGGGTGACAGCAAATGACTGTCCCCTGATGCCAGCCCTGGGAAGCATCACAAGAAAAATGCATAACAAATTATTCAGTGCCTCGCTACCCATGGGAGAACACCTATCCACAGGCTGCTGAGGATGCTTTTCCATGTGGGTAGGCAATTCCACAGAGGAAAACTCCATCTCTTTGTCTGGCTCTGGGGGTCTCTGAGCCCCGGGAGGATGTGCAAGGGGAGCATTGCTGGGTGATCATCCCATTCAGAAGCTTTTCCTAGACAGCTGATCACTGTGAGCCCAACCTTTGGTCTGACCCAGGCTGGCTGCAAGCAGAGCCTGATCTCCTGTTTGATTACTGGCAGTGCTGCTTTTTCTGTGTGTCCTTGAGCAAATCACTTCCCCATCCCATGCCCGAGTCCTGGTGTTCATAGGTTGGACAACATCAATACTCTGGGGGGGGTTAATTAATTTAGGTTCTTTTGGGCAGATTCTGACTCTCTTTGCGTGTTTGTAGAGCATTTATTACATGTGTGTGTCATCTCAGCTGGCCTTTCAGGTGTCACAATAATAGCAATGATAAACAAGAAATCCTGTCTCTTCCTTGCTTATTACATTTTGCTCATAAATGCAATGTTGACAGTTGCTGAGACAAAAATCTGTGTTGAAGCCTGCTAAAAGGGGAAAGATGTGACCCCTGGATCAGAGGGAGAGGGAGGTAGGGAAGTATCAGCTGTGTGTTTGCCCTGCATTTAGGCTTCTCTGTGAGCATCTGCCTTCAGAGATGGGATGTGGGGCTAAACTGAACCAGTACAACTGTTCCTACCTTCTCTTCCTTTGTCACAAGGTTCTCCCCACAGCCCTTAACCACGTGCCAGGGGCAGAAAACCCAAAAACTGTCTGATTTTGCAGACTGGCAGGGAGCTGGGACTCAGGAAGAGAAGGTACCTTCCAAAGCTCTTATTTACTCAGTGTTCTCTCAGATCCACCAGGCTCCACATAAAACATTTTTATACTGAAATCAGAGGTGTGACCTTGTTGATAATTTAACTCAGGGACCAAAGACAGGCAGCTGAGTGCAGATATCAGTCTCTGTAACCCCCTTGCCTTGATGAGGACTTGGCACATTTTCTTTTGTGGTCAGGCTGCCCTGTGGTTGCTGTCACTGGTGTGCTGAGCTAATTTCCCTCTTGCAGGGCCTTATCTCAGCTTTTCAAGGCAGAAAAGGTGGTGCAATAGCACAGAAAGTTGTGGCATTTCTGGCAAGGCTTTGCTCTGCTTTGCAGATACCTTTACTGTTCCCAAATACCAAATGGAAATGTTCCTGTATGTGTAAATTACCTGTGAATTCCCAAAGCTGGTTATGGGTCCAGCAGCTCAAATGGAAATGCATGGGTTGTTGCTCCTTTAGTTTTAGTAGATCTGTTTGTTGTCTCTTGGAAATGGACTTTGAAAATGAGGCTTAAGCTCCTGTATCCCTTCGGGTTACAGGTAAATGTGGACAAACAGCATTTCTCAGTCTGGAGAGATTTATAAATCAGGATGTTGTGATGAACTGATTTGAGTCAACCGTTGTTTGGGTGCATCAATCAAACTCCTAACTAGGCTAGATCAGTCATTGCCTTAATCTGCCAAATGATTCACAACATTATAGGGTAAGGCCAGTAATTCATCTTTCATGTTTAGAACCAAATTTCAGAAGTGCTCTGCAATTTCATTGCTTTGTGTACTTGTAAAGAATTTCAGATTTCAGGTGGCCTGTGGAGGTTTTGCTTGTGATGTAGAAAAGGCAGCCTTTCCCCTGAGAATTCCGTGTGCAGAACAATAAACCAAAAAACTCATCCTGACTGATGAGCTGTGATACTTTTGTAGCAGCCAAGAGAAACTTCTGGTTCCCAACTTTTTCTCAGCCTTGTGTGTTTCTGAAAGATGCTGTTGGATAAGGATTACCTTCTCATGGAAGAAGCCTTCTGCTGCTGCTTCTTTCCTTTTTTGACTTGTGTTGCATTTTTTCCCTCGTGGGTGATGCTGTGTCCCACAGACCCCCAGACTGAAGGGGAGAGTCACCTCTCTGGGCAACCAGTGCCTCACCACCCTCATCCAGAATTTCTTCCTGGCATCTAATCTAAATCTCTCCTCCTTTAAAACCACAGTGCAGTCAGGGCACTGCAAAAAGAAGTCTTAAAAGTGTCCTCTGCTTATTCCTTCCTTAGGGCTCATCAGTGATTTCTTTCCGTACCTGTCTCTGCAGAGTGTGTATTTCTAGAGGACTGATACCACACTTGTCAAGTCAAGAGAACTTTCTGGCCCCTTTGGTGGCCCTTGGAAACCCAGCAGCACTGAGTGGCCACCAGCATTTAGACAAATAAACACTTGCTGCTACTTTGAAAGCAGATGAACCTCTGAAGCTTTATCCGGATAATTTTGTGAAGGTTCTCACAAATTGTTTCTTCGTTATTTGGACAGATGATGGCAGCAAAATCAGGAGTTCGTTCAGAGATGCTCATGTTCCAAAATGTCTTCTTAGAGCCACATCATATCCCTGTCAGAGAGGGCTTTGACCAGTTCCAGTCAGCGTAATGCCCTTTCAGGATAAGTAAATTGTTACAGATCATCTCAATCTGCTTGGAGAAACTCCAGATCCATTCATTTCTGAGTGGAAGGAGTGGGATGGAGAATGCCACAGCACCTGGAGTGGATGCTGGGGGAGAGCAGCAAACCCCACAGAGCCTGGAGTCACATGGACATTAATCACACAGGAACACAGTGCTCTGTGCCATATGTGAAATAAATGGGAAATGTGGATAACAGAGGAGCTGAGGATAAATTAACCCTTTCACCTGCAGGGCTGTGCAGAGCTGTCTAGGAGCTGATGGTGGTTTTAGAAGGTTCAGTGGGTGGCAGCAAACATCACCAAGATTTTGGGATATTAATTTGTCTGCAGATCCTCACCCATAACTGTTAATAAGTGCTGTAGGGAGGCCTTGTCTCTCTCAGGGGTGTAGATTAAATCTGAGGGAAAACCAGGAGTTTGCAGGGTCCAAGTGAAGGCCAGGCACTGCACTGGTTTACTGCTGAGTCCTACCAGTATGGTTTTACACCATATGAAGCCAGGCTTGCTTGTCCAGGGGTAGAATTTGGCCTCTTGCCAGTTTGAAATGCAGAATGAAAGGAGGTCCTACCCTGGTGCATACCACCTTGAAGTTGGCCATCTAGCCAGTAACCAAAATTGCTCCTCTCCTTCAAAGCATTTCCCTTCAGAGTTTTTCCAGAGTTAAAGTGTTTGAGATCAGCCGTTTCCCTCCATGCAAGCTGAAAAGGGAGCTGCCTTCTCCACCTTTAGTCTGCAAATATATTTGTGGCTCCTTTGTTTGGAGAGACCAGCATCAGACTGTCACGTTCTGCCTCCTGCAAGAGTTTTTGTCTGCCAAACTTGCTTTCTCCTCAGCCACTACCTTTTTGTTTGATTGCCATCATCGGGTGTCTGAGTCATTGTTACTGGGAAATGCCCACAGAAATATGTCTGTGCTGAAGATATTTGTGGATTTTCCCTCTGATCTCCTCTCTGGCTTTCAGTCTTCCTGGCTCCATTTGGCTGTAAGTAGAATCACAGAATCCCAGAATGGTTTGGGTTGGGAGGGACCTTCAAGACCATCTCATTCCACCCACCTGCTATGGGCAGGGACACCTTCCACTATCCCAGGTTGCTCCAAGCCCTGTCCAACCTGGCCTTGGACACTTCCAGGGATGGGGCAGCCACAGCTTCCCTGGGCAACCTGTGCCAGGGCCTCACCACCCTCACAGCCAAGGATTTCTTCCTGATATCCAACCTAACCCTGTCCTCTGTCAGTTTGAAGCCATTCCCCATTATCCTGTCAGTCCAGGCCCTGCCAGAAGTTCTTCTCTATCTTTCCTGTAAGCTCCCTTCAGATACTGCAATGAGGACACCCTGAAGCCTTCTCTTTTCCAGTCTGGACAATCCCAATTCTCTCAGCCTTTCCCCATAGGAGAGATGCTCCATCCCTCTAATCATCTTAGTGGCCTCCTCTGGACTCATTCCAACAGGTTCCTGTTCAGGGAACCCCAGAGCTGGATGTCGTGCATCCCACCAGGTGCTTTCAGATTTGGATTCCCAGTCAGTAGATGAAGATACTTGCTTATATTAGAGAACCGTTGTGAGTGCAATTAATAAAGCTGTTAAGCTGAAAAGTAGTGGAAGAGCTAAATATCATCACATAATGAGACCTCCTTCACAGTAAATGATGTGAAAAATGATTTCTTGCAAAGAATAACAAATTGCTGTGGCTTTTTACCCTAATTGTAGATGCTTGATTCTAATTTGTTGTTTGTCATTTCCATGTTAATGAAGAGTTTTAGCTGTAATTACCACATTTATGGCAAACAAGACATTATCATTTACCCGGGCTTGCGAAGCACCGGCTTCTTTAGGAGGAGAAGAACTGATTAATTATCCTCATTGTGCAGCCTTAGGAAGGATCTACAAGTCACAGTGTCCAGCTCCCTGTGCAGAACAGGTCTTGTGCAAGATGCTTCTCAAAGGAAGGTGATCTCATTAACCCTCTTCTGCATTTGGGGAGCCGGGACTCAGACACAAAGGAACTTTCCAGAGCACTCAGCAGAGCTCCTGGTGCCTGAATCCCTCTGGACAGCATTTTTTCATCACTCTCACAGCACAAAAGACATCCAGAGACATCATTTTGGTTGGCACTAAGCTTCTCTTGTTTGCCCTAGTTATCCTAGTCAGGGAGATGATCCTCAAGCCCTGTTCTCTGGCGTATTGCTGAGATTTAGCTTGATCATGGCTGTGTTTGACTCCCATTGGAGATGATAGGGAGTTCCTGGGTTTCTAGGAGTATCTCTTCCAAGGCCTGGAAAGTCCTGGTGCAATAGGAAGCCCACAACTGCTGTTGTGGGATGAAACAGTGTAATATTTGTGAGTTCCACCAGGTTGTGGACTTCTATTGCGTTGATGGATGTGGTAATTCCTGATCCTGTGTTTTAGCTTGTTATCCAACAACAGGGGCAGCCCAGACTGGACTTCTTTTCATGGGGTGGCAAAAGGGGATCTGGAGAAGCTTTGGTCAGTAGAAGCAAGAGGGAAAGGTCCTGGTGCATTGACTTGAGATGCTGTTGAACATGTGGCCTCTCGGGAATGGGCAGCTGTAACTCACTGTCCTCTTCCTCCAGCAAGCTCCAGCTCAGAGCTTTGGTGTTTGGTCAATGTTATGAGAAGAACCTGGTTGCTCTGATCATGAGAAGCCTTTAATTTTCCTCTCACAAATGCCTGTGGCTCCTTTGTCCCTGGAACAACAGGATTGTTTAGTTTAACTACTTCCTTTTTCTGGCTCTTCCTCCTGTCCTGGTTCTTGCACAGTGGGATGTACTTCTGGAATACATTGCTGCTCCCTTTCAGCCTTTCCTGTGGCTGAATGAGCCAAGAGTCTTTTTGCTTTTCCTTTTAAGAGAGTTTCTGGTTTTTCATCCTAGCTGAGAAGGGCTGAGCACATCTGTTATGGACATGTCCCATATGTGACTTTTCATCAACTGTTAGGGAAAGTGGAAGATATTAGGACACCAGGAATGTGGTGATGCTTTGCAAATATATGAAGGGTCTGATAGGTAGCCTGGGCCAGAGTCATGTGCCAAGCTTTAGGGACAGATAGATATATCCAGTGCTGGATAGAAGTCTGTGATCCTGTGTGTTTAGGATATATTACAAATTAGTGATTCACCTCCCTAGAACCCCTGAAAACAGGGAAAACTGTTTACTTGTCCTCACTTTTTCACTCCTCTTTGTGCTCTGAGTTCCTCCCTTTCGTGGCCTGGGCTCAGGCCTGGGGGTCTGCCATGGAGTGTGTTTGAAGTGGCATAAATCAGTGGGCACTGCCTTCAATTATCCCAGCCTGGGCTTGTTCCCTGCACAAGGCAGGCTGTGAAATATGGCAGGAGAGAAAAGGCATGAGCACTGTCAGGGCATCCACAGGGATCTGAGACAGCCCTCAGCACTGTGCCTGCCCTGAGCAGCAATCCCTGCCTCCCACAGCTCCAGCCAGCTGGATTTGGGAAGGCTGAGCAGGGAGCTGGAGGAGAGCACTGCCAGGATGCCGTTGCTGAGATCCTCGAGCAGCTTCTGCAGCTCATGGTTGGAGCCACTTCAGCCTCTCCAGTCAGACATGAGATGTCCTGGGCTGCTTCCTGGAGGAAGAGGGCAGAGAACAGATTTCTGTGAAGGGTCCTTAAGAGCTCAGCACAAGCTGCAGTGTGACTTTGTGACAGCAATAGAGAAGAAAGTGTTTCCTCTGTTGTGTTCCTACAGAAATAATCTCCTGTCACCCAGCTCTGAGTCTCCAGCTTCCTGTAATGAAGTCATCAGGAGGGAATGACCCATGGAAGTGAAGGAGGGGGGACTTGGTTAACCTGAGCTTGGCTCTGCTGTTTCCTTTGGTATGGGATGGGATTAAATCACTTCCATTCAAATGATGCAGTGATTTCTGCTCAGGTTGTATGGGTATATCTGAGCTTATATTGGTATAAGCATGCATTAGCAGTGCCAGAAGAATTTCAGCTTGTCTCAGAAATGAGTCTAGAAAGACTGTGTTTAGGGGTTATCATCTTTTCTGGGACCAGATCTTTCCTTACATCCAACTCATGTTGGATGGGAATGTCTCTAAGCACCTCAGTGGACTTGTCCACCAAGGAGACCTGTCCTGTGGCCAGCCCAACCTGGAGAAGAACAGGAAGAAGTCTCCACCCTTTTTACACTTTGGTGTTGTGGTGGCACCTGGGAGTCACCTGATAGTGGGACCTCACCTTACAAGTGCTTGGGGACAGTCAGAGCAGCCTCTTTGCTCTTTGCACTGTGTCCCCATAGACCCCTGTGCTGTCACTGATGGTGTTTTCTCCCTGTTGCAGGTTTTTCTTCCTCACTGTATGATCCTCTTGGTACCACTGTGAGGTTGCATTCACCAGCAAACCATGGCACAGTCAGGAGCCACTTTTCTTTGTGCTCACTCCACTGCTGGGCACGGCTCCTGCAGGCCTGGGGGTCAGGAGGGAATTGTTGAGAGAGTTGGGGTTGTTCATGCAGAACCTCAGTGTTATGTCTTAAAGCACTCTATCAGTAAGCAGTGATAAAAATATAGTGCAGAAGAGGCAAAACTAGACACTGGCATGCCTGAAATACCACCCCTCAGCATGGCCTTGCTTCACCGTTCCTGGACAGTTTGGTAGGATCAGCCCAACAACTTGCAGGTGTAATGCTGTGGGGTGGGAATTGTGCCTGCTGCTCCTTCAGAGCTTGTGGATCTCAGGGAAAAGTGGGTGATGGATCGAATCAGGATTTGATACCACTTCACTACAAACCCCTTTATCTCTAACACCAGCCTTACAACGCGGATGACAAATGTGGTTCATAACGGACTGAGATAAGATTTGGATCAGGGTGGTGGGAGACAAAACTGATTTGGTTACGGTGAATGGGGCACCTCTGCTGTGGAGACAGGCTGAGAGAGTTGGGGTTGTTCAGCCTGGAGAAGAGAAAGCTCCAGGGAGACTTTATTGCAGCCTTCCAGTACTTGAAGGGGGCTTATAAAAAGGAGGGAGAATGACTTTTTGCATGGGAAGATAGTGACAGGACAAGGAACAATGGCTTTAAGCTGAAAGAGATTTAGATGTTAGGAAAATAAATATTGACTGTGAGGGTGGTGAGGCCCTGGTAAGGATTGCCCAGAGAAACTGTGGCTNAAAAGGAGGGAGAATGACTTTTTGCATGGGAAGATAGTGACAGGACAAGGGACAATGGCTTTAAGCTGAAAGAGATTTAGATGTTCGGAAAAAATTATTGACTGTGAGGGTGGTGAGGCCCTGGTAAGGATTGCCCAGAGAAACTGTGGCTGCCCCATCCCTGGGAGTATTCAAGGCCAGGTTGGATGGGGCTTGGTGCAACCTGGGCTAGTGGAAGGTGTCCTTTCCCATGGCAGGGGTTGGAACTGGATGGTCTTTAAGGTCCCTTCCAACCCAAACCATTCCGTGATTCATGATTCATTTATGATTCTATGATCATGTGATAATTCTCTGCTGTCCCAGGAGCTGCTTTTCCCTTCAGGGAAATCTCTATCTTATGATTTATAACCCCAGACCCTTTCCAGGGTCTGGGGTTATAAATCATAAGATAGAGATTTCTGACCAGGGAAGGCTGCACAGCATCTGACCTGACACCACACCACTGGCATGGGATGAGCCCATATCCATGTGAAGGCCACATTGTGGCAAAAGACCAAAGAGCATAATGTCCCATGGAGATGGCAGTCAGAAAAGAGCTACAAGATGGCACAGTGTCCAAAAACAAGGGCCTTGTAGTGCTGGCTTTCATCCCACCCCAGGCACTCTGCTCCTCTGGCGTTCAGGCGGCTGTGGTGTTGGGCACAGTGTACAAGGAGGCACAAAGTACTAGGAATGAAGGTGGCTCCAAGATCACCTCAAACTCTTCCTTAACCTGAGTCCCTTCCCCTGGGAGATCATTTTAAGGTAGCTGCCAGACTCCATGTGGGGCTTGACAGCAGCAGGAGTGAGCACATTCCCATTGGAGGGACTGATTTCCACTGGCGATGGATCCACCACCCTGGTGCCTGTGGATTGCCTGAAGTCACTCTGGTTCCTGTAGGCACCAAGCAGCCTGGTATGACAAGAATTATGTCTCTGATTTATGTTTCATTTCAGCCAGTGCTGTGGTAACACTTCCTGATGCATCAGATCCCGTCGCTTGGCTTCTCCTTTAGCCTGGGCTGACATGACTTGGAGGGGTGTACAGAGGGACTGCCCTCCCCCACTCCCTGTGCTGTAAATTTAGGATGGCAGTGTTCATTCAGGATGCATTACAGGGATTGCAAGGCATCATTTCACGCTGCCTTGGTGCTGTGTGTCATTACCTCCCTGTCTGCCTCACTTCCAGGCATGAGGCGTTTCTGTGCCATGGATTTCCTGGAGCTCGGAGTCTCGTCAGCAGTCTGCTGGTACCCAGCTCTCCTGTGACCTTCTTGCTGACCTGCCCTCCAAGGAGTGCTGTAATTCCTGCAGTTTTGCTGTTTTCTCAGGGGATATAATCTGCCAGTGACACAGGCTATTTGTTGACAGCAGGAATAAATCACTGGAAGTGTAAACACACTGTAAAATCACTGTAGAACTCCTGAGATCCTGCTTTGTTCTCTCCTCACTGGTTTGCTTTCCCCTTTGCTCATTCCCTGTCACTTTTTGTGGTTTTCCTAGGGCCCATTCCCATGGGTGTGCCTGGAACATTAGAAGCAGTTGGGAATAGTTTTGGGAGAAGAGAAAGGGGGCAGGTTTAGATTGGATACTAGGAATGAAATTCTTGGCTGTGAGGGTGGTGAGGCCCTGGTACAGATTTGCCAGAGATGCTCTGGATGCCCCATCTCTGTGAGGGTTCCAGGCCAGGTTGGATGGGGCTTGGAGCAACCTGGGATAGTGGAAGGTGTCCCTGCCCATGGCAGTGGGATGGAATGAGATGATTTTAAGGTGACTCCCAACCCAAACCATTCTGGGATTCTATGGAAATCGCTTTCTTTACCTGCCTGATGAAATTATTTCCTGTTTCTTCTCTTCTTCCCCAGCTGGATAAGGATGTTTTGCTCCACAGATTTCCAGACTTCACAGTTGTGAATTTTACTGTAAGTGTAGACTTTTGCTGAAGTTAAGGGAGGTTTGCCACAGAATCATAGAATAGTTTTGGTTGGAAGGGACCTTTTCAGGGTCATCCAGTCCAACTTCCATATAGGAAAGGGCTGGGTTTGTGGTGTTGTCCTACCTTTCATATTCCTTCCTGGAGAAGGAGTAAGATCAGGTTCAATTTCTGCCTCAAATACATGCTCAGAGCAGCAGAATTCTTCCCTCTTTGCTCCTATAATTACTTAGGAGTTTGTTTCTCCTTGCAAATGTTCATTAAAGACTTCTCTGGATGTTTTATCTTCAGGAATAGGTAATACAGCCTGAGTGGATGCTAATGAGGGTAGGGAAAGGAAAATATATTTGGGTTTCCTGAGCATCCCGGGTACTTCAGTGCTTAAAATAATGGCATCCTAAAGAACATTTGTTTCCCAATAATCCCATTTTACTGTGATTTGATGTTTGTGCTGTATTAAACCCCAGAACACCACGTCCAGATGGAAGTGTTACAGTAGGGGCTGTTAAAATAGGGAGGAAGAAGCTCTGACACAAGCAAGAGAAACAGAAGAGACCTGCTAGACATGACCTATTGTACCCTTAATATTCCCATGGTAAGGATGGGAAATGGAGTAACAGAGATTAATTTACTTGCCCACAGTTATACAAGAAGCCAATTGCAAGCCTATTGAACTGGTGTCAGGGACCTCAAGTCCCCATCTGATGTTTCATCACAAGAGCATCGAATCACAGTGGGAATCAATGTTCAGTTCTGGATGCAGGAGGAATGTGGGATCAGACTTTTCCTGTTAGCAAACATAGGCAAGTTGATTTTCTTTTTGTGACCAACACTGGACAGTTCTCCTGTTGCCAAGTATTTGCATGAAAATGAGTCCCTGCCATAATAAGATCTTATTTTTAGCATCTAATCTATGCTCAGGGCTTTGTGGTGTAATTACTGGAATAATTGTTTGCTGAAAACACAGTCTAATATCTGGGTTTTTTCCTTTAAAGGTCAACTCCATCATTTTCCTTTCCAACCATTTAGTGCTTTATTGATCTTTGTGTCATTTCATGGGGAGTGCTGCGTCTTGCCAGATGTAATAAAGGCCAAAACTTGAAATAAGAAAAGTGCGTCCTTTTCCTTAAATATAAAACTGGAAAAATCCCCTATTTCAGCCTTCCGTGCTACAGGCAAATCCTTCATCCAGTGTCCCCAGGAAAAATGGTCCTGAAAATTACTTTTGTTCTTTATGGAAGGAAAAAAGCACACCAAGAATCTTTCCCCAGCCTGATTAATATCAGACATAAACTGGAGTACAGAAAGAAATTTTGCAGTTTAGCTGCTGATCCTTTAAAGCAGATAAGACTGCAGGCTCTGTCAGGGGGACAGGAAAGTCTGTGTGGTTTACATTTAGAGAGGGCTGGATGAGAAATGCCCTCTTATTTCTGTAAAAGGGAATATCACACGGCTTCAGCTGGAGATTTAGGAGGTGTTTAGTCACATAACAGCCACTATTATTTTGCTGCCGTCCTGCAGCTGAAATGAGATGCTGTTGGAGCAGAGGGATGTGTGAGGTGCTCTTCATCTGCAACCTCTCCAGCTTTTCCACTCCTCTCATCATCTTGACATTTGGTTTTAATTTGCAGGAATCTATCTGTCTTTGCCAGGCTGTGGGGAAGGGTGCTGGGTTATGGAGTGGAAAATAGGCTTGGTGAGAAATGGGCATTAAAAGGTAGCATGGGACCAATTTACATTTTGTGCCTTTTTTTACTATAAATACTCAGGTTCAAACCCTGCACTCGTCTCTCAGGCAAAACCAGCAGTGATTTCAGGGGGACTTGGCTTAATGTAAGGACACTGCCCTGTAAATCTGCATTCAGATTTACAAATCAGTCATTCAATTTGTTGGATTTATATTCTGTTGGGTTCTAGTTCCTGGTAACTTAGCTGAATTTTAACTGTTTGGACCAAGATCTTGTCATGGTGCTTGCACCAGACTTTTTAAGAATATTTCAGCTAAAAAAGTTCACCTGCTCCAGCAGATGAATCAAGGGCAAAAATAAAGCATTAATAAATTGATTACTGGAGACCCCTGAGGAAAAAATAATTGTACAGCAAAATTTTAGAAGAATTAAGAGTGTGGGGATTAGCACAAGCTCTGGGAGAGATATATTAGTGCCTTGAAAAAGCCTGGGAAGGCTTTCTTTCATGGGACATGTGGCTCTTCAACTGCTGCTGCTATGCAGTTATATTTGGAGAGTGGTGTGTAAATAAACAGCACACAAAAGCTACCTTAAAAAGGTTGTTAAAGCTGCAAAGTCAAAGCTCATGAATAAAGAAAGATTGTGCATCTTCAGCAGAATATCACTTTGACAAAATAGCTCCAGGGAGACCTTAGACCTTCTTCCAGTACCTAAAGGGGCTCCAAGAGAGCTGGAGGGGGATTTTGGACAAGGGCCTGGAGGAACAGGACAAGGGGGAATGGCTTCACATTGACAGAGGTCAGGGTTATAGAGGGCATATTGGAAAGGAATTCTTCCCTGTGAGGGTGATGAGGCTCTGGCACAGATTGCCCAGAGAAGCCCCATCCCTGGAAGTGTCCAAGGCCAGGTTGGACAGGGCTTGGAGCAACCTGGGCTAGTGGAAGGTGTCCCTGCCCATGGCAGGGGGCTGTAATGAGATAGCCTTAAAGGTCCCTTCCAACCCAAACCATTCTGTGATTCCATGAAAGCTGGTGAACATGAACATTTTCAGCCCCCAGGAAACCCCAGTAGCTAAAGGAGAGTGAGTTCTCCCTGCTGGTAAATCTGTGTGTTACTCCAGGAGCTTTGCCAGGGCGGAGTGATGGAGAAGCTGATCCCGTGTGTGCTCCGGCAGAGGTGTTGTCATTTCCATGAGCAAAGTTTGCATTTCCTCTCCCAGAGTGCACACAGCTTTTGGACACTGTCTGATCCAGTGAATGTTTACTCATACAACAAATTAAGACAGGCAGTTCACAGCAACATCCTCCTGATGCCTTCTACTTTTAGGATACTGAGAGGTTTTGTACCCTGGGCTTTGTCTTAACAACTTGAGCCTGTCTGGGGTCCCTCAGAGAGAACCAAACAGTTTTTCTGTGCCAACAAGTGTTTTAAAGCCACCACAGAAGAACTGAGTTCAGAGGGAAATGCCAAGGCAGAAGGGCAGTGCCTTTGCCAGCCTCAGCAAGTGTCTGCTCAGAAGGGTGGAAAACAGCTGAAAAAGTGCAAGGAAAAAAGGAAAAGGAGGAACCAGACCTAATGCCATGGGGGGGGCAGTGTCAAAAGGATTGATAAATTCAAGGAAGGAGTTGGGAAGCCCATTTTAGTTTCTGCCTTCTGGACGAGCATGGCAAGTTCTCTCCCCATCTTCATTTCTCTCCCAAGAGATTTGGGCAGGTCGTGGCAGGTGATGGTGTGGAGCCAGGCTTGGATTGCAGCTGGATGGGGAAAAGGTGGAGTTGGTACAGTTCAGAGACCAGACAGTTCCATGGTAACTAATAAAGTTCACTTCATTAATTCAGAGTTCACCCAACCAAAATTCTTGTCTGAAAACATAAATGGTAATTGTCGGTTTGACATTTGTTTGATTACCTGGCTGTTCAAATCTCCTCGAGTTGGGCATGGCAGGCAACTCATCCATCAGCATTCCTATCAGGTAGGTGCAATTCTTCTTCTGGAATTAAAAATATGCTGCCTTCCAGCCAGGTGCCATTTTCTTTATTATTTATTTGTGCTAGTAAGTAAATTGAAAATTGTGGGTTTTTTTAAGGGAAGGGAGCTGCTGCAGCCTTGTGCCATTAAGTTGTCAGAGCTGAGCAGATGGAGCACGAAGCATTTCTGCAAAGTTGTTCTCACTACTCCCATTTGGGAAAAAAGTCTCACCTGCAAGAGAAAGGGCTGAAATCTGTAATGGAAAAGGGCAGGTTTATTGCTGTGTACAGACTGATTGAAAGTAATTGATCTTTTCTTTATTTTTTTACACTTTAATCAGCTCTCCTTTGCTGAAAGAGTGTAGGCTTGGATTAGATATTAGGAAGAAATTCTTGGCTGTGAGGCTGCTGAGGCCCTGGCACAGGTTGCCCAGAGAAGCTGTGGCTGCACCATCCCTGGAAGTGTTCAAAACCATCTGGTTACTCTGAGCAACCTGGGCTAGTGGAAGGTGTCCCTGTCCGTGGCAGGGGGTGGAACGAGATGATTTTAAGGTCTCTGCCAACCCAAACCATTCTGGAAATTTAAGAATGAGGGATGTAGTTGTTGGCCCCAGTGAGAAGCAACACCAAGCCCCAGCCATTCCATGTTGGGGAGTGGGAAGAGCAGGGTAGCAGGAAGGTGTGGAAGAGTGGAATAAATTTGTCTTAGAGAAGAAGGCGATGACAAATCTGCGCTGAGCTGCATCAGCTGCAGGATGCACTTACCTTTCCCTGTACCTACAAAAAAAGCCTCCTCACTATGGATTTGCAATTTCCACACTCTTGCAGATACACCAAGCTGGCCTTTTGTTGCCTTACAACACTTTGTGGGTGGCATGCAGACCTTGTCCTGGCTGGAGGAAGGCAGAGCAAACTCAACATGCAGAGCAGGCATTGCCAGTGCTCAGGAAGGACTGCTGGCTTTGCTTCTTGGCTCCATCCACCTCGGCCTTCTGGATCTGTCTGATGCTCAGGCCACTTGCAGTGGGAACTGTCATCTGCTGCAGTGGGGACCTTGGGAACTGTCATCTGCTGCAGTGGGGACCTTGTCCTTAAACAGCTTCTCTGGCTCCTGAGATAGGGATGTCTCTGATCTCAGGCAGATGTGAAAGCAATTAATAGTATCTGTTAGATCAAAATCTTTTCAATCCTCTGAGCATGACTGATATTTTCTGATTTCCCAGAGTGAAGTTTGGTGCAGCCCTCTCAGCCTATGGCAGTTATGGAATTTTAGGTGTAATGGTTGGGGCAGGTTACCCGAGCTCCAGGTTAGTTCTTAACCATAAAACCATCCTTCAGTCCTTTTCCCTGCCCTTGGGAGAGTGTGTAGCATCCTGGGTGCCACATTCTCACCACTGGTCTGGTGGTCACAGTGGAGAATTATTAAAAGAGAAGGTGATGGATGAGCCTTCATCAGTAGGAAGATGAAGTTCTGGAATGAAGAGGTAAATGCCGGATTTGGAAATAAAGGGAGATGTGCAGGGATGAGCGATAATCTGCCACGGAAAAACAGAATTGCTTTAACTGGTGATTAAAAAAGAGAATATGATTAAAACAAGCTGATAAGATGAAACCAAAGTGACAAGATAAAGCAGCAGGGCATCCAAGAGGAGAAGGGGGAGACAGAACTGATGGCAGGAGGGCATGAATTATTGATTGAAATCTCCACCAGAAGTCTTTGCATTTTCTTATCTGGGAAGGGAGAGAATGAATGAGAAGCGAACAGAATTCTTAAGCAGCTTTATCATTGCATTGGAGTGGATAATTAGGCAATTAGGATTACTAAAATTTAGCAAAGCAAGAGGCCTGGAGGTCTTGTACTCCTGATTCTAGAGGCGGGTGGTGAGGGAAGCAGGGAAAAAAAGCCTTTGGCAAGAGATTTGATGGTGCATTCTGGTCAGATGGAAAGGCAGAGCCAGGCTCTGGCACCCAGTGCCCTGCAGCTTCCAGAGCAAAGGGGGACACAGGAGACCTGAATAATGAAAAAGAACTAATTTGAAGATGGAGCAGTCCATGGAACAGCAACAAGAAATGAGCTCAGGGGTGAAGGCCCCAACTTATGAAGGATGTGGAGCTGCTGGAGTGAGTCCAAAGGAGGCCGTGGAGATGCTCTGAGGGCTGGAGCCTCTCTGCTCTGGAGACAGGCTGAGAGAGCTGGGGGTGTTCAGCCTGGAGAAGAGAAGGGTCCAGGGAGACCTCAGGGCCCCTTCCAGTGCCTAAAGGGGCTCCAAGAGAGCTGGAGGGGGATTTTGGACAAGGGCCTGGAGGAACAGGACAGGGGGAATGGCTTCACACTGCCAGAGGACAGGGTTAGATGGGATATCAGGAAGAAATTCTTCCCTGTGAGGGTGGTGAGGCCCTGGCACAGGATTCCCAGAGAAGCTGTGGCTGCCCTACCCCTGGAAGTGCAATGTCACCTACTGTCCCTCTCCAGCCTGTGTCTGCCACAAGCTGATCTTTCAGAATGGCTTTGCTCCTGGGGGTTTTTGAGTGTCCCCTTCCAAGGAAGGGCCAGGCAGACACCACAGGCTGCTGCTGACACTCCTTTAGTTGGCATCATAGCATCTTAATGGCTGGCTGCACATTTTGAAGGGGAAAGCTGGGTAAAAATGNAATGTCCCCTACTGTCCCTCTCCAGCCTGTGTCTGCCACAAGCTGAACTTTCAGAATGGCTTTGCTCCTGGGGGTTTTTGAGTGTCCCCTTCCAAGGAAGGGCCAGGCAGACACCACAGGCTGCTGCTGACACTCCTTTAGTTGGCATCATAGCATCTTAATGGCTGGCTGCACATTTTGAAGGGGAAAGCTGGGTAAAAATGACTAAATATAGCACATTGTGAGTGTCTCAATTCATCCTGGGCTGCTCTGACACCACTGTCAGACAACTGTGTTCCTCCTCTGCGATCCTGACCAGCTTAATCTTCAGCTATATATTATTTAAAATTAATTTACAGCAATGCAGACATTCTATAAATCACTGAGGAAATGTCAGATTACGTATGCAATTTGCAGAAGTGCTCCACACTGATCTTACTTAGCTCCCCATGAAACCAAGGGATCAAAATTAAGCCGAGGCAGAGTTTGGACAGTTCACCATCCTTAAAAAGCCATGGAAGATGAGCCAGCACTGCAGACTCTTGTTAGTAATTCACACCCAGAGATTGTTCTAATATCTTCAGGACATTTGGTGATCAGGGGCAGAGAAAAAAGAGGATGATGAAAAATACATGGACTAGAGAATTTCTTACTAATTATTTGCTTGGCCTCATTGGAAAGTCACCTGCTGTTCTTGGAGAGTGTTGTGTGTTCATGAGAAGGTGCCAAACACAATGTTCCTCTTCCAAGACCAAGTTCAGAATATTAATCATGGATAATGATGCATAATTAGAGTCTGAAGTCCTGAGTTAATTGATGGTAGCTGCTTAGCATAGATATCAATTCTGACTTGAAATAATGCTGCTTCTCCTATCCACACCCCACAGTGTCCCCAGACAGGTAAGGAATTGTTGCAATAAGTGCTTGGTTCTGATGACACAGTGACTTGCCATTTCCTCAAAGGTGTTAAAACAGTGTCAGTGACATGAAAAGTGTTTGTAATTCATGGTAATCCAGAGCTCCTTGACTTGTCCTGGCCCCAGCCTGACAGGCTGCAGAGTCCAGGACCTTGGTCGTGATGGCTCCACCTCTCTGCTCCTTCCCAGGAGAGGTCAATCCGCTGCTGCAACACACCAGTGCAGTTCTGCCAGGAACTTTTGACCTCCTGCTGCCTTAATCTCATGAACCTGGGGCCATTATTTTCCTCTAGCAGAGGTCAGAGGCTGTGACCCAGCCAGCCAGCCTGTGGCTGAATTAGAGCATCCCTGGGATATCCACCCAGTCTGGGAGAAATCACCTTGGGCTGTTTTTCCCATGGCCTGGGTTGATTCCCAGAGGCATCTGCCATGTGCTCTGCATGGCTGAAAACAAGGCTGGTTTTAATAATAAGCAATTATGTGATAGCAAACAAAGATTTGTACTATGGAGTTTGTGGGTCCCGGCGGACGCGCTGCTGTTGTTTTGTGGAGCGGAGGGGAGCGAAGCCAGAGCTTTGTGTTTGCTGGAAATAGGTAATAGAATATTATTAGATCAGCCCCTGCCTCTGCCTTGGCAGAAACACTCCAGAGTTAATTGCTGCTTTGGAGCACCGTTGTTCAGCTGCGAGAAAGTGGGTCGGCTATTGAGGAGATCACTGATCCCATATAATTGCTGTGAAAGACAGAAAAATAGGCTTTGTGCTCAGCTTGACTTTGGGCCAGCTGAGCAGCACAGTGGCTTTCACCAGTGGTGGGCACACACTGAGGGTACCTGTGCAGCTGTCTGGGCGTGCACAGGGGACATCAGTCCAGAGCCCTGTGGTTCTGAAGCTGTGGGTGTTACTGTGTGACTGAGCCACTGTCACCGCCCCGCCTGGCAGTGTTACATCTGAAAACCCAGCTGAGAAACCTGGCCCAGGGGAACCATGAATTCCCTTCCTCTCTAGTGTTCCAGCAGGATGCTGATGGCCCCTCCATAAATTGAGTTTACTACGGCTTAGTCCATGCAGGGCAGGACAAATGGTGGGAAGAGTTGATAAAAGTAGATCTCTTGTCGTCTCCTAGTGCTGGGGGTGTCTCTCTCCTGGGTAATTCATCTTTTTTTCCCAGGTCCTTGTCAGAGGGGAGTATTCAAATCACTTTGAACTTGTGGTGTTGTACTTGAGTCGTAAAATAAGCATTTGCTGCTGGCCCCTCCCCACTCACAGCAAGGCTCCTTTCTGAAGGGTGCCCTGGGTGGTGTATGTGCATGTCCAGACTCTAATACTGATAATGCAAGCTTTGAAGGGACCTTCTGTAACAAAGCAGGCTTGGAGATAGGGTCTCACTCCATAAATGATGGGTTACATTTGAAATTCAATGTGTCCTGGGAGAAATATCCCTCAGAAGGACATTGACGTATCCAAGAGTCCCCTTGTGCCTTTAGCTTTCTCCTCCTGGAGAAATGGGGGTGCTTGACCAGGCTTAAAACATACTTGGTGAACCCTGAAAAAACCCAACATTTAATTGTTTACTTACTTCTTACCTATGAGCAGGAATTAGTTAAAATCCTAGTGGGTCTCTGTGGCGTTTTGCCCTCAGACACATCCAGTGCCCTGTGGTGTCCTGTGCACCCACTGCTCAGCCCTTGCAGTTCCTTGAGATTAGCTGGATGTTCCATCCCAAAGTCCACACCATCACAGGACTTTAATTCTCAGGTTATCATATTTCACAGGACTTCTGTTAACTCTTAGGAAAAGGAAGTCGCTGTGCTGGCAGTGTGAATTTACTTGGTTCACCAGTTCAGCATAGGAATTGCTCCCCCAGCCCTCTGGTGGCTTCCCAGAGCAGGCAGTGGCTCTTCCAGAAAAGCAAGGGAAGAAAAGACAGGGAATAATACTTTTTTAGCCATCATTACAGGCTGTACCAAATAGAAGGAAGAATATCTATATGGAGGAGGCCAGTGGAAGGGGCTGTAAGGTTTTCTTCTTGTCCTTGAGAAGAGTAAAAATCCACAACCTGAAATACTGTTTCTGTATTCCTTTTTTAACCACTCTGAAGATCTGAATTGCTCAGGCAACAGTGAGCTGCTTGCCTGCCAACTCACTTGAAGAGTTGCTGGTGTTGATTTTCAGCTGCATTTGCTCTTTCTCGTGAATGAGAGAATCTAATGTAAAGTCTTATCTGCTTGTCAAGTTAATTACTGTCTATGTTAATACTATCATTATCATTCATTACTAATTAATGTAAGTAACACGATTACAGCTTTTTTGTCTTATTTTTCAGTGAGAAGCTGGATGGAGAAGCTGAAAGATAAGGTAGGAGGCTCAGTGTTTCAATTCCTTTCAAAGCAAAACATGTTTACTTGTAGGAATAAATAAACTCAGTGCAGTTCTTTATCTCTACAAAGACAATTGAGAAAGGGCTTAATATTTTCTCTGGAAGGCAAATGAACCAAATGCTGCTGGTATATGGTGGTGTGAATGCACAATACATCCCTGATGGGCAGTAACTAAGAGCAGAAGGAGGGACAGGGGTATTTGATTGATTTCTCTGCACCAGAAAATGACCTTGTTCTCAGACAACCAGAGTCACTTTTATAGTGTCCCTTAGTTTATCATAGAATCATAGAATAGTTTGAGGTTGAAGGGACTTTTAAAGGACCATCTAGTCCAACACCCCTGCACTGAGCAGGAACATCTTCCACTAGATCATAATCAGGTTGCTCAGGACCCTGTCCAACCTGACCTGGAGTGTTTCCAGGGAGCCCAGGGTAAGGAACTTACCTCCACACTTGGTTCTGAATCCAAGTCAAGAGATTTTTGGTGCTCCAGTCTGGTGAGAGGCTGTGTGCCATGTGTCTTGGACAAAACATTCCCTCCCTCCTGGTGCACGAAGAGCTGCAAATCCCTGGAAGGAAAAAAGAGTAAACACAAGAAGACTGAGAAGATAACAGGCCCTGATCATTTCTCCCTGGCATCACAGGGGTTAATCCATTGAAATCAAGAGCTGTGCCAGCCACAGGCAGTGATGGCATTTTAGGGTCTGCTGCCCTGGAGCAAATATTAACATTTTGAAATGGTTATGAAGCCTTACAAATGTTGTGTTGCTGGTGGTGGAGCCTTGAAGCTGGAAATGAGGTGGCAGTCGTGTTTTAAGGCAAGAACATTTTGTGAGCAAACAAGTCTTGGAAATTCTCAAACAGGATCAGAGTCAATAGATGAAAAAAACACCACAAGGCAACTCTGAAAATACATCTGTGAGCTTAAGCAAGGAGCCCAGCCTGCCTACGTGGTCCTCACCAAATTTCAGCAGCACTTTACCACCAAGTCAGAGCAGAGAGATGGGGTCTGGGTATCAATTTTCCAGGACAGGGGAGTGGAAGGGTTTAAGGTGGGTTCCTGGCCAGCCTGTTTTGAATTGCTTTTCTGCCCACACTAGGAAGGAGGAATGTCTAGTATGAGCTCTGCTCATGGCAAAGCTCTTTGGCCTGGGATTCAGCCCGAGCGGACGCTGAAGGGACAGAGAATGGTTTTCCCAGTGAAGGTAAAGAGCAGACACCAGGGCTGGTTGGGTGCCTGGAGTGAATGCAGCATGCACAGGGCACCTGCTCATGCCAACACGTGGCACACACGAGCTGGGGGACATCACTGTGTTCTCACTGAAGTGCAGCTTTCACTTCTTTCCTTGTGGCACCTTGGCCTCCTCTGTCCTTCCCCGTTGCAGAGGGGGTGCTTGTTCCATGTTCCAACCTCTTGCAGGTAGGTCCTGGACTGCCTGGCAGTGCAAAGCACAAGCACTGGTGTCCACTTAAAAGAGAGATTTGGCCCTGAGCCATCTCCCTCCTTTGGGGAACAGCAGACACGTGGAGGCAGATCTTTCACCTGGCTCACATTTTCCCTTAGAAAAGCCCGACAAAAAGCACTCCCCCACCCCCAGCCAAATGCTGGTGTGGCAAACAAACCTGTTCACCCCATTCCCTCCTCTTCCTTGTTGAGTTTATCAGCACCAGGCATACGTGCCCTACTCATTTGCCCCTTTCCTCTGTTTTACAATCCCTCACCCCGGAAGAGGATCCCGGCACATGATGGCCACATCCCTGAGAGATACATCCTTGTGTGTCCCTCTCTGTGGGAGAAGGAAGGGTCTGGGGAGCATGGGACCAGGAGCAAGAGTCAGGGACACATTTGTGTCTGGTCTCCTGCAAACACTGCACAAATGTTGCATTTGGTGTGGTGAATAATGGACATTAGGTTCCTCTGAACTTCTCTTCCTGTTAGCTCAGAGCTCACGAAGGTCACGGTCATGGACTGGGTGCATTAAAAGCATCCCTAAAGAAGCTACATCTTCCCAATGGGAAAGGGTCAAAACCATGGCTTTGGGGCTGCCTGTGAAATGGGGTTTTCTATCAGGCAAGTGCAGAAGCCCTCAGGAGTTGGGTTGCACAGCACAGAAGAGCTGGGTCTGCGTCACATAACAGGCTTTTGGGGTATAAAACACTGATCTGGGTTTTGGGGGAAACCTGTAAAAGGCCATGGGCTGGTCAGGTGTGATAAAGGCTCACAGACAGGCTAAGGAGTTTGTTGTATTAAAAGTAGTGATTTCTACATGGAAACTCAACTGGGCAGCAGCTAAAAGCCATCTCCAGTCGCTGCCTGTGCCAGCAGCAAAGTTCCAGAAATAGAAAACCCCACGCTGCACTAATTAGGTCACCCAATTAAGGCACCTTAATTGCCTCGCAGAGATAGAGCCCTTTTAGCTGTGTTCTCACTAACCTCCTTTTTTCAGGAGCTGGGTGCAGGGAGGCAGCCCCCTCCTGGCACCTGTGCTGAAGGGGGATGGGTTTTCTGGGAGGGTGTTCAGGGAATCCGAACAATGCAGCTGAAGATCCCCCAAGCCTTGGGATCCAGACACAAAGGTGCTACTATTTAAAGCACTGAGTAGGATCTGGAGGGGTCTGGGAGAGCAACCCAGCCCTTGCTAGCATTGTGTGTGCCCTAGATGAAAGCAGTTATTTTCATTCTCCAGGTGAGGATACAAAGGCAAGGCAGTGCACCTGAATAACTTTCTTTTTTTTTTTTTTTCCCTCCCACTCCATGAATTATGGAAGAAAAGTAATTCTGGTGCAAGTGTGTGTTGTAAGCTCTGTGTTGCAGTTTGGGAGTGCAGATGAAGATGAGTGGTTGTAAGCAATGGGCTGAGGCTCTTTAAGAGCTGGCTGATAATCTTCAGGATTGGTGCATGTATCCCTTGGCAGCTGTAAAATCTATTTTGGGGGATGGAGATGGCAAAGGGTGAAGCTGTAGTGGCACAGCAGAGGAAATGTGAAGGAAGACAGAGCTTCTGAGGGAGGGGGCAAGGCTGTACCTACCTCCCTTGCAACAGTGGGCACCCCAGCCCAAATTAGGATGCTGAAGCAGTCTGGCACTTTAAAATTCAGGTTCATTTTCATTTAAAGCAGTAAAATACAAAATAATGAGCACTTGGGAATATTTTCTTAAGGGTTTTAAATGTTTAGATGTGTAATTTTTAAATTAGTCTTGCTATTTATATGTTTTTTAAATGGGCAATGCAAACATACAGATCACAGCAATGGAATTAGAGCTCTTTTACTTCTGCTGTGCTTCCCTTAGGGCCAGCTGAAGGTGTGTACCCTCCCTCTATGTCACCATCCTGCTCTCATGCAAGTGACCCCTTCCCATGCAAAGAAAAAGTGTTTGGCTCAAAGATTTTGTGTACAAAGCTGAGGAGACCCAGGCTGGGCTGGGCACAGAGAGGGCAGGGTGTCCCTGCCCATGGCAGGGGAGTTGGAACGAGATGATTTTTAAGATCTCTTTGAACCCAAACCATTCTGTGATCCACCTGTGCCTTTATTTGTGGTGCTGGTACCTGGGGAGCTCAGAGCAGCACTCAGCCCACTTTTCACAGCTTCTGGGGGGGCTGTTTGGGTGGTCACAGATCTTTGGTGTGACTTGAGATTGCCTGGCCTTGGTGGTTGAAGTTTTCCTTCACACTGACACCCATATTGACAGACACTTGACCCAAATTGTTCCCTCTCCTGAATCTGGGCAAGCACTGCAGGTTCTCAACTATCAACAGTTCATATCTGTTAGACAAAGCTGATGGTGAGGGAGCTGTGGTGGTTTGACAGCTTGGTCCTGGAGTGGGGCTGGTTGGAGCTTGCTTAGCCCCTGGGATCAGGGCTCATCCTGTGCAGGTGGGTAGTAGGGACTAAAATCCAACAAACTTTGAGGAAAGCACCACGGGGATACATTTCAATCCTAGAACTGGTGAAAACTGGCTCTGAAAGGATGGTCTCTTGAAGTGCTGCTCTGCTTCTCTTTCCCACCTAGGCAGGATACATGTCGGGAATGCTGGTTCCCGTGGGAGTGGGAATAGCTGGAGCCCTGTTCATCCTGGGAGCGCTCTACAGCATCAAGATTATGAACCGCCGAAGGAGAAATGGCTCCAAGAGACATAAAAGAAAGGTATGAAAACTGCACAGACAGACCCCAATCCCACCCATTGTCCCATAAACCCTCTTGGCTGTAAAGCCAGCACAGGCTGGGTATGATTAAAGTGCCCGGGATGTCTTGGTTATGGGATGGGGAGGGGGGATCCAGATGCCTTTTATCCAGTCTCCTTGTTGCACGTGGAGCTCTTTCATGTCTCTCTTTCCCCCCCAGCAGAGGGAGTTTAACAGCATGCAGGACCGAGTCATGCTCTTGGCTGACAGCTCCGAGGACGAATTCTGAACCGGACTGCAGTGCCCTTGTGACTTTTCCAAGGAGGGAGGGAGAGGGAGAAGAAGAACAAGTGACTCTGTGCTGCATCCCTGCTCTCTCCACCACCCCAGGGCCCCAGCAGGGCTCAGTGCCCTGGCCAAGGCATGCTACGCTCTTCGTGTCCCGCCAGTGATGTTTGTTTGATACAGTAGTGGAGATTTCACATTTCAGGTCCACAGCGTGTCTTGTTACAGCTGGAGCTGATCCATATGGATGATTATTTTCCTATCACCCTGGTGTACTGTTTTGGTCCTGGCTGGCAGTAATCTTATCATAACAATAGCTCTCACCTAACCCGGGAATGGAAATCTTTACTGTGAATGACTGCTGTCCAATTAATTTTAAATGTTACATTACCTGAGCTAGAGTTCATTAGCGCTAAGATTAGCTGCTCTGCTTAATTAATGAGTTGTACACCTGAACTGTGTCCCTGGCCACCTGAGAAGTGCCCGTGTGCAGTGTTCTTGGTTCAGTTTGAAGCACATTTCTGCACTTGGGTGCCCGCCTGTCACCCCTGCTCTCTCCCTTCAGCTCTGCTCCACGCTGCTTGGAGACACACGGGAATGGCCTCAGCACTTGATTTCCCCACAAAAATCCTGTCCATTTTCAACCAGCACTGTCTGTTACAGCACAATAAATACCAGCGCTCACCTGGATTGGTCTTGTCTTATAGAATCACAGAACACTCTGGATTGGAAGGGACCTTCAAGACCATCCCATTCCACCCCCTTTCCACTATCCCAGGTTACTCCAAGCCCTGTCCAACATTCCTGGCCTGGAACACTTCTGGGGATGGGGCAGCCACAGCTTTCCTGGGCAACTGGTCTCCAGACCCAAGGAATACAGAAAGGCACTAAAGGTTGTGGAGCAGGTGGCTGTCAGTGTTGAGGGATTCGTGGCTAATAGTGGGGAAGCAGCCACAGCTGGAGAGGTGTTTGCTGGGGGGATGTTAAATGGCCTCACTGGGAACCCTTGGCCATGAGGAGGAGGTGCAGCTGTAGGACAGGTGGATTCAGGGGTCGTGGCAGTGAAGCCAAGGGTGGCACAGGGTGAGGACAAGCTGCTGTGCTGCCTGGGTTAGCCCTGGGTTACAGGGGGAGACACAGCCAGTGCCTGAGATGTTACAGGAACCAGGCAGGGGAGGCTGATGTTGCTTTGCACAGAAACACTGTCAAAATAGCTAGAGAAAGGGCTGGGTTACTTGATCTCTGCTTCTGGTTATGCAATTACTTCAGTCTGTCATTTTGTGCAAAGCATCCCTGTTTCTGAGGTGGGAATCACTGTTTTGTGGGGAGTCATCCTTCGTGCAAGGAACAGTGACTGTTGCCTGTGGAGACCTGATCAGAGAAATAAGGGCAGACCACACATCTGTGAGATTAAATCCCACTGAGCCTTTGAAGTGGCGGAGGGAGGAGAGTTTGAGGAGGGGCAGGTGCAGGATTTCGTTCCCTGTGAAGGTGGAAAGATGGCAAAAGGTAGATGTTGATTATGGTAAGTGGGAGTGTGGGTGGGATTGCAAGGTAGAGAGGACGTTCAGAAGCCCCTCCTCAGGCTGAGTTCTCTTTGAGGAGGTCAGAGCCTCCTCTGGACATTAAGTCACCAGATGTGATGTTCAGCTCTGAACAATCTGTGCTCTTCAGAGCCCGGGTACTTCCCTGTGAGCCTTACCTCTACACCTACTGAGGCTACATCTCCCATCTGGAGAAGGACAGGTGGGACAAAATGCTTTCAGGGGTTTCAAAATGCTACCAGTGCAAGTCTTCCAGTCAAACAGCTGTGTGTGGTCCCTCACACATTCATCCCCCCAAGTTTATGGGAAGCAGGTTGGGGAGACTGGTCCATCAAGGTGCCAGGGAAGGTCTTCATACCCTAGTCCCTCTAGGTCAGGCTTTCCCAGACAGGGATTCACAGTGCATCTCTCCCTTCTTGTTCCTTTACCTTTAACCAGGAAAATCTTGCCCTGCTAAAAGCAGCCCCATGTCTTTAACAGGCACTGAGAGACAATCCACCAAGTCCAGGTGCCCCTGCCCAAAATTAAAGCCTCTTTCTCCCATAATAAGCTATTACTCCAAATTAAGATGAAGTTTTCCTTCCAGACTCATCTGTCCCTATTTCCTTCTCATTCCTAAGTCTCTTGGAGGTGCTCAGGAAGTGTTAGCAATGCAGGTGAGTGTTGCTGACTCTCTTGCAGCATTGGAAATCGGGAAATGTTGTCCCTTGGGCTCTTTTGTGATTTATTCCTGGCAAGGCATGATGGGGGCTGCAAGGTAAAATGACTTCTCCATTTGAGATTGGTGGAGATCATCTTCAGAAAGGTCTGTTTTTCAGGTACAGTGCCAGGCAGGCTGCAGATGAGACTAAGGCAGCTGCAAGGTGTTCTCAAAGTGCTTTACCCTGGTCCAGCATGGGAGGCACAGGGAATCAGCAGTGATAAAGGGGCTTGGCCTCTGCAAGAGGGAGCCTGTCTGGGAGCATAAGTTGTGTTTAGTATCCAGCAAAATGCAGAGCTGCTGGGCCTGTCAGGAGAGGGAGGAGGGATGGCTGAGCAAGGCTGCAGACTCTGGTTTAAGTACCCCAGCTCTGGCAGCACAGGAGGATCTTTATGGATGGGTTGTCAATTTGATGGATTGGGAAGGCGGGTGGGGAGGTGCCATGGGCTCTGGTCGTGCTGATAAATCCACAGTTTGGGAAACACTGGCTTTCTGCAGTGGCAATCAGTCTCCCTGTCTCCCTTCTCCTGCCCTAACATAATGAACTCAAGGAGTTAAAGGCAACCCTGTCAGTCAGAATGACAAAGGTGGGGTTTTAGTGCATCAGCTGCATGCCCTGGTGTCCTCAGAACCAGGCTTCCCTCAGAGAGGACATGGCAAGGCTGGGTGGGATGCTGGAAATCAGCAGTGCCACAAGTGGGGTGGAGTGGTAGCCAAAAGGGAGATCCAGCTGCATTCACAGTGCAGTGTGGGCTCTCTGGTCTCTGCTGGAGACAGACTTAGCAGCGAGAAGGGTTTTGCTTGTGGTCCATCCTCACTGCCAGGCCTGTCTCTGGCTCTGAACACCAACCAAGGAGCCTTGACTGGGAGCTGACTACTGTTGGCCAACTTTCTGAGCCTCTCAGCAGTGCAGAGATCCCAGCTGATGTCCATTTGAAGTGAAGGTGTCTGTTGAATAGTTGGTTTTGGTCAACTACCAGGCTTCCCATGTCTTCAGCTTAACCTGGAAGCAAGCTGGATGGTCAGAACCAGCCTTGGATCCCAGGGAAGCTCATGGGAGCCTTTGGAGAACACACAGGGTTTCTTGCAGTGCCCCCGGCATCAGTGCAGTTTGTGAAGGTCCTGAAAGCACAAGCATCATTCAGCTCCTTCCCTTCTCATCCAAGGCCAGTAGACTTTGGATTGGGCTCTTAATTTTATTCTCTATACAACTCCTGGAGTTTAATTCATTTCTTTGAACACAGGTGGCAGAAGGGAGGGGAGGAGGGGTTAAGGTGGGAGCTGAAGCTCCAGTTTAACGCTCTGCTGATTTAATCTGTACCTCTGCATTGCCAAACAAGCAGATTCTTTTGAGAGAGGCAGGAAAGGAAAAGCAGCCAAGAAGGATCCTCCACATCCTCATCCTCTGTGCTGGGTGAACTGCAAGCCCCTGAGTGCTGAGGTGACACTGGCACGGCTGCGACAGCGACTTCACTGCAGCAATAAAATAAATAATCCCTCGACTGACACAAGACAAGTCCCTCGCCTCTGATTTGCGTTTTCCTGATAGCACAAGCCAGAATTTGCTGAAGGCATCACACAAACAGCATCTCCAGCCCCATTTCTGACAGGAGGAACCAGCCTGGTGTGCAGCTCTTGCCCTGATGAAATGCACCTCTTCTATACAGCTGCTGATTTTTAAAGGTGTCTCTAAGGCCAGATGTCCCCCCTGGTGAGGTTCCTCTGGACTGCACTGCTTCCATAGAGTGATGTTAGCAGTCCTCATGCTTCCTTGTGGTTTTCTATTTCGGACAGGAACAACTCCTCATACTGTAACTATGGAATGTAGCACTTTGTTAAATGAAAACATTGGGAAATAAAAAGCTGTCCGTCATAGCTGACTCTGAGCACCTCGTCTCCCTGGTCTGTGGCTCGTGGCATTCACTGTCTCTCAGGTAAAGCCATGAGGTGATCTTTTGGAAGACCTGAGTGCTGTGTTTCTGTTTCCACACTGTGCAAGGACTCAGGCTGGGCTTGCAGGGCTGATAGGAGCCCTGGGGAAGCTCAGCCTGGGACTTTTTGGGTAGGATTTACCAGGAGGTAAGTTTTTGCCACAGGCTGTGATGAATAACACCCCAAAGCCCCTTGGTGTGATTTGCAGTAGCAGGAATGAGCCCCAACACTGACTTTCCACATGGCCACAGGTCTCTTTGTGCACACCAGGACATTTTTCTTTCTGTTTTGTCCCATGAGCAAAGGTCTGTGCCCAAACCTTTCAAGACCCCAGTAATACAGCACTGGTGAGCTTCAAGTGTCAGTTGTAGGTGCTGCAAATGTTTCATAAAAGCTGCCTTAGTGCAGGTGAATATTCATAGAATCACAGAGTCAGGGAATGGTTTGGGTTGGGAGGGATCTTAAAGGCAATCTTGTTCCAACCCCTGCCATGGGCAGGGACACCTTCCACCAGACCAGGTTGTTCCAAGCACCATCCAACCTGACCTTGAAAACTTCCAGGGATGGGGCAGCCACAGCTTCTCTGGGCAACCTGTGCCAATGGCTCATCCCCCTCACAGCCAAGAATTTCTTCTAATATCCCATCTAACCCCACCCTTTGGCAGTGAGAAGCCATTCCCCCTTGTCCTGTCACTCCAAGCCGTTGTCCCAAGTCCCTCTGTGGCTCTCTTGGAGCCCCTTTAGGCACTGGAAGGGGCTCTGAGATCTCCCTGGAGCCTTCTCTTCTCCAGGCTGAACAACACCAGCTCTCTCAGCCTGTCTCCAGAGCAGAGGTGCTCCAGCCCTTGGAGGATCTCCATGGCCTCCTCAGGAACTGCTCCAGCATCTCCATGGTTTGTTGGGAGTTTTGGAGCTGGATGCAGCACTGCAAGTAGAGTTTCCTGAGAGCAGAATCCACTCTCTCACCTGCTGTTCACCCTGCTGGGGATGCAACCCAAGACACAGTTGACTTTCTGGGCTGCCAGTGCCCATTGCCAGGTCACATCCAGCCTCTCACCCAACAACACCCCTGAGTCCTCATCACACACCTTTCAATGGACCCACAATCCAAGCAGCAGGATCAGAAGGACTCAAGAGTGAGTAAAAGATGTATGGGCTGGGTTTGGAATTGTCCTCCCAGCCCTGTTTGCAGATGTCTCTGCATGCATTGAGCTACTGCCTGTGAGAACAGGGGCCGGGTGCACATCCCGTTGCCGTGGAGGTCCCAGGGTGGGAATGTGAGCCCTCCCAGTGCACAGCCAGTGGTGGGGGCTGCCTGCCCCTCTCCACTCTCCCTCCACTAACAGGAGGCAGAGAGATCTATTTGTCACTGTGTGTGTTTTCTCTAATGGAAAATGGCTTGTTCAAAACAAGATATTCCCAGGGAAATAGCTGTTTGGGGATTGCACGAACACATTCTTTGCTAATTGGCACTTGCCAAAAACAATCTGTATATTCATGAAGCTGTTTGCTGCATTGCTGGCTTTTTCCAATGGAAAAAACAAAACCTGCTGAAAGAAGATAAACAATGACAATGTTTTTTCTTCCCCCATAGGTTTGTTTCCACTGCCTCGGTGTGAGCCTCTGTCCATCAGCCTGTCTCCTTCTAATGTCCCTGACTTTGCCAAGGTTTTGTGAAAACTGGAAAGAGGATAGAGAACAAGAAAAGCATGTGTGGAGCTGTTCTAAGGCTGCAGAAAACCTGCATATGCAGTTACATGTGCCCTGATGGAGGGGATGAGCTGGATGTCCTGGACACCCATCGGGGTTCCTACCCTGTGTGGGGTTCCCTGGGGCTGAGAAACGCATGAGATCAGTCTGGCACAAGGCCCAGCTTAATTCAGTCACAAACTTGGGATTGTTTTTATTGATGTATTTTGGAAGGACAAACCAAAAGTCATTCCCTGTGTGCTCTGGTGGTAAAGCCACCCGTGAGTGGTTGTCACCGCTGTGCCTGAGCCCACCATTGTCTGTGCTTGGGGCCAGGCTCAAAAAACTCCTTTATTTTGAGGCAAGTCTCATCCTCCACCTGTGGGGGTTATAAATGCTTTAGGGTTGGACCTCAGTGGGCAAAAAAGTAGTGCACAGGGATGTTGACTCTCAGCTTACTCAAGGCTTGCAGTGGTTTTCCCCTTTCTTTCCCCAATGGTGATGCTCTCCCAGGGAAAGAGTTTGAGTCTCAGCCAGCAGCAGGGAGTCAGCAGAGATGAGGGTGGTACTTCCCAGCAGAAGCATTTCCACCAATGGAAATCCCTTTCTAAAGGTAAGTGCTGGGCACTCTGTGCTCCCCAGGCCCACGTGGTATTTGCCACACGAATTTTCCACCTGCCAGGAACAGTGGTTTATTTCTGATTTACTCTAAGCTGCTTCAGCTCAGGTCTTTTCTCAGTCTGATTTCCTAGAGACTTACCCTTTGTGTAACATGAGGCTTTTGTTGCCTGTGAAATCTGCCAAAGGCCACATGAGAGGGATCCTTGATGGGGCTCTGGGAGCAAAGTCTTTGAAGCAGAACCCAAAGGTAGAATGGGATATGGTGAAAATCTCTTCCCAGAGCAATGGAAATGTGCCACTCTCCTTCTGTCCCACAAAAGGCTCCTTGTAGGAATGGGCTGGGTTACAATGCTGGTGTTTCTGCTTTTCCCATCAGAGGAGTAGGAGG
The DNA here is from genome assembly GCA_013397135.1 of Pachyramphus minor. Lineage (NCBI taxonomy): Eukaryota > Metazoa > Chordata > Aves > Passeriformes > Tyrannidae > Pachyramphus > Pachyramphus minor. Next base: position 487,798 of record VYXB01000537.1, read on the forward strand.
AGCACACAAATCCTCTTGGCACAGCTCATGGGCTGCTTAGTCCTTGATGGGGACAGCCCTGAGACAGACAAGGTGTGAGAGCAGCTCCTTGGTGGATCCAGGTGCAGCCTCTGGCTGACACCTGCAGTTTCATTCTGGGGCTGAAAGGCCACATTCAGAAGATCCCTTGATGTCCAGGCAGGAATATTGATGGGCGAGGGGAAGTTGGTCTCTTCTCCGAGATAACAAGCAATAAGACAAGAGGAAATTACTTCATGTTGCACCAATTTAGATTGGATATTAGGAAAAATTTCCTCATAGAAAGGGTGTTCAATCATTGGAACAGGCTGCCCAGGGCAGTGGTGGAGTCCCCATCCCTGGGAGTGTTCAAGAAACGTGTTGGTTCTTAGGGACGTGATTTACTGGTGGGCTTGGCACTGGTAGGTTGGTCTCGATGATATCAGAGATCTTTTCCAACCTTAATAATTCTGTGATTCTCTGACACCAAAATGTTGCCAGAGACCTGAGCAACTGCTGGCATTGCTGGGCTGCTGATGCAGCTTCAACACAGGGGTCTGTGGAGGGACATAAACGGAATTGAGTGGCAGCTCTTGAGTGTCCCTTTCCAAAAACATCCCTGGAAAAGTCCTGGGTCTTGCCCATTGGGCATGAAGGGAGATGTTAACTGCTGTGTTGGTGCCAGCACTCAGGAGTGGAGCTTTACCCACCCTTCCTGGAGGTTTCCAGGGCCCCCGACAGAGCACTGGTTTCAGAATGACAGACAGTGAAGGCACTGGAGGGAAAACAATAAAAGTTTTCCTCCAAACCCACGGCTCAGGAGCCAAACCTGACACCCAGGGCAGGATGCCAGGTCCAGCCTGGTGTGCCAAGTGTGTGAGTGTTTCCAGCATCCTCATCCTGAATCCCATGGGTCCAGCAGGAAATAAATCTCCATCAGAGGGTTGGAAAGGGACCTGTGGGGTGCCTGGCATGGCTTCCAGGTGCTGCTGCTGATGGTGAATTTTCCAAATATTTCATACAAAATGACTGGAAGAACGAACTGCAGTGAATGAGGCCCTTCACTAATGATTTCATTTCATTTGAAGCAGAGGAAATGGAAGTGGGTGATGAGAAAAAGGCCAATGTTAACAGAGGTTCACTTGCACTGTTCTCTTTCATGGAGGGCAAGTGGGTAATGTGGTAAGAAGGAGAAAGGAAAACCCCTGCAAAAGTATGACCTTATTCATATAAGGAGGATATTCAGAAATAAATCAGGAATTTCTGCTGTAAATTTAAAACATCTGCTATTACACAAGCAAAATCTCCATAATGAAAACATTTGCCAGCATCAGGCTGTAACCTGACCTGGGATTTTGCAGTGAAAATCTTTAAATCACTGTGCTTAACTGTACTTTATATCAAGAGACTGAAAATCCTTGTTTTAAATAACTTGTTGACTAGCTTTTTTTGAAATTTATTTATTTTTAGCTCTTTTCCTGAGGTTCATTCTTACTGGTCAATATGCCCTTTAAAACTTATTGATTTGCCTCATCTGCCCACAGAGTTGTGCTTTATTCTTTCTACAACTTTCTCTGCACTTAAGAAAGCAATTTCGGGGCTTCTGATTATTTTTTTTCCAGATTATTTGCATTTTGCATTTTTAATAATAAAAAATAGCAAATACCATCCTTCCATTCCACTGGTTTATTGCATTACACTCCAGTCTGGTTAAATTTCACTTGGATACAGACTGAAATTCAACTGGAGTACCCAGAAATTAGATTTTTGTTGTAAGGTGGGAGCTGCACTGTTGCATGAACATCCAGGACTGGTTTGTGGTGACAAACGAGGCAGTTTGGAAGGAGCTGGGGGCGGGGGGTGTGTGCTAATGGGGTCGTGGTTTGTGAGATTAAATAACACAGCAGCTACATCGATCCCTGCATCCCAGAGGAATTTGGAGCTGCCCCCATTTTAGCCCCACTGTTGGGCCTGAACAGTTAACTAGAGAATATTGATATTATATTCAAGACACAGCCATGGCCAAAGGGACCTACATAAAAAAAAAAAAGGTACTCTGGTCTTGGGTTTAAAATGGCAAGGAGGGAGGTAGTAAAATGCATCAGTGAATCCAGGCTGGAATGAGAGAGAGCTGTGCTGTGCCTGCATGAAAAATGGTGGTGGAGGGTTGTCAGGTGTTTTGTTCTTGCTGTAAATGATGGAAAGGGTTTTCAAACCTGCTCACAGGATGTGTCTGTTGGGCAGGAGGTCACTGCCAGGGGGCTGGAGGAGGGGGATGCTGTGCACCCCTTTGCTCTTGGCTGAGGTATCTCCTCCCTGCCAAAAGCCCTGCTCAGTTTTATCAGCTGTCCATCAGTGTGGGACAAGCACTTTTTAACTTGTGTTGCCAAAAGTAAGTGGTTTTTTGTGCCAAACTTAATCCAGAGGATGACATTTAATCTCCTCCATGGGGGGGTGATGTTCTCAGGTGCTAAATGAGTTCCTGGACATGGCTGCTTTACAGCTCCAGGGTGCTGTGAGTGAGGAAAAACATTACAGGGGTGACACATCCACATGTTTTTGTGTGAGATATTTCAGTTGGCTGATGAATGATCTCTGCCCCACACACACAACCCCAGGGTGATGCACCAACCCCTGATCTCTGCACAGGGACCTGGGGCTGAGCTCATGGGGCAGAGCACAGAGCTGAACCCCTCTGTGGTGGCATCACATGAACATCACCTTCCCTTTAACCTTTAAAACACTGGCAGGGAAGCTGCAGTGAGGTCTCCACGTGGGGGATCTGCTGGTGGCTCTGGTGTTGCGTGGATGGAGGCTGGATCATGGTAGACACCACATCTCCTCAGTGGCACAGAGGCTGCTGTGCTTTTAACTTCTCCAGAAGGTTTCACAAAACGGTAACTCTGGGATGTGCAGGGGTGGCTTTGCTTGTCTAGCTCCAAGCTAAAGGATTTTATAATTTATAATTAAATTTTTCCTCTGTAAAAACAAAACAAACAGACAAAAGAGCCAAGAGAAATAACCCAAGTCCATCCTCATTTCCAGCAGAACAGGGGAGAGGTCAGTGAACTGTTAAAGGCTCAACAGCAGTGAATGAGCTGGTGAGCACTTCATAGAGAAGACTTTCCCCTAAAATTGAAAGTGAAGAGTGTGGTTTAATAGCATGAAAAATGCAAGGCTAATAAAGGGATTTGGCTGCATGCAAGCTGTACAGCATCTGTTAAAAGTAAGTATTTAATTGGATATTTGTTTTACTGTCAGCACACTGGGCTTAAAAATACACACTTGCCCTGAGACATTTGGGTGTAGAAAGGAGATGAGGCTGTGGGAAACAATGAGCCAGAAGATACATGGGGTTTTTTTGGGGGTGGCAGATACAGATTTTGAGAAGACAGGAAACAAGAAAACCATCTTATTGTTTCACATTTACCTTATAACAAAGCAAAGCGCTCTGAGCCACGCTGGGGCTTGTGGTGCTGGGCAACATCTACAGGCATGTGGTGGCCCAGGGCACTGGAAGTGTAGGGTCTGCAAACGTGCCATGGACCAGAGAGGGCTTCAAGCGTGTGGGGGTTGGAAAATCCATATGGATTGGGCATTATTAGAGTCCACACAGAGACTCTTTTGTGGGTACCCCAGTCCGACAGAAACCTGGAGCTAAAATCTTAGTGTGAGTTGCTTGTGAGCTCTGCTGCCGTTGCAAACCCCTTACACTGCTGCACGTGGGAAAACCACAGTTTGGGAATTTTTTGCAGAGGAGGGATCTCAGCTGACACTATGGAGATAAAATGTTAGTGGTATTTTATGGGCTGAGCACTGGCTCTGAAGAACAGTGAAGTGAAGGAAAGGCTCTTGCTTACCTGACTGCTCTTGAGCTTACAAACCTATGGCCACTGCTTGTGGGACAAAATATACACATATTGTGAAGCAATATGTGTAATTTTGGGTCTAGTCAGCAATAAATAAGTACATATATCATCAAGAATTGGTGCAGTGGAGAAGTGAATTAGTGCAGTGATCAGCCCAGATTTAGCAAGTGAACTTAAGCACTAGAAAGACTGCCAGTGCCAAAGATTAATTAAAGCCTGCATCCAGCAAAACCTGAGACATCAAAATGGAGCTGGCTGGACCTGCCACGTTTTAGGCAGCGATAGAAACATTTGCATGACCATGTAACTACAAGAGGCACTACAAGTGTGAAGTGCTTGGGCAGGGACACCTTCCACTAATTCATTGTTGGTTGATTTAATAGATGGAGAGGACACATCCTTGATAGTACAAGTGCCTGACAGTGATTTGCTTCATGGGTGAGCATCCTGGCAGGTCTTGCACTGCAGAGGAGGAGGGAAATCCATTTCAGGAGGGGAGAGTTCATGAAGGGGCATCTCTGCTTCTAGAAGAGCAACAGAGTGTGATGGACCCCGGCTGGGACACTGGGGACTGAAGTTCACATGCCACGGGGTCGCTGGGTGATCCAGCAGCAAATTAATTTCATCAGCCTTGATTTTCACTGTTTATGAGAGCAAATGGCCCTGCTGACTTCCTCATGTCCATCTGCCAATGGCTGTCCCTGTTGCAGGGTGTTTTTCCTAAGTGGAAGTGCAGTGTTGGAAGACAAAACTGTTTTTCTCTGCAGTTTGTTTCTTCCTCTGTGATATATTGAAGTGTCCAGAGAACAAGTTGAGCACAGATGAATTTTATTTTTCCCTAGAGCTCATAACCAACTCATCATGGGGTGTGTGCAGAAAGCAGCACCTTCAGTCCCTCAGCTTCCAAATGTGCTTCCTCCTCTGGAAGGAGCTCAAGAAATAGATGAGACCTGGGCACAGCAGAGCCCACGATAATTTCTCCAAGTCCCTTTGCCCATCTGCCTCCACTCTGCAGATCATTTAGTGTGAAGAAAGCTTTTTTTTTTCTTTTTCTCTTTTTTTTGCCTTTGATACTGAGAGCAGGGAGAAGGGTAATTGGAGCCTGGAAGGAGCAGCAGCTATCGAGCAATCTCAGCTCTCATGGTCTCTGATGTGCTGGAAAACTCAAAGGGGACTTACAATTATTACCCATTACTTGCCCTGGATGATGATTTATCCTGTAGGCACATGAAAGCAAAACCTCTGTGATCTGGTTCTTTTTTTCCCCCCTCGCTGTCCCTGATCAGGATGTATCACATTTCAGATTAAAGGGGCTTTCTTTTCAAATGCTGCAAGGAAAACCTGTGTGTGACGTTGGATTATTCTGCCCTTCAAAATAATATCCCTGATGAAAAGGGAGTTGTTGCTGTGCTGGTGTCCTGAGAAACTGGATGCTGAAGTGGACACCTGGAGTATCTCATAAAGGGCCACAAAGCAAATGGTTTAATGGATGTTTTTTAAGCTCCTTTTGAGGGGGAATGACTGGAGAGTGACCAGGGTTGCAGGAACTGAGGTGTCAGTTTGTCGTGTTGCTGCAGATGCAACAGGAAAATGAGTTAAATGCAGGACAACAAATTTGGTGGCTTGGGTGGTGGCTTGATGGCAGTAAAACCCTGGGAGCAGCCACCCAGGGAGGGTGTTACGTGCTGGGACAGCTCAGGGATCAAATGCACCCACCCAACACATGGCACTGTGCAGGCAGCACCCTTTTGCTGAACGGGCTTCCCTGGGGATTCAGCAGGAGCTCCTTAGGGCACAGGGGAAGAGGCTGCCCCAGGGGATGGTGCCTTTGGGATGCCAGAGGGTGGGAACTGTCACAGGAGGTGAGAGCCCTTCACCAGCCCCTCCTGGTTTATACAGCCCAAGGTGTGCTCTGAACAACAACTGACACTTGAAGGTGAGATCTGGGGAGCCCTGATGGATGAAATGAGCTAAATAGGGAGCTTCTGCTTTAGCCTGGGATCAGTTTTACTTTGGCTCAGGTGACTCCTCAAGAGCTGGCCCCTGAACTGCTGCTTGGGAACAGGCAGCAGTCTCTACTGCATGTCATCTCAGAGCTGTAACAGCATTAAACCTCTGGAAATAGCCGAGGTGTTCCAAACTTGACATTTTCCCTTCTTTTCATAAAATATAATAGCACATCACAGGCGTGGGCTGCATGAGAAACCCTCCTGGCAAGCGGCAGTGCCACTGCCGGGGAGGATCGTGCTTGTGATGTCTCTTTGTCTGCTGCTCCCCTCCAACTCCTCTCTATTAACAGGTGCTTTTCAGGGGAAAAGGAGAGGCTGCACAGAACCCAAACTCCCACCGCTTCAAGGCAAATGAGACCCCTTTCTTTGTTCAGCAGCACACTGAAAGTGCAAGTCACAGACAGAGAAGGGAGAGCAGATCTGCCTCTCACTTCTCCTCCTGGCTCATCAAGCATCCCACGCTCCTCTGCAGATGAGGCCTATTTGGGATCCACCACGGTGTTGGGGCAGTGGGGAGGTGGTGGCCTGGTGGATTCTCTTCATGAAACAGCTTTTGGTAGTGACATGGTGTCACAGAATCATAGAATGGTTTTGTTGGAAGGGACGTAAAAGATCATCCAGTTCCAACCCCCCTGCCATGGGCAGGGACACCTTCCACTAGCCCAGGTTGCTCCAAACCCTGTCCAACCTGGCCTTGAACACTTCCAGGGATGGGGCAGCCACAGCTTCTCTGGGCAACCTGTGATGGTGTCTGCTGGAGAGATGCTTGACATGATCTGTGGGATGTAAGCAAGGGAAAATACCCCAGGAAAAAGAAGAGGGTTGGCCCAGTCTGGGGTTTATGTGCTATCACAGCTTCAGCCATGGGCTTGGAGACCTTGGGTGTCACTGAGGCCTTGAGTGCTGGATCTGGGCTGTTTGTTTGTCAGGGCACAGCAAACACCCTGCACACAGCTCAGGAAATGCTGCTGGGGAGCTGGGAGCAGCTTGTCTCGATCAGCTGTGCTCTGTTGCTCTCCTGGAGAAGCTCTAATTTGGGATGGGGATATTGCAGCAGGATGTCACCAAACGCTGTCACAGCCACAGAGCCCGTTCACGCTGTCCTTGCAGCCCATCTGTCCATCTGTGGCAGCTCTTGGTGAGGCTGGAGCCTGAATCATTATTTTAATGGTCTATTTAAAAGCACAGGGACCTTAAAAAAAATAATGACTGCAAAGTGCCATAATTTGCTGGGTACAGACGAAAAGAGGCACATAAATGCCCATAAAGGACGTGATGTCCACCAGTTAGCTTTTGAGTCTATAGATCAAATGCTACTGTGACCTGCTCTGCTCTGGCAGCTGAACATTTCCCTGAAAGCATGCATGTTTTTTTTTTAATAGGCTGTGCCTGCTTTGAAGGCAACAGGATTTTTTTGCTGCTCTCAAAAACCTTCCAAGTGTGAGGAGAGTCCCCATTAACTATGAGGAGCAGCACAGGCTTTCCCCAAAGAGAGTAGGTAGCAAAGTTTCATGATTTTATTTACCTGTCTTTCTGAAACACCTTTGTGCAAACGAGGATCCACACTGCTTTCCATAATTCTCAGGGAATTTTTGGGCAGCCTCTAGAGGATACATGGGAGAAATATTGAAGGTTGACCTATGAAAGGACTTTCTGGCTTATGTGTACGAGCAGCCCCTGGTCCCAGAGAACTGAGTCAACATGTGTGTTTTCCAAATGCATGGGACACAGAGACTGGAAACATTTGGTTTGTCTCCCTAAGAGAGCAACTGGTGCAAGCTTTCCCTCTGAATAAGGCTTTGGAATACTGATGGATAGTGGGCTGTGGCAATTTTCTTTCTTCTTGTTTTTCTGGGTGATTACTGAGCAGACCCAGAGAGGAAACTGTGGGGAGGGTGTGTGTGCCTTTGATCTCTATTTCCAAAGGAAACACAGCTGCTGGAATCAAAACAACTCCAGCAAACACTTTCACTGCAGCTCCTCAGATCCTCATGACGCAGTTCCCACAGGTTACCACAGGTGATTAACAGCTCCTCTCTGGAATTGCACTGGGTGGAGACTGTCGGGAGTTTAAAACGCTTCTACTGTGGGAATTTTCGCTATCCCTGATTTGTGAATTCCTGGGAATTGCAGTTTCTCCATGTTTCTTTGGGGCAAAGGAACCAGCATGGGCTGGAGCTGCACACCCCTGGAGAGCTCTGGAAGTACAAGATGATCTTAGGAAGGAGAACCACTCAGTATCTTTTGGAACCACAGCTTGAGAATTCCACTTAAAGACACTTCAGACTCCCCGGGATAATGTGATCTTGAACAGAAAGAAGAAGGGATTATATTTTCCAGGGGAACTTAGGGAAAAATTCAGTCTAGCCAGGGCTGTGGGTGTCTGGGCTGGCACTCCCAGAGCACTCAGGTACCACAACTCTCCTCAAGCTGAGCTTCATCCAGGATGAGGAGAGTGAATTGATCCATAGCTGTGAGGGCAGTTAAAGTAGCTAAAGAGTATTTTGAGGTCACCTCGAGGTGTCTCTCATGGTTGGAGTTCGGGACTCTCCTTCCAGGGCCGAGTTTTCCTGTCCCTGTGATGGAGAAGGGATCTGTGGAGAATGACAAGTTCCTGAGTGAACATGTTGTAATTCCAAATCACCACTGCAGAGCCTAAACTTGATTATCATAGTAAGACATAGCAGGCAGCAATTTTTTCCCACAGGATTGCTTTCTGCAAGCTGCAATCGTATAATGGAAATTTTATTTCTTTTTTAGAATGATTGGAGATGCATCTTCTTTTCTGCTGGGATTTGACCATAAAAACTTCATCAGGTTTGTGGCATTACTCATTGTTACTTTAGATTAGGTAAAAGGAGAGGTGGCTGCAGCACTTCCAACACATTTCCATTAAGCAGCCCTAGGTGTCCAGTCAATTCATAATTGGAAGCAATGTCATAATCCACATTTTATAGCTGGAGAAAGTGAGTCACGTTGGTGAAAAACTTGACAAAGGTTAGCAAAGATTATTTGGCAGAGGTGGAAATAGTCTGAGGGGTTTGCTACAACACTGCAACAGTTAATATGTGTGCAAAGACCAAGAATATCCAAATGTGAAATGAAATAACTACTGTGAAGAAGTATTTCTAACCGAAATGCAAGGAGCCATAGCAGTAAAAGTCATTCAAAGATCATCTTTATTCATATAGTAAGTGGAACAGATATAAAATTACAAACAGGTTCTTAGAAATGCTGTCCATGGGTGGTTGCATGCTGTGATGATTGATTGCTTGAATTCTTAATACTCCCTCTGGGTTTACTATAAGCTGCTCACACTTATTATAGATCTACTATATTTAATTTTGTTACCAAGTTAATTGTGTTTTCCCTAAGAGCTCCAGCAGCCTGCTGTGTATTTTTGTGTCTTTGCCAATGAACTGCTCCACTTATTGGTTAATAACTGACTGTAAGAATTTCCTTTATAAATGCAGTCCCCTTAAATGTTCCTGATAACGTGGTCTGCATAACGATTCTTCTGGCTTCTCTTTTAGTTTGCCTTACTCTGAGCACAGCAATATTTTGAGCTACTTAAGGGTTTAGTGCCCCTTTGTCATATTTACTATCAGTCTCTGACCTGCAAATAGAAAAATGACTGGTTTGTAAAAGCCACTGTAATTGTTCCCAAAATCTCCCTCGGTGCAAGTGAGTCTTGAAACAAAGGCTTGGAAAGATTGGCTTTGTCAACCTGTGTGGTGTAGCTGGGGAATAATAGGGAAATAGCCAGGGAAGCAAGGAAAAACAGCCTTTCAGGGGCTCCAAGAGAGCTGGAGAGGGACTTTGGACAAGGGCCTGGAGTGACAGGACAAGGGGGAATGGCTTCAAGCAAAAAAAAGGGCAGGTTGAGATGGGATGTTAGGAACAAATTCTTGACTGAACACTTTAACTCTGCACAGAGAGTTCCTGTGGTGGATTTCATTTGGCAGAGTCACTGTTGGAGAAGCAAGAGGAGCAATGAACTGGTGCTGCCTTCCTCTATATGGGATTATTCTTCCTTTAAAAGAAGTAGTTGTCATTTTTATGTCTATTCAGAAACAGTTTCTAGATAAAATCTATTTGTTCAGATCAGAAACACACCAAGATATGGGTCCTGTAAACAGTTACTGATTTGTACAGAAGATCTCCAGGAGAAGAGACTGGCCAAGAGTCACATATGCACTGTAAATGCATCTTTTGTTTTACAGCTGAGGAAGCCTGAGGCAAGAGGAGTTGAAATTTGGCCTAAAGTCACACTGGCAGACAGAAAATTCCCCTGAGTCACAACTCATGGAAATGATTGTGTTGCTTTCAGGGATTTTTGATTGGAAATTTTTTTGTTTAATCTTCCTTAGAGCAGCTGTTAGGACGTGATGCTAAAAGGCATCTATTAAGGGTGGCATCAAGGATCCTTCTCCTCAGGGTGGTAAAAATGCAGAGAAAATAGTAAACAAAGGATTTTTAGATACTAATGAGATGTTAAAATGCAAGGTGACATTCAAAGGTAGTACATGCAAGGGAATATATAGTTACAAAACATTAATGAAAAGCTCTAAATTAGCTGCTACCACCCAGAAGAGATCTTCAAGCTGTGGCAATACTTCCAGACCCAGAGCTGTTCAAAAAGGAAAACAGCATGGGAGGGTTATTGGTATGAATAAATAACAAATCAGAAACTATCACTTGGCTTTTTCTTTGGTCCCCCAAGGTGTTTGCAGTCACGTTGTGTGCAGGGCTGCTCTCCCAGCCCAAAAAGGGACATCTCAAAAAAGAGCTGGAGGAAGACACAGTGAAGGACATCGGAGATGGCCAAAGATATGGACCTTCTGTTTAAGGAAAAGGGAAATAAATAAGACACTTCAGCCTGGAGCAGAGATTAAAAGGGAGAGAATATGATGAACTCATGAAAGCAGCAATAGCATGGAGAAGATCTAAGGGAACAGTGCAACACTTTTCTCATAATGAAGAAACAAGGGGCACTATCCACTGGCCAAGTGGGAGGCTTTAAAGCAACAGAATAAATTTCCTTTCACAATAGGCATTTTAATGTGAGGAACCTGTTGTTGCAAAACATTGTTTATAGAAATGCCTACAGACATTGAAAGAAATCAGGGAAGAAAAATCCTTTCAGATGCAGCTCAGCAATCACATGGAAAAACATCCTGCCACTTGTCTGAGGCATTGAGACCAGGATGGGATAAAACATCCTCTGGAACTGGTTATCTTTCTCCCCTGATTGCAGCAGGAATGCAAAGGTCTGATTTAGGCTAAAGGAAAAACTAGTGGAAAGTGTGATAATTCTTCTCACCCTCTCTGACGAGTTCTCCTTGGAACTGGCTTGCACGAGGTTTGCAGGAAGACAAATTCCTTCAGGTACAAGGTGGTGAGCCCAGCTTGTGACCAAGTCGACAAAAAGCTGGATTCTCTGGCTCAGTGTTGGAAAAGCACAGGAACAGCAGCCTGTGCCCTGGAAAGATAAGCAGCAGATCCAGAAGGGAGTGCAGGAAGGTGGAGTAGTTCTGTGTGTTACAGATTCCACTGGGTTTGTTTTGGTGTTTTTGTAACCTCTTAAGTAGCAGTTTGAGGCTACTTTCCAAAGTGGCTGCTTGTATTTATGTTTGTGTTTGGTTTTTTTTTTTAACACAGACATGATTATGTCTTTGTACCAAATCATTTTGCCTCTGGTTTTCCTCCTGTATCCCACGGAGCGATGCTGTCACAGAACGGTTTGGTCTCTCAGGTGAGCATCAGGCTGCAATTCTGGTAAAGAGATTGAGATTTGTCTAAGAAAATAAAACCTTTGTCAGTGTTTCTTTGCCAAGCATCCCATGGCAAGGCAACCAAAGCAGGAGGAGGAATTATAAGCATGTTTCTTATCCCATGTTTTCCCCTGAGGTCAGTTATTACGAGTGATTTATTTTGTGAGGTCCACACAAACACACACTAGGCCTGATTCGTGGGTGTCTTGAGCTCTCCAAGCTACAAATGGAGCCATTAAGAGCTGTGCCTTGGACATATAAAGTGCTAAAACACAGTTAAACATCTGGGAAATTGGTACCTTTGTCTCTGCACCCTGTGTGTGAAATGAGGGCAGTGAGGACTCCTGGCGCTGTGAAGACAAAGTCTAAAAAGTGACTCTTGCACTTGGTTTGCAAAACTCCCAGTTTCTCCTGTGATGAGCGTCCCAGAAAAGTCCCACAGGGAATTATTCACGTGCTATTCAGTGCAGGTTTGGTGCTGTGTGGAAAATAGGGGCTCAGCTCTCACACAGGGCGTGGAAAAATGGTGACTCGGTGTCTTGTCCCCCACTGTGTCAGCACCTCCAGGAGGTAAGAGGGAAAAATATGCAGTCATTTCATGGAATATGGGCTTCTGTTTGGGAGGATAAGTAAAAGATACCTCTGAGGCTGTGTTACTTAATAAGTCCTAGAGATCTAAGAGGGGATGTGTGTGATAGGAAGGATGGGAACGGTCTGTCTCAAAGTCAGAGGACAAGAAGAGGATGAGGAGGAAGAGCCACCTTTTAAACTAGGCATAAATAATGTTAACATAACATAGCTTTAACATAAATAACAGCTTTTGGAAGTGGAGCAGCTGTACAGGGCAGGGGATCTTGCCAGAGCCATTTCATAACAGCAGTTTGGGTTCCAGGAATGATTTCACAGGTGGTAAAAGCCCACCCAGCACAGTCCTGATGACACAAACAACCTGAAGCCTGGTGCTTCGGAACCTCTCGGTGCTTGACTTTGTCACCTTGACCTTAATGATGAATTTGGAGTAGCAACAGAAGTTTCAGACACACACGACATCTCCTTGAGAAGGAAACTTTTGATTTATGCCACAATTGAACAGCTGGCAGGGAGGTAATTTATTACAAACAGAGGCAAATGGCTGGAAGGCCAGTTATTCTTCACACCAAATGATAGGAAATGGTTATTACTGCTCTAAATTTCAATAGTATGATAGTCACAGCCCTAGGATTAGTAAATTCATTTCTTTTAGACATTATGCTGGCAAATGTGTCACTTCCATGTTACACTTGAAACAGAAACACAGCACTGCCCTGTTTGTGAAAGGAGGAGGTTTCTTGCAGTGTAGCATGACTTCTGCTAAATATCATTAGGTTATCATGTAAAAAATTATAAAACAAAATAAAAAAAAATACAGAGCCAGTGCTCTTTTCAGGTAGATCTCAGTGCCACCCCAAGGACCATTTTTGTCCTTGAAAAGTGGTGCTGCCAGCAGTGTTGGGTAAGAACTGAGCACTTTTTTCTTTCTAAGTAAAGAAAAATTTGGTTGTATTTTTTTTCTTGGTAGAGATAAAGATTCCCATATGGCAAGAGGGAGTAGCAGAAAATTAATCACCTCCAGCCACTGAAAACACTGCTCATGGTAAGTTACAGTACTCTGGAAAACAGCAAACAGTGTTACAACTTAAAAATAATATATTTAGCTAAAAAACATTAACATCTGGGTCTGTTCCTGATGAGAGATTTAATAATTTATGTGATGAATAGCAAACAGTTTTGATATTATCTGGGTCAGTATTTCAATATGACAGCTTGTTCTGGCTGCTGAATACATTGGTCTGTGCTGGTATTTGACAAGCTCTGTTTGTTAGATACACAAGGCAAACTCTGATCATGGAAACACCAAAGACCCCATTGAAGTAACTCCAGTGTGTGATCACTAAGGCAAGAACCATACTGCAGTTTTCTTTCTGGCCCTATAGCCACATTCCATTTTATCTTGTGTAAAAAAACTGGATTTGGTGGAATTAGAATGGACCATTGTGGGAAAGAGGGAGAAAGGAAATTATTTTTTAACAATGCAGCGTCAAGGACTGGGTCTCTGGTGCTCTGGGGTGGATGGGTTCTCTGCTATGGGATTTTTTTTAGGTACAGAGTAGAGCTGATGGTAAAGTTGTGAAGAAGACATGGCTGCAAAGACCTCTTGGGATGCTGATTCAGGTGGAGCTTCTAAACACAGAATCACAGAATGGTTTGGGTTGGAAGGGACCTTCAAGCTCATCTCATTCCAACCTCCCTGCCATGGGCAGGGACAGCTTCCACTAGCCCAGGTTGCTCCAAGGCCCCTCCAACCTGGCCTGGAACACTTCCAGGGATGGGGCAGCCACAGCTTCTCTGGGCAACCTGTGCCAGGGCCTCACCACCCTCATTGTTTTCATGGTTTTATGATCTCTGAGGGCCTTGAGGACAGGAGGAATCCTCTGGCACATCTGGAGTTGCACACCTGGCCCAGGTTTCTGGAAGAGCCATCCTTGCCTGTGCTGGGTGGTAACAGCCAACATACCTAATTTTCTGCCTGATTTTAAAGAGATCTGTGGCATTTGACAACATATGGGATAACAGGCTTTATTATAAACTAGAATATCAGACTGCCCAGGGCTTGTTAGAAGTCTGGAAAACTCTTTAAATACAATGACAGTGAGAAAGGGAAAATGAAATGTGTTCATTGGGATCCTCCCTTTAAGGAAGGAAGCACAGAAAAGAAACAAGCAGCAGGCCAGGAGATCTTGAAGGAAGAGATGTGATGATACATGTGAATTCTGAAATGCTCACGGAAGCAGGAAAAAATTACCAGCAGAAAAGTTTGGGTAGCAGCAGCCCTCTCTATGGACACAGAAAAAAATCTCTAAATATCAGAACTCAAGCAGAAAGTTCAGAGACAGCCATAAAACATGTGGTGCCACCTGGGGACAACCTGGGTTTCATTAGAAAACTATTTGCAAAAGGAGACCTGCTGTCCCTCCCAAGCCTTCTCCTGGGATGCAGTGATCGATCTCCAATGGGCTGAGCCAGGTCAGGTGGTGGAAAACGGAGCCCTTGAACAGCTCCGGCTTTGGTACAAGGTAATGGCTGAAACATTGTACCAGCAGAGGGAGCGGGACACCAGATTTCTTTTCCGACATATGTGTCTGAGCCAGAGAGAAACCAGACGCTAAAAGCCAGGCTTCACCCCACTGACCCTTTAGAGAAAGCATTAGTTGATCTAAGCTTTCTCCTGTGGCTGTGAAGTAGCTGCAAAGGCAGAAAAATAAAGTCTCCAAATATCCATTGCAGCAAATATTATGGGAAAAGTCCACAATGTGGGTTTGTTGTTTTGTTTGGGGTTTGTTTTGTTTTGGTTTGGTTTTTTTAGTGTTTTGGTCCTTCTGGTTTTGTTTTTAATGTCCTGTCATGAGATATCTCAGATTTGAGGCATATGACAGGTTAGGGAGTGAATACTCTGGGCAATGGGGCTGCAATATGGTCTTCTTTTGGGGGAAAGCAGCTGGACTCCTTTGGCAGGGTCTTTGGGTGTGAAGCAGAGCTGCTGCAGGAGCCTCATTTGCAGCATTAGCAGCAGGTCACAAGTCCTACCTGTCCATTTGTGTTCCCAGTGCTGGGCTGTGAGCATGGCAGCCATGAGCCCAAAGGGGAGGGTGTGCAGAGCTTCAGCCACACCTGCCACGTGGTAAGAACGTGACAAACCTTACTGGAGGAAATCCAGGGAAATCTGAATTCATGAGGTCCTTCTGGAGAGGGGTCAGGGATGTCAAAGCTGCCTGGCAATACGACAAAGTCAATGTGCTGAGGTTGGGCAGTGAAGACTGATCACAATCTGCTTCACTCAGCCCAGCATGGAAAACAGATGAAAAACACAGGATAAAAGTCAACCTCACCTTTCACAGACAGTTCATGCCATAAAAACCTCATTCCCCAAAGCAAGAAGGCTCAGCTTGCAGCTGTGCTCCTCCAAAGGTTGATGTGACCCCCCTCAGGCCAGCTGAGAAAGCAAAGCTCAGCTAAAGGGAAAACCTCCAGCCTGGGAGACTCACTTTGTCCACATATTTACCTTTCTGACTGGTCAGCTTGGTTTCAAGGAAGATATGCTCACACACAGAGAGCTAATCTGAGTGTTTGCTGCTGTTCTCTTGTTGAGTTGTGCTGCCCTATCCCCTCCCAAGTACAACTTGGATAATTCAGAGCAGACAGTCAGCAAATCCATCAGCTTTGGGACACTGCAACATCCTGCTGTTCTGCCTCCTGGAAGTATACATGACTCAGGATGAAACATCCCAGTCTCTAGAAGCATCAGGATGATGTTTTTTCCCAAGTCAAGTCACAGAGTTATTTAGTGGTGACACTGAGGCTTTGGTTCGCACAAAACTTCAGAGCACTTTGGGATGTGCTCTGGTTCAGCCTCAGACATCAGAAAGAGCTGAACCTCCATCCTTCTGTGGAATATGAACCTGGAGGACCTGTGAAGGTCAGGGGACAGCACGAATTTAATTGCTAGGGCTAAGTCCCATTGTTTGTTTTAATGTCCATGGTTTTGGGAGTGAGTCTGGAGATGTGATCACTTTCTCCAACAGCACAAAATATCCCAAAAGGAAGGAGAGAGAGGAGAACTTTCATCTTGGCTTAACTGGCCAGAGTGTGGAGCAGCCTAAAGGAATTGATCTGATGTAGGCAGGGAGAAGTGCAGGAAGGAAAAGCTGAGCATGGACTGGACAGCTGCTGCTCAGGTAATACATTATGTATTCCTGGGAGTTTTAAGGGACTACAGAACTGATCTGAAGTCACCAAAATCTTTACAGTGATGTGAGATGGTCAGGCCTCAGTCCATCATCGTATTTCCTGTGTGCACAGAGAACAAATCTCTGCCACCAGGAGGTGGTAGAGATGTTTCAGTTTTTCATGCCACTTTCCATGAACTCTTATCTCCCCAAAACACCATCTGGGAAACTTCAGAGGTGCAGATGTATCAAAAAGAGCCAGGACTTGATCATCTGCAAGAAAACTGCGTAGTAAAACTGCCCAGTACTGCAGCTTTCTTCTGGGTGTTACATTGTGGGTCATGCTGATGTTAAAAGAAATTGAAAAACTGTCACAGATGATGGCAGAGATTTCTGACTCCACATCATGAGCTCAGTGTTGTCCTGACCACCAACCATCCAGACACTTCCATGTCAGTGCATCAGCCAGTTCACTTTGGGATGACACAGGCCTCCAGATCCAGGGGTAGGGATAAATATATAAAATCTTACCAGACACTCATAAATCAGTGTGGGTCTCATCACAGCTGAGTCCTGAGCCAGTGTGGAACTCCAATTCCTCCATGCCTTCGGAGTGCTGAAGACTGTTCAGGGATCAAATCCTGATTTGAATGGGAAGGTCAGACAAGTGGTTCCTTGTAAATACCATCAGAGATTTATTCCAAAAAGCACCTTGTTTCCTCTACAAAGAATGATTTCACTTCACTATTGCTACCTTTGCAGTCAAACTGGAATCTGAAAGTCCAGCTGGACTTTGTCTATCTGAATTCTCACTACTCCTAAGAAAGATCTGCTGGTACACATGGTCAGAGCTCTACTGAAAACAGAAGAAGGACCTGGCTGTGGTGTTTCATCATTCCCAGACCTTGCTGAATAAGTGGGAGCTGAAATAAGTGGTGCAGTGGATATAAACCTGTGTATCAGCTAAACCCTGGCAGTCAAAGAAGGAAGATAAAAAACTTTATAAAAATGGGTCTCAGCCCGACTTAAGTTGATGCAGAACACAGCAACCATGTGCTATTTGCATTTATATGGAGTTCTGTAAGTGTTAGTCTTATTTTTGTCATTGAGACCAAGCAGAAGTGTCTTGGATGATCCTTAGGGAGTAAATACCTGCAACAACCAGCTGCAATTTGGACTGAGTTTCTTCTCTGTTTCCCCTCTCTTTGAAACAGGCATCAATACATTGACAGCGCTACCGCTAAACAAATGTTTCCAGGAAATGTTTGAGTGTGGGCTCAGAGGAATAACTACCTCCCCTTGCTATTTGTAAACAGAAATGATGAGTGTCCTGAAAGCTTCTTTCTTGCTACCTTTAGTTATAATAAATGTACCAAGCTGGGGGTTTGTGATTTTATACACTGTGGGGGCAATTGCTGAAGGCCCCTCTGACTCCTGGTGTCCCAACTGGATCAGAGCAGGCAAGTATTCACACAAATTGCTTTGGCCTGCTCTGGCAGCTTTCTCCTCCATTCCTAATGACATCTTTGTGTCTTAGTTTTGGAAAGAATTGATTTGTTTCTTGTTCTGCCTCCCATCAATTAAATCAGCTGGCATTAAAAAAGCTGCCTTGCTCTTTGCCAAATCAAAACCTTTTAATATCTGGTGATGCTCTGCAATATTTTGGAAGTGGACTTCAAATTCTGTTCCAAGCTGGAATCTCCCCAGTTTTCAAACAGAGGGGGAGAAAAGCTCTTAAAGCCAAGCTGCCAGCTCCAGGCATCTTTACACTAAATGGTTTCGTGTTGTCAATGAGTCCTTTTGACCTTGATGTCAACAGAGAGACCAGTCCATCCTTCATCCCTGGTGTGTGTGAGGCAGAGTGAGAAAGAACTGGCTTTGCTCCAGTGGCTTTCATGGGTACCACTTAAGAGGACAATTAGAGGAACTTCAAATGCTACAGATTTTCTATGGGTTCAGTTTCTTCCTGTTTATGCTGAAAGGAGAACTGGGCCCGTAACACACGAAATAATTTTCTCCAAATGACAGAAGTCCTCTTTGCCATGACTTTTTAGAGATTCTTGCTAAGTTATAGTTCAAGCCAAAGTGACACATTCTTGTTTAAAAAAACCCCACTGTACTGGAAGAATGAAAACAGTTAATTTGGAATGATCGACTTGTAATTAATTTTTCACTTAAAAGACTCACTTGGCACTAATCAATCCTTGCTGTGTGAGCTCTTTATTCATCTTTTCACATGCTCACAGGCTCACAGATAAGGTACACTCAGGAATTAACAGGCACTGATAGACAAAACTGCCTGGTTTTTTTTTTAATAGCTCCTAATAACAAGTTAGGCCTTAACCTCCTCAAAGAGCTGACATGACAGGATTGCCTGCAGCCTCTGCTCATGGACAGAAATCTTCCATTTTTCTCACATCAGGTGGGTTGGGAAGGTATGTGTGGTAGTGAAGGAGAGGGACCTGGCATGGGAAAGAGGAGAGCTGAGTTGTATTCCTCAAAGCCTGTGGTTGAACTCCTTTAGGATCAACCACTTCAACTCAAAGCATTTTTGCTACCACTCTTGTCTTGTGTCTTTCCCTAAATCTTAAATTTCACAGGTTCCAGGAGGACCATACTGAGGCCTTCCAGTACCTAAAGGGGAACTGGAGAGGGACTTTGGAAAAGGACATGGAGGGACAAGACAAGGGGAAATGGCTTCAAACTGCCAGAGGGTATGGCTAGATGGGATATTAGGAAGAAATTCTTCCCTGTGAGGGTGGTGAGGCCCTGGCACAGGTTGCCCAGGGAAGCTGTGGCTGCCCCATCCCTGGAAGTGTCCCAGGCCAGGTTGGACAGGGCTTGGAGCAACCTGGGATAGTGGAAGGTGTCCCTGCCCATGTCAGGGGGTAGATGATGTTTAAGGTCCCTTCCAGCCCAAACCATTCCACGATCCTATGATTCCATGACCCTTTGGGCCATTTGTCCAGCATGGGGAGCCCTGAGCAATGCCTGTTTTGTCTTTAGAGTATCCTGCAACATAAATAAGGGACTGCAACAGGGGAAATGATGCCTCTTGCCTCCTTGGAGAAACAACCAGAGCTGATGTGGTCAGCAAACAGGCAGGTAAGGAAAAGTCTGGAAAGGTTTGCTCCTTCAGGCTCTGCTCATGTGAGGATACTCATGGTTTCCTGACAGCCCCATCCAGCGGGATTTGAAAGGCAGCTGTAAAGTACACCCAGACTCTTGTTCCTTTCTATTTGAGGCTGTCTGGGAAAGCTGTGAGCAGCAAAAAAGACACTGGGACTGCCTGCAGAATCAGCAAGATGATCAGGAGACATTTACATTGTTCTCTCACTCGAGAAGTTATTTTTGCAAACATATGTCCTGGAGTTAAATATGTTTTTTTGAAAACATCGTGGCCAAAGTCTGTGGCCATTAATGGTGTAAAGCTCTTTCTTTTCCTAGACAAGGACAAGCATTTGTAGATTCTGGGGAAGATTCACCCTGCACAAGAAGCTCCAGGTTAAATTGATGCTTTCAGAGCTCTTTTCTCTATCAACCCCTAGGATTTTATTTTTCGCTGAATGGTAAATACACAAATCTCTCTGCAAAATCACTTCATCATATTTATGCAAACAGCGACTTTGATGGGCCTGTTAACTTGGAGAGAGGAAACAACCCTCCGTGTGCCCCTCATCATATCTCTTTCTCTTGGAAATAAATGGTAGTTCATACATCCTGCTCAGCGAGGTTTCCTCTGCACTCCTTTAACTGTAACTTGTAAAAAGCCCAATTGCAGGCAAAGCAATTTGCTTGAGCTTTCTGAAAAGAAAAATGGTCAGCGTAGTAGGAGTTCAGAAACAACACGAAGCTGCAATTCATTACAGGCTTTCAACAAGGCAGAGGGTACCACTGTGCATCTATTGCACAGAGTGATGTTGGAAGGGAACCACAGGCAGGAGCAATTTCAAGAATGGTTTTGCTTACATTATCATCTAGGGGTGTTTAAACATGCACAGCATGTCCTTGAAAGCCTAGGGATAAGAGGAAGAGAGTAGATGAAAAATTAAGCCAGAACTAAGGTGTTTGGAAAGCTCGAAGCTTGGAGTTGTTTCTGGGTACATCAGTTTAACCTTCAAGTGAACCAGGCATTTCTTTCCTTCTCTTCAAAGTAACACTTTTAAGTCCTGAAATTTGACTTTGAAGCTGAGATCAATGCTGGTAATGTTCTCATAACACCAACTCCCACTGGAGGTGAAATTGGGAAGGGGGGGGGACTTGTAGTTTGTTCAGAGATTCCACACAACACACCAGGCAAGTGATTTTTTGCATCAACTGTGCTTCCCTAAGTAGGACAGGGAATTTTAATCTTGTGGAAGCGCTTAGAGCCTCACCAGCTCCTACTGACCCAGCACCTCTCAAAGCCAACTAATACATGGTCTGGCTCTCAGCTGCTTCTGTCCCATGGCCTGTGAAATCCTCCAGGGGTGTGGGCTGCTTATGACACCCCACAGAGTAGAAGCAAAGGAAAATATCTGGTGTCAGTTGGTGTAAATTCGCCACACGGGAGTCTGTGTTTCTGTTGAGCAAATACAAAAAAAATCTATGTGTTGTGAAGCATTAAAAGTCTCCAATCTTATTTCAGAGCTAGCCTAAAAGGGTATCCTGAATTCCCAAGTTATTTTGGTGGCTGGTGGTTGATTTATCACTGATTTGCAACTGCCCTCAGTATTACCCAGCAGCAGGGCAAGAGACAAGAAATCAAGATCAAAAAGGGTATTTAATATTGTAAGTGCATTTATTATATCTGTACCCATCCACCAGAAAACCTTGATCTTCAAAGCACTGTGCAAACACTAACCAGCTAATGACTCCCTGAGCAAAGCCACAGCAATGGCTATTTTTAATACATCTATTATTTGTTTCTGCTCATAAAAGGAGGTTTTGTGCCGTCAGCTCATTTAGCCGCGCAGAGAAGGGAGAAAAGTTAATGTGAACAGGGGAGGAAGGAATGGTTATGGAATGTCTTGATTGGGTTCCCCATGCATCAGGTAATGAAAATGGCTGGATGAAATAGGAGTAGGTGAAGATAACAGTGACAGAGCCACAAAACAACGAAAAAAATGAATTTATTACTAGACAGAAATACCTCTTGAAGGAAAAAAGGCTGGTTGCTAATGGTCTTTTCAGTCTAGCACAGAGAGGCCTAATGAGGACCAGTGGCAGGAAAAGTCAAGTAATTCAAAGCCCAACTGTTATCAGAGAGAGAATTAGCCTCTGGAATGAGTTACAAAGCCAAATGGGGTATTTCTCACCCTTTTTTTTTTTTTTCAAATGCAGGCAAGGATTTAGTGGACATCCTACAGAGAGACATGTGAGAAGGCACAACCTGCCTGGGTGACTGAGGGCAGATATGCCTTCTCATCCTCTGAACTTTCCCACAGTGTGCCTCCAAGTGACAGAGAGAGAGAGAGATATGGGCTCCTCTGGAGGGACATGCTGAATGTGTCAGAGCAGAGGGCTGGAGAACCTCTGCCATGGAGGCTCAGACAGCTGGGATGGTTCAGCCTGGAGAAGAGAAGGCTCCAGAGAGACCTTAGAGCCCCTTCCAGTGCCTAAAGGGGGCTACAAAAAAGGTGGAGAGGGACTTTGGACAAGGGCCTGGAGTGACAGAACAAGGGGAGATGGCTTCAAACTGACAGAGGGCAGGGTTAGATTGGATTTTGGGAAGAAATTCTGTACTGTGGGGGTGGTGAGGCCGTGGCACAGGTTGTCCAGAGAAGCTGCCCAATCCCTGGGAGTGGTCAAAGCCAGGTTGGATCAGGCTTTGAGCAAGCTGGTCTGTGTCCCTGCTCATGACAGGGGGTTGGAATGAGATGGTCTTTAAGGTCCCTTCCAGCCTGAACCATTTTATGACTCTATGACATGGACATAGTCACATTTCACATTTTCCCCGAGTCCTCTGAGGCCAGATCTGTCCTCCCTCCTTCCCCTGAAACATGTGCGGCCCCTGGGAGGGGGTCAGGTCTGAGGACCTGCAGCTCTGTGATCCTCAGGTGCCAATTCCCAACACCCCGCCCTCCCACACCGAACCCCATTTCCCATCCCATGTGGAAGCGCTGCCCATCCCGGAGCAATCCCCCCCCGCCCCACACACACACCTCCCCAGCCCACTGCGTCCCGCGGAGGGTCCGGGGCTGACAGGGTGGCACTGGCGTTCCTTCACACGGACCCCTCAGCGCGCCGGGGGCAGGATCCGACCCTCACCCCACCCCCCCCTCGGCTTCCCAGCCCACCCGCGGCCCCGAGGAGCCGCTCGCTGCCTTTCCCATCCACAGAGGGCGGGATCCGCGCTGCGGAGCCCGTCCTGCACCAGGCGGCGGAGGCAGAGCGAGCGCCCCGCCNCTCCTCCTCCTGCTGCTCTTCCCATTCCTCCTCCTCCTGCTCCCGCTGCCCTCCCGGCTCCGCTCGCCGTCCCGCCCGGCCGCCCCGCGCGCGGCTCCTTCCCCCTATGGATGGGAAGGCAGCGCCCAACGGCGTGGCCACCATCGAGGACCGGATCCTGCGCATCACCGGCTACTATGGATATTACCCG